>CM065680.1:78847292-78867292 GCA_017654935.2 Phymorhynchus buccinoides | reverse complement strand
TAAATGGCATCCAGCAATCATCGCGTGACCAATCTGTATCAATCCTACCCTCCTTTGACCTAACCCACCCCACCCCACCCCCAGGAATCTCCGTCACCCCCCACTTTTTCCTCCCAAACTCGTCGTCTTCCCACTCCATTCATTCTCCATTCATTCTCCCACCACCACCACAGCCACACCCACACCCAGCCACCACGTCCTTTTATCTCTCCTTCCCAGACTTATGGATTTTTGTCAGACTCTTCGCCTTGGACACTATGAAGGGCCAGCCACACGTCCACTAAAACCGCACGACTGTGCGACGCGATTCGACCACGTGGTCTCCAAGAACAAATGCGGTTCGCGCTTCGAGATCACGTGATCGAATCGCATCGCACAGTCGTGCTATTTTAGCGGACGTGTGGCTGTCCCTTAAGTGAGCAAAAAACGCGACGACCAATCAGATAAAAGTCTCCCAGCTCGCCTTCCTGGAATAGGTGCCTCACTGAACAAGACAATGGAAGTAATCTAGAGTGGGGGGGGGGGGGGGGGGGGGATAACGGGGACGGATAATAAAGGAAAGGAGGAGGAGAGGGAGGATGGAAATGTAGGCTATTTTTGTTATAAGGGGCGATATTGCTTACGTGCTAGGTACAGAAAGTCTTGGAGGGTTCATACAGTACACTGAGAAATTGGGGCTTGTGACTTTATGAGCCAGATTTGGGGTATAATCACAACACACGTTGCTATTTTTCGTTCTTTCCCTCGTGGTAGCACAATTATGCACTGGTAATTCGCCTTAGCATGAGGCTGTGTCAGACCAGTTGACATAAGCTAGGCAACACCAAGGCTACATCACCAAAATGTTGTTAATGTTCTGCATGGTTATGCGGGGATTGTCTTAAGCCGTGGCAAGCTCCTAGCACTATAGCATCATCAGTCGAAAATCGTCCGAAGTCGGAGTGTCGCTGCGCACGTGGCGGGGTAATCAGAAACGGTCACACGCGTAATGCTCTCATCCCTAGCTGTTGCATTCGTACCATAGTGTTCAAATGCTTCGGCTGTTGCCGGGACAATCCCTGGAGTCTTTAAGCCAGGGTACAACAACAACAACATACACTAGTAATGATATGACCTGCATATCACTGTGTTGTCATGGGGAAAGAGCGAAAAATTGCAACGTGTATTGTGACAATAACTGGGTTGAATATTGGATAAATCTGAAATTTGGGCAAAGGTGATATTAGCTGGGAAGTGACTTTTCCTTCTTATAAGCATACCTTTACGAACACATTCTAGAGAGGATACCGTGTATGAAGAACACATAGAGATCCCAAAGCCAAGGACTTAACGAGCCACCAGATCACGTGTCAAAATCACGGGTTCCACGTGTTTTCCCTCTTATAGCTGGTAAGAAGTCTTGTTTTGACCAGGTTTGACTCCCATACAAATGCCCACAAATTCAAACCGAAACAGCATTTTAAAGACCAGCCTCAATTTGAAGTTGGGGACATTTGTATGTGGGTCACAGCTACCCAGAAAAAACCCAAGGGACTTAATCGTGGTGGGTCAGTGGGTCTTTAAGATCTAGGAATAATGGAAGGGCTAGAGATGAAGACGAAAACTTTTGTACTGGCATAGGAAACAAGAGTGTGACATTAAATCGCTACATTTCATATAGTCTGTACACAGCCCTCGTAGATTAATAAAACAGTCCATGTTGTTTTACATTGATGAAACAGACAGACAGGCAGAATGAATTAATGAAACACACACACACACACACACACACACACACACACACACACACACACACACACACACACACACACACACACACACGACGCGCGCGCGCGCACACACAAACGCGACAGACAGAGAGGAGAGAGAGAGAGAGAGAGAGAAAGAGAGAGAGAGACAGAGAGAGAGAGAGAGAGAGAGAGAGAGAGAGAGAGAGATAGAGAGAGAGAGAGAGAGAGAGAGAGAGAGAGAGAGAGAGAGAGAGAGAGAGAGAGAGATATTACAACCTTCTTAATTAATTGGAATTTAAACACAATTATCTGCGTGGTAACGGTGTGTTTCTGCACATTTGTCTTTGAGCTTTCCCTATCCACAGTCTGTGATGTTGTCCCAGCAATCACCAGAAGGGCACGGTCTTTATTGGATGGTGGGGTGTTTTTTGGCACCGCTGCAGGGAAGCAGGAAGAAAGAGTAGGTTTGTGTCAATGGAGAGAGAGAGAGAGAGAGAGAGAGAGAGAGAGAGAGAGAGAGAGAGAGAGAGAGAGAGAGAGAGAGAGAGAGAGAGAGAGAGACACGCACACACATACATACACACACACACACACACACACACACACACACACACACACACACACACACACACACACACACACACACACACACACAGAGAGAGAGAGAGAGAGACAGAGAGACAGAGACAGAGGGAGGCATAGCCAGATAGAAAGAATGACAGACTGAGAGACGGGATAGATACACAGTCACGCTGACAATCAGACAGACAGACAGACAGAACATTGCGAAGTCACATACAGCCACTCTGTTGGTTCCCTGACCACTGCTTTGACCATAGCCATCCCTTCTAATCTCATGCGTTTAATGAATAATCATTATCGGAGAGTTGTGGATATGTTATGACACTTCTGCCAAAGAACATTCCTGATATTATTTCAGCATCAACTTGACAATAGGCCCATACACGAAACTTACATGAGATGATATCATCCAGTGGATAGGCAACGGCAAAAAAGACGAGTCAAAAGGAACTGGATGTTGCACGTTCAGCTTCTTTGCTATACTGTCTTAAAAAATACATACAAATCCTAGGTGGCTTCTACCTTAAAGGGGCACCCTGACGGATGAGGTTTTTTCACGAACACGTCACGTTCAAGATCACCAGGAAAACACCCTTTACAGAGATCGCAACACCCACTTTGCTCTGGTTTCCTAGAAATCAAACCGTCAAATCGGCGATTCCTCCTTGGCGGAGGTGCTGGAAGTCAAATTCTTTCAGTGAAAGAGAAGACGTGTGCCTTCTCTTTTCCAATGTCCGCCTGAGTCGCTTAGACAAAAATCACGACATTTCCACAATACAAGTTTTTTTATTTACAGTTTACCAAAAGGAGTTTCGCTCACAACAAAGGAAATAGCTCCCTTTTTTTTTGTTACTGCACTACAAAGAAGAAAAAGATTCAATCACTCTGAGTGTCCTCCACCCACCCCGTCCAAAATGGATTCTCTCTCCGCCAACTCCGCCAAGCAGGAATCGCCGTTTTGATGGTTTTATGTATAGGAAACCAGAGCAAAGTGAGTGTTCCTATCCTTGAAAAGGCTGTCTTTCTGGTGATCTCGACGTGTTTCTTGCAAAAACACTCATCCGTGAGGATGTCCCTTTAAGGGCTAATGTGGATAATGAGGGGTGCAGAATAAGCTGAGCATAATAACGACAACAACAACCATCCAGTATTCACCATACTGTAATAGAGGCAGGGTAAAATTAGCTCCTTTTTATTCTTTAATACATAATAGTGTCATCCCGAATTTCTCTTTTGGAGATATTAAAGTATACTTGAACTTGAACTTTAACTTGAATCCTAGCCCATCCTCCTTGTTTCGCGTTTAATATCAGTTCTATCAACGTTTGTCTTTGGAAAAGGGCAAACCTATCAATCAGAAAACAAAAAAATGAATTGTGGTTTTGACATGCAGCTACAGCACTGAACACACAATCTTAGCAGTTAATCAGTATTTTTGGTAAAGTGGAAACAAACAACAGCGTTTTTGTCCAGTTTTGCATTTGAACATTAGTACTTTTTGTTCCTGTTTGTGAAAAGGAATCATTAAAAAAATTTACATTAATGTAGATCATCGCGTATGTATTAAGTGTTTGCCTCACATCAGATTTTGAAGCACGGTGCGTAAATATTGTTCAAGTAATCTAATTAAACGGTTTTTTGGAGCTCATTCTTCAATATTTACGCTCGTGCATATCGCAGAAACTTTGTGTGTTTCGTTGACTTTGGGTTTTGAAGCACAGGCTGTAACTATTCTTCTGCGATCTGCTCATGTCGTTCCTGAACCCATAATTATACAGACGAAACGTACAGACAGATAGACAGACGGGCATTGCTCCCATACAGGGGCAGTGGGTGGATGCCTCGTACCTCCACACGGGGAGCTGGACGACCCCGCCCCCTCCACGAGTCTCTCCCCGTGGGAATACCGTGGGGGGGATCTTTCGTAAAATTAGTTCCTCCACCTTCTGGAAGTTCTGTGCTTATAACTTCCTCTAATCTGCCACTCTCTTTGACTCTGCCTTTTCCATTTACTTTCTATAATCTACTATCTTTCTGACTTATTGGCCCATTCTCCTGCCTTTTTAAAAAAATCTTCCAAATGTGTTTTCTCCTTTGAGCTCCTCCGAAATCGGAATGTGTCGGCTGTGCGCATCGGTGAGACCAGTGAAAACTGAAAACCGGACACATTACCTTACCCATTATGGCCATATGGCCTGGGAACGCAGAAGAAGAAGAAGAAGAAGAAGAAGAAGAAGAAGAAGAAGAAGAAGAAGAAGCACTCATACAAATAGACAAAGAGTCAAAAGAATGTTCAGACAGACAAACAAACAAACCATCAATGAGCAAAGCGTAGCTTTCTGGACAGTAGTAACATACCAGAAATCAGAAGATTTTTTTATTTTATAGAATATCTCTTCAAACTATTTTGCTTTAGTAGAATCTAATACGGAGCCTGTCTATGAATTCCTGTACCTGGTGGACACGTAGGATTTGCTGTCTACATATGATTAAAAGCAACGTACGTGATGTTGCGCTCGTGTTTCACTCACACGGTTTCGAAGTCCAGCCTATCCATTTTGCTTCAGCAGTCCCCAATTAACCCATTAACAGAAAAGGGCAGTATACCTATCTTCCTGGCGCCACCCTATAAACAAACAAACTAACCAAACACATAGAGATAGACAAACAAGCAAAAGAAGAAAGGCAAAAGCGTAACTTTTTCAATAATTTGGCATAGATCAGAAAAAGAACACGGGCATATCATGTCTACTATTTGTCTTTAATTGGACATACCCTATGCACACACAGAGATAGACAAACAAAGAAACCAAGAAAAGCAAAAGCATAACTTTTTCAACAATTTTTCATGGATCAAACAAAGAAAACCGGCATGTCGTGTCTACTATGTGTCTTTAATTGGGCACACACTAAACAAACACATAGAGACAGACAAACAAGCAATACCAAGAAAACCGGCATGTCGTGTCTACTATGTGTCTTTAATTGGGCACACACTAAACAAACACATAGAGACAGACAAACAAGCAAAACCAAGAAAGGTTTCAAGGTTTCAAGGTTTATTAGATTCCAAACAGCCCCATGGGGGTACATGGGGGGAAAAAAAAAAAAAGAAAAAGGACAAAACATATAAAGGAAAAAGTACGAAAAACAATTCAATTGGAAAAGGTTCCACATGAGCAGCTATATCGAGCAGAAATGTTAACGAAATACAAAATGATATGTATAACGCATCAACACGCACCATCCTATCATCGTTGAACCACAACACTAGATCATGATAACACTACAACACACTTCAACCGACCTAGTTTCAACCCAAGATTGAACGATTACGGGCATCATTTATCACATCACATCAACCTTACATCATTACAAGGCAGTCAATCAACTACATTACCGCCAAGGCAAAAGCGTAACTTTGTCAATAATTTGGTATAGATCAGAAAAAGAAAATGGGCATATCGTGTCTACTATTTGTCAATTGGACATACACTAAACACACACAGAGATAGACAAACAAACAAACAAAGGCAAAAGCGTAACTTTGTCAATAATTTATCATAGATCAAAAAAAGAAAATAGACATTATCATGTCTACTATTTGTCTTTAATTGGACATGCACTATGCACACACAGAGACAGACAAACAAACAAAACAAGAAATGCAAAAGCGTAACTTTTTCAATTATTATAATTTGGCATATATCAGAAAAGAAAAATGGGCATGTCGTGTCTACTATTTGTCTTTAATTGGACATGCGCTACGTGACTTTACGCGCGTGCATAGTGACAATAGCTTGCCTCGTGTCTCTCTCACGACCGACAGGCTTCAAAAGCACATTCTGTCAATATTGTTCCAGCAGGGCCAATCCTCAGAAGGGGTGGGTGGGTGAGGGGCAGTGATTGTCTGTGGATGTCCGTGGACGGACACACATCCACTAACCTGTTTCTGGCTTCCTTTTCTGGCACCGCCCCGGGGAAGCAGGGAGAAGGTTCCTTAATAGGGGCGATAATGAGAGGAAGTTTGTGGGAGTGCGGAAATGTGGCTGTGGGGAAAATGAGAGAGAGAGAGAGAGAGAGAGAGAGAGAGAGAGAGAGAGAGAGAGAGAGAGAGAGAGAGAGAGAGAGAGAGAGAGAGAGAGAGAGAGACAGACAGACAGACAGACAGACAGACAGACATAAAGTTATGCCTGTGGAAAGATTCACAGACCAGCAGACAGACAGACAGACAGACAGACAGTTGATGAAATAAAGTGATGCCTGTGGAAAGATACACAGACCAGCAGACAGACAGGCAGACAGACAGACAGACAATTGATGAAATAAAGTGATGCCTGTGGAAAGATACACAGACCAGCAGACAGACAGACAGACAGACAGTTGATGAAATAAAGTTATGCCTGTGGAAAGATACACAGACCAGCAGACAGACAGACAGACTGACGGAGAAGACGTCAGACACAGAGACAAACAGACACTAATTGGTGACACAAAGTTGTGTTTTTGGAAAGACTCACAGAGAGAGAGGGAGAGAGAGAGAGAGAGAGAGAGAGAGAGAGAGAGAGAGAGAGAGAGAGAGAGAGAGAGAGAGAGAGAGAGAGAGAGAGAGAGAGAGAGAGAGAGAGAGAGAGAGAGAGAGAGAGTGGGGCAGACAAGGGGAAGTTTGAGACTTTGACACTTCGACACTTTATGTCATTGGCCGAGAAAACAAATGTAAGAGAGATAGAGAAGAAGTGAGGGAGAACATGTCTGAGGGGTGGATAGATCCGGAGAGAGAGGGGGGGAGAGAGAGAGAGAAAGAGACACAAAGAGAGAGAGAGAGAGAGAGAGAGAGAGAGAGAGAGAGAGAGAGAGAGAGAGAGAGAGAGAGAGAGAGAGAGAGACAGAGACAGAGACAGAGACAGAGACAAAGACAGAGAGACAGAGACAGAGGGACACAGGGAGAGACAGAAACAGAGAGAGAGAGAGAGTCAAAGTCGAAATCAACGTCAAAAATGTTTTAATTGTTAGGACTCTGGCCCATAACAATGGGGGGGGGGGGGGGGGGGGGGGGGGGGACCAACAACACTTAGCGTTACGTCAAAACGAAGGTGTTTTTTTCAAGAGGCATAAAGAACGACAGAGATAGATAGACCAACAGACAACTGGGCGGATAGACAGACAAACGGAGAGACTGAGAAACAGACAGACAGGCAGATAGACAGACAGACAGACAGACAGACAGACATAAACAGTCACAGAGAGAGAGAGAGAGAGAGAGAGAGAGAGAGAGAGAGAGAGAGAGAGAGAGAGAGAGAGAGAGAGAGAGAGAACCATAGACAGACAGACAGACAGACAGAGACGCAGAGAGAAAAAGACAGACAAGAGAGGCAGACATGAAGAAAAAGAGGAAAGTGTGTGGGGGGGTGAGGGGGGGTGAGGGGGGTGCGAGAAACAGACAGACAGGCAGGCAGACAGAAACAGTCAGAGAGAGAGAGAGAGAGAGAGAGAGAGAGAGAGAGAGAGAGAGAGAGAGAGAGAGAGAGAGAGAGAGAGAGAGAGAGAGAGAGAGAGAGAGAGATAGACAGGGACAGACAGACAGACAGACAGAGACGTAGAGATGAATAAAAAGAGGAAAGTGGGGGGGGGGAGAAACAGACAGACAGGCAGACAGACAGACAGACAGAAACAGTCAGAGAGAGAGAGAGAGAGAGAGAGAGAGAGAGAGAGAGAGAGAGAGAGAGAGAGAGAGAGAGAGAGAGAGAGAGAGAGAGAGAGAGAGAGAGAGAGAGAGAGAGAGAGACAGAGAGAGAGAGAGACAGAGAGACAGAGAGACAGAGAGACAGAGAGAGAGAGAGAGAGAAGAGAGAGAGAGAGAGAGAGAGAGACAGAGAGACAGAGAGAGAGAGAGACAGAGAGACAGAGAGAGAGAGAGACAGAGAGAGAGAGAGAGAGAGAGACAGAGAGACAGAGAGAGAGAGAGACAGAGAGAGAGAGAGACAGAGAGAGAGAGAGAGACAGAGAGACAGAGAGACAGAGAGACAGAGAGACAGAGAGGGACAAAATCATAGACAGACAGACAGAGACGCAGAGAGAGAAAAACAGACAAGGAGACAAAGAGGGAAATGTGTGTGAGCTGAACCTCTGTGTCGAAGTCTCTTCGTTGCTCCTCACTTTCCATGTCCGGGCATATTGTTTTGAATAGAGTTGAGAACCGGTTCAAATTTTCGAACCGGTTTTTTAAACCGGTTTTTAACCGGTTTTTCCTCTCCGAACCGGTCTTTCGAACCGGTTTTCTTAACCAGTACTCGCATCAGTAGTTTCACCTATGCAAACATATTTATTTGTCAGCGCTTAGAGCTTAAAGATAGGCGCTATAAAAGTTGTCTTAATAAATAAATAAATATTCACACGCGCGCGCGCACACACACACACACACTCAACTAAAAAATAAAACATTTTAATGACGGGGCCATCTGCCCGTGTCAAAGGAAGGTGAGGGTAGGGGTGTAGTTGAAAAATATAATAATCATAGGGAAAATAATTAAACCAAAGCAAAAACAAAACGTCATATGGCGGTTGGAGTGTGAAGGATGGTGGCACATTCACAACGCAATGAACCAGCTTTGAGAATAATCAGATATGTAGCGGGAGGAGGAATACAAAAGTATAATAATCTTAATTATGTACTGAACAGATAAACTCTGTGTGGAGTACTTTTATAAGCCTCGGCTTGTTGTACCCTTGTCAATACTTTGTTGCTGCAAAAGTGTGTTAATAAAACACTTGTTTAAACCAAGAGATAAACAAAATGAGAAGAGAAAATCTTTCACAATCGAAAGAAAAAATATCACACACGAGCGCGCGCACACACACACAATCACACGCGCACAACCGCACACACGCGCGCTTTCACACGCACATGCACGCGCACACACATTCTCTCTCTCTCTCTCTCAGTCCCAGGGCTGGGTGGAGAAAAGCTGTTATTGCTAATCTCATGTTCCCTGGTTAAATAAGATTTCGTTTTCGTTCTCTCTCTCTCTCTCTCTCTCTCTCTCTCTCTCTCTCTCTCTCTCTCTCTCTCTCTCTCTCTCTCTCTCTCTCTCTCTCTCTCTCTCTCTCTCTCTTACAACAGTAATGACATATTCTACTTTTAGACAATATCTTCAGTAAGCGCATTCATTTTAATCGAACAATAACTACTGAACGTACACTAAGCAGCTTACGAAGCTACTCCCAATCCCAGTTATAACAATGAACACCCCCTCCCCCTCCTCCAAAAAGAAACCCGCAAAACAAATCAAATGTTAAAAAAACGTACATCGTTCCTTTAAGAGGTCAGTACATAGAGTGGGGCGGGGGAGAGAGAGAGAGAGAGAGAGAGAGAGAGAGAGAGAGAGAGAGAGAGAGAGAGAGAGAGAGAGAGAGAACAGAGAGAGAGAGAGAGAGAGAGAGAGAGAGAGAGAGAGAGAGAGAGAGAGAGAGAGAGAGCGAGGAGAGAGAGAGATTTACGAGAGAGAGACCGAGAAGAATACAGAGAGGAAGAGAGAGAGAGAGAGAGAGATTATACACATTTACGTATGAATAAAATACAGTGCAAATATCATAGCAAGTTCATGTCCGTTTATTGATAAGAAAAAGTGTGTGTGTGTGTGTGTGTGTGTGTGTGTGTGTGTGTGTGTGTGTGTGTGTGTGTGTGTGCGTGCGCGCGTGCGTGCGCGCGCCTCTGTGTGTGTGTGTGTGTGTGTGTGTGTGTGTGAGAGAGAGAGAGAGAGAGAGAGAGAGAGAGAGAGAGAGAGAGAGTGCGTGCGTGTGTGTGTGTATGTGTGTGTGTGTGTGTGTGCGTGTGCGTGTGTGCGTGTGTGTGTGTGCGTGCGTGCGCACGCCTCTGTGTGTGTGTGTGTGAGAGAGAGAGAGAGAGAGAGAGAGAGAGAGAGAGAGAGAGAGAGTGTGTGCGCGTGTGTGTGTGTGTGTGTGTGTGTGTGTGTGTGTGTGTGTGTGTGTGTGTGTGTGTGTGTGTGTGTGTGCAGATCAAAATATTTTCGAACATAATTGCTCATCTTCTTAGCATAAGAATTTATAGAAATGAAATTAAATAAACTTAAAAAGACATTGTTTTATTGTTGTTCCATTCACAGATCTCTTGGTGATTAGTCATGTTTGTTGTTCCACTACCCCGATTGATCGCACTGCCACATTGCAAGCACAAAGCAATACTTTCTACAATCACTTCATCATTCTTTCGAAAACAATTTCAGAAGAAAATGCCTCCAAATGTTCGTTACTGTGGTGTAGGCCTAATCATTGGCCATACTTGCTCCTTACAACACCAGACAACTAGAAACAGCTACTCTTGGTTTACAAACACCAAATCTGCGCTGAGATTCAATGTTGTTCTTCGAAAAGAATGCGTTATTCTAAGAGAAAATTACTTTCAGTTTGCAGTTAAAAAACCGGTTCACAGCAACTCGAACCGGTTTTTCGAACCGCGGAATTTCAGGACCGGTTTTTCGGTTCAAACCGGTTTTTTCACCCACCTCTAGTTTTGAATGCTTAACGCAATAATTTCTAACGAATGTCTGGCTTTTTCGAAGGCCCATTTTGATCTTAAACTTACAGTACACCCCTTTTATCCGCCGCTAACTTTTTTTCCATTTACCTGTATTTATTTATGATTTGTTTGCATAGTTGAAATTGGAGTTGGTATGGTTAGTATATTCTATATCAGGCATCTAACTATTGAACATTATGCACGTCTTCTATTCATTTTAGAAATTCTTTTTTTTTCTTGTTTTGAACCCAGACAAAAAGAGTGCGTTTTTAATCTTTCATTGCTTATTTTGCTTTTGTTTTCAAAATGTGTTTGCTTGGTTCTTGTTTTGTTTTTGTTGTGTGTTTTGTTTTTAAAGAAAATTATCCGTAGGCATTGTCAGCAATATTTGTATTATATTGTCTGTTTTTATTCTTTCACATCCTATGGTGTCAAATATAACGCGCATATAAAATGTAATGCGGGCACGCAATCAGCCTAAAAGCAATGCTCTTGAAATAGAATGGGTTAGATAATGTTTTCGATATTTAAAAACAAATCTACAACAAGTGCAACGCCGAGCGGCTGCAAAGTCCCCTCGCAGCATCGCCGAGCGACTCCGAAATCGGAATGTGTCGGCTGTACACATACATAAAAACGCATAAAAACAGCACGTCAAAACATAAAAACGCATCAAAACAGCACGTAACTACATAAAAACGCATCAAAACAGCACGAAACCGAATAGTGTTTGATATATAGCCTTAGGGTTCGGACCCGTGATTTGAGCGCGCGCGATCATGCGCACACGCACGCACAGAAAAATTCATGACAACTGTGTTATAGACCATTCATCAAGAAATGTTGTGAAAAACAACTGCATTGAAATACATGCAAAACTTCGCGAGATATTAGCGATTATGTGTTTCGGGGGTTGAACCCCGTAACTGGCGCCACCTTGACCTTAATGTAAAACTAAATACATCAATGGATAGCTTGCATCTTGGCCAACTAGTATACCACATTTGATGATGATAGACTGAACAGTTTTTGAGAAAAAACGGACGAATAGCCGGACGGAGGCACGCCGGACGCCGCCGGACGGACCAGACAGAAACAATAGTTCCCCGAACCTTCGGCTCGGGGACTAAAAACAACACCATCAGCAACGACAATAACATGTTGGGAGAGGTATGAAGTTCACAACAACGTTAATTTGACACCAAATTGCAGGGGTCCTGTAATTATTTTGCAAGTGGCGACTGGAAGGCTGTTCACCCTTCTCTTGTAATAGCTAGAAGATTGTTCTGCGTCTTGTGAGCCTACAGGAAAGTCAATTCCGTTACATATTCGCTTCTTCCAATGAGGCGTTATACTACTCCTTGCCGACGCGACACCAAACGGACATAATTTTAGGCCCGAACTGCCGATGCCCCCTGGTGACGAGTCAGGAGCAGAGTCTGGTTTATTTGTGTAATAACCAACTTTGCTATAAGCTTTCAATATCTATTTCATATCATATACGGCATATAGGCTTTTAAATAGCCTTTAGCCTGCTATTTCCTTTTTGTTTATAAGGAAACGCAATTTAAAACTTTTTGTTTGTTGTTTTTGTTATTTTTTTTATTAATTTAAAAAAAAAAGAGTACAACATACAGTGAAAAACAAGCAAACTGATCTGCATACTAATTATTACTGAATACTTATGTTAGTATGGAAGCAATAATCTTCCCAAAAATTATCTAATTTGTTTTTAAAACTATTGAGTGTTCCTGCGGTTGCAGTATCATTTGGTAGAGAATCCCAATTGTTAATAACCCTGTTTGTGAAAAAATGTGCATAAATATTAGTATGAACTAATGATTTTGTTAGTTTTAAGGAGTGTCTTCTAGTGGTAGAGTTACTAAGAGAAAAAAGTGTGTTTGTAGTTCTAATATCATAATATCCATTTAAGATCTTAAAAGTTTCAATCATATCTCCCCGTGCTCTTCTATACTCTAGGCTAGGTAGATTAAGAAGTTTTAGTCTTTCCTCATAGCTCAAATTACTCATGTTGATTTATTTGTTTAGTGAATCGCCTTTGGACATTTTCGATAGCATTAATATATTTCTTTAATGATGGAGACCAAATCACATTGCCATACTCTACTATTGGTCTCACCAATGATTTGAACAAGGGCACCATAATATCTTTAGTTTTGTGCTGAATTAAATGGGAAATCATACCAGAGATTTTATTTGCCTTTTTAATAGTTTCAGTGATGTGCTGATCAAAAGTTTAACTTATTATCCACCATAACTCCCAGGTCTTTTTCCACTTCAGAAACTTCTAATTCACAATCATCAATTGTATAACAGAAGTTAGGGTTATTTTTACCAATATGGAACACTTTACACTTCTGTTCATTAAATTTAATTTGCCATTCTTTCGTCCAATTAACTAATTTGTCTATAGACTCTTGAAGTTTAGTTTTGGATTCGTCGCTGAGGATTCCGCAATAAGCTTTTGTATCATCTGCAAAGATTTTTATAATGCAGTTGACTATATCGGGCATGTCGTTTATGAAATAAATAAACAAAGTTGGTCCCAATACACTACCCCTGTGGAACACCACTAGTAACATTAGTTAGTATATTTCGGATTTATCTTCTCCAATGCTAACACACTGAGTCCTGTCTGTAAGAAAGTCTTGAATCCACATAAGTAATTTGTCATCTATGCCATAGCCCTTAAGCTTATGTAACAGTCTTATATGTGGGACCTTATCAAAAGCTTTCTGTAGATCCAAGTATACCACATCAACAGGTATGTTATCGTTAATCATAACCAACCAATCATTTAATGTATTTAACAGTTGAGTAGTACATGACCTACCAGAAGTAAATCCAAATTGGCAGTCAGATAGTAGGTTATTTGATTCAAAATGATCATTTAAAGCGTCTCTAATTATGCCTTCACATAACTTGCAGACTATGGAAGTCAGACTAACTGGTCTGTAATTTCCTGGATCATTTTTATTGCCTTTTTTAAATATAGGCTTTACCTCAGCTTGTTTCAATTGGTTTGGGAATTTACCTTCCTTAAGAGTTTTGTCGAATAGTATTGTTAGAGCTAAAGGGAGGTAGTCTTTTAATTCTTTTAACAGTCTGGGATGTATGCTATCGGGGCCAGCGGATTTTGAAATATTTAAATTGGACAATCTTTTATTAATGTCACTTACTGTGAATTCAACATTAGACAAGGTTTTGTCTGTCTGTTTAGGAACGAAAGGGATATTATTGGAATCTTCATTAGTGAAAACACTTGAGAAGAAATTATTTAGCACTTCTGTCTTTTCTTGATCTGTCTGAGTGAGCGTACCATCAGGTTTTAATAAATTACCAATACTCTCTTTAGGTTTTGTTTTTGACGAAACATAAGCGTAGAAACTTTTAGGGTCGTTTTTTTATGTTCTTTGCAAGTTTAATTTCTTTTGCTTTTCTTGCTTTACGTAATGCCCATTTTACTTGGTTTCTTGCTCTTGCATAAGCATTATAATTTTCTTTAGTCCTAATTTTTTTGTACCATTTAAAGGCACGGCGCTTTGCTCTAATTTTATCAAGGACAGTTTGCGGTACTTGTTACCTTTCATAAACACTTCTTGGTTTGAAATATCGGAAGGGAATGAATTTGTCCCTACCTTCACATAGTTTAGTATGAATTATTTCCCAGGATTCATCAGCATTGATACTGTCAGTAAGTGTCTCATCCCATTTAATACTATCAAAGAAATTTCTAAGTCCATCATAATCACCTTTATCCATTAGATACATTTTGACATTTTTTATGTCTTCATTTGAGCTAGATTTATAAGTTTGGAAGCAGGATATGTTGAAGGTCAATGTGACATGGTGATTTTTACCAAGGGGTGGAAGGCATGAGATATTGGTTACATCGTTTGTATTTTTACATAAGATGAGGTCTAGAATATTTGCATTTTGTATTCCTCTAAAATGAGTAGGTTCTATAATAACTTGAGAGAGGAAAGCTTCCTGCACTGTATTTAAAAATAATGAAGATGGGTGATAAGAGTTTCTAGTGCCTACTTGGTTATCCCAGTCTATTTCAGGGTAGTTAAAATCCCCGGTTATCACGACAGAGTCTCTAAAAGACGTACTTGCATTCAATTTTTCAATCATGCAATTCATTGAATGGTTTTCAGGATCAGTACTATTGGGTGATCTGTAAATTACAGAGAAAATTAACTTCTCGTTGCTACCTGAAATTTCAAACACCAATGAGGGGTGAAATAGCTCTAAGTCAGGTCTCCTTACTGCATTCAAAGAACTATGTATAAATGCCATAACCCCTCTACCAACAGGATCTGAGAAAGTTACATATTCCTCAAATGTTGGAAGCCAGCTGTCCTCATACCTAGTTGCTTTTGGTTGAGTTTCAGTAAGCAGTATAATACTTGGTTTAGTTTCTATAATGAGAGATTCTAATTCATCAAGTTTGTTATTTAAAGAATCAACATTTGTTGAAACACACTTTAAAAAATTTGGTACATCTTGACTTTTATCTTTTGACTTTGAGAAAGAAAAGTTGAAACTATTTACAAACTTTATATTATTATTTACACTATGTACAGTAGATTTTGACTTCTCTTTACCAAGTCAATGAGTACTGCTGGCTGAATCGCCAGCAGCCTTGCCCTGTGAGGATAGGGATTGTCTAGGAACCACCTTCCCCCTGAAGATCACCACATCTTCCCCGTTTTCTCTTCTGGTTCTTCGTTCCTCCAGTAGTTGTTTGTCTCTCTCTCTTTCAGAGTCTTGTCTGCTGAAATTCCTATTTTACTGAATTTGGAAGAATCCTTGATGTTTTTTGCTCTCTTCAAAATCTTATTCCTGTTCTCACTGTCCTTCGTGGAAACTTTGATAGGCCTAACTTTGTTTCCCATTTTGACCCCCAAACGATAGGCTTTGATGATGTTCCCCTTCTTTGCCTGTTCCTTGTAAGACCTGTCGATCTCCCCTAGTATCACATTGACTGTTTCCATGTCTTCCGTTGATCCCTCCTCCCCTTCCTTCTTACTCTCTGGCACATTGTACAGGATCAGATGTTCTTTCCTTGAGTCCCTTTCTTTTTCCTCCTCAAATATCTCTTTTACTTGCTCAGTTACATTCACTTTCATTTTCTCATCCTGCTTATCCAACATCATAAGAATCATTTTGTTTTGTGTCTGCATTGTCCTCACAATTTCCATTAGTGTCCACTTTTGCCCCCTGAGCAGCTAACTTGTCGTCAGCCTCTGTGCCATTATTCAACTCATCTCTACATTTCTGGCAGAACCATTGAACACTCGCAGCCTTGATCTTAGAGAGGTATGAGTATTCATCTGCATCAAGGTCGGAGCATTCAGAATGCACCCAACCTGTGCATCGGTCACACTGCACCCCGTTATAGTCTCCCACCATTTTAGAACATACCCTGCAGGGAGCAGTCGTCTCGTCGCCATCAAGAAGGAATTTCACAGGAGAACTGGAAGAAGAGTTAGACCCACCTTTATCATTTTTGTCCCCTCCCTTTCCCTTGGCATTACCGGCGGAAGAAATATGTTGTCCATCGTGCGCAACCGACTTCGTTGAACCTTTTCTTGTTTGGGGCATAGTTCACTCTTTTGAAGCAATGTGTACTCACAGATTCGGAATAGTCGTAACATAAGACATACACAAATGTGCGTCTTCTTACCTTTAACAGATGACTGAGATTTCATGTAAACAATGTCGTGCAGAAATAAAATAAGAATTGCTAGTTCGTTCAAATAACAAGTTGTCACAGAAAATAAATAAAAATAAAGAACTGAAACCGAAACTGAAAGTGATATCCGACGAGCTGTAAGCTTATCAGAAAAAAAGGGTGCCAGGTGATTAGCCGTATTCAAACAGGAAAACTCAATTTAGGAGACAAAACCTTTGGCCTTTCCACCCTAAAATCGAATCATAGGATAGTAATGCTATAAATTAGATTATTTAGAAAGACTATGTGATCGAAAAACCAAGGTGGAAAGCACAAAATTGAATTTTTTTGCTGAGCCTAAGCAGAAACAGTCGCCATTATCCACGCATGCACACTCTTCTTCAATAATCTAATCTTCTTATATTTCCAATCCTTCTAATCTTTTACGCTTCTAATATCACATTCTACAAGAAAACTTTCAGAAGATAGTCACCAATGTAAAGAGTATGCACTGTTTAGGTTTTGCTTAGTGTTTATTGAATTATTAAGTTCTGATTTCGCATTACATGACACGTGACAGACTCTCTTAAGACCCGTTGCATTGTTGTATTAAACCTGTTGCATTGTTATATTAAAATCCGTTGCTTTGTTGTTATGTTTTAATAGAAGCAGAAACGAAGAACAATCATCCTCGTCCAGGGCCTCACTGTCATTGAGTCTTTCCCACAACAGTGCAAATTCATGCTGAAAGACAGACAAAAACGGACATAATGCAAAAACATAAACTCCTGTGCGGAGGTGATACAGAACATTAAACCCTAAATGCACTATTGTGTGACGGTACTTCTAAAATGCTAGCTCAGAGTGGTAAATAATAAAATATAAAATAATATATCATATTTATAGAGCGCCTTGCTTGCTACGCAACTCAATGCGCTTTCAACCATCTTTCATGCTAACTCATTCACCCAACAGTACGCTATTTATAAAGAACCAAAATCAGAATAATTAAATAAGCAATACATAAATAAGCAATAAATAAATAAATCACACACACACGCACGCGCGCGTACACACGTGGTGGTGTGGGGGGGGGGGTAATACTGACAGTTTATGGAAGATATCTGCAGAAGAAAAAAGGCTTTTATGAAGAGGTAGGTCTTGAGTTGAGATTTAAAAGAAGAAAGAGTAGGCCGCTTACGGAAGACTTCAGGGAGGGAGTTCCAGATGGCAGGTGCTCTGAAACTGAAGGCTCTCTCACCAACAGATTTCAGGAACCGCTTGGGGGTTTTCAGGAGTTTCTGTGAAGAAGAGCGGAGAGTGCGAGAGCTTTGATAGGTACAGAGAGAAGAAGAGAGATATTGTGGGAGAGTTTCATTGAAATGATGGAAAGCCAGAACTGCTAACTTAACCCTTTCACCGCCAGCCATATTTCAGCCAAAAATGTCCATTTAATTTACCTGGGTAGAGAACAAAATCCATCTGGAGTATTGGGGATTCTTCTGTGACATATATAAAATAAGGTCTATCCTTACTTCCCCAAACTAAGACAATAGGGTCTTTGGATAACAGACCCCAATTTGATGCCTTTCAGTGACATAGGTGTTAAATCACTGTGGTGCTAAAATGCGACTTTGGTGGTGAAAGGGTTAAAATGCAATATGTGGATACGTTTTCACAGAGTAGCTTCATAATAGAGTTGCGATATATAAATTGCAAGCCAACATTATAACATTCGTTCGGATTATTTTTCGGTTCTCTTATTATAAATACGCACGGACTTGAATAGCTTCGTTGGAATATAAACACTCGTCGACATAATTTGAAAATTGAAAGACCTCTTCCCCACATAAGCATGGCCACAGACGCTGCGTGCCGTGTCTGCTTTCTTTTCATCTGAGAACGTCGAGGGAGGCAGCAAGCGAAGAGAATGATCCATCCACAGCCACTTGCCATTGCAGATGCCGCTGATTTCAATTATTGACCAGTCATTGGACACATCCACCCAGGATGTCAGATGTTATCTTTGTCGCTCCTCTGTGTGTCTGTTTGCATATTAACTCCACAGTTGTGCATTCATCTTTTTTGATCAGGTAGGAAATCTGGCAATCTTATACTTTAACCCTTTCACCGCCAACGTCACATTTTAGCACCACGGTGATTTTACACCTATGTCACTAAAAGGCATCAAAATGGGGTCTATTATCCAAAGAAGACCCTATTGTCTTAGTTTTGGGAAGAAAGGATAGACCTTATTTTATATATGTCACAGAAGAATCTCCAATACTGCAGATGGATTTTGTTCTCTACCCAGGTAAATTTAATGGAACTTTTTGGCTGAAATATGGCTGGCGGTGAAAAGGGTTAAATTAAGCCCCCCACCCCCACCCCACCCTGTGTTTATGACCCTCCATATCTGCTTCTTTTAGTGTGTGTTTTTAGTAGGCTGATCCAAATTATGTCCCTTTCCTGAAAATGACAAAATGGCGCTTCTCTGTGAATATTTTCAATGCAATAATTTGAGTGGGGAGGAGGGGTGGCAGGGTGCAAAGTGCGAGATGGTCGAAAAGCAGAGCTTATTTTACGCGTAAACAATGCCTCGTTAAACTTTTATTCTTTGTAAAAATGTTGTCATTTAAGCTTAAGCTTAGCTTAAGCTTAACACAGAAGAAAACTTATATAGCGCACATTCCAGGCTAGCTGCTCATGGCGCTTTACAAAAAAAATACATTTAATCAAATCACATCAATACCCATGCCCGCACGCACACAAGCACACACACTGACGAACATAGCATATCATTTACACGCGCATGCACACATACATACAGTACATACATACATACATACATACGTACGTACTATACGTTCGTACATACAGACATACACACAGACACAAACACACACACACATCTCCACACACGTGCATAAGCACATGCCAGCGCGCGCATGCACACACACACACTTTCTGTCTCCCAACTTTCCCATGCCATTCATCATCCACACACGCTTTCATTCTCACAATCCGATCATGGTGGACAGTAGTGTTCAGAGAATAGATGGGTTTTCAGGTTGGTTTTGAAAACTGACAGGGAGTTGGAATGTCTGAGAGACAGAGGGAGTTTGTTCCAAGTAGCTGGGGCCTGAAAAGAAAAGGATCTCTCGCCATAAGTTTTCGTTTTAATGGCTGTAGAATACGAGAATCAGAAGAAGAACGAAGCTGACGAGATGGATTAGATCAGACAGGTAAGTAGGAGCAGAGCCAGACATGACAGGAAAGGTAAGAGCAGAAAGCTTGTAGTTGATCCTGCTGGAGATTGGCAAAGTGCAGAGAGTGCAGAAGGGGAGAAACATGTTCAAAATTGGAGGACTTAAGGATTAGTCGTGCAGCATTATTTTGGATTCTTTGGAGTTTGTTGAGAAGGTATTTTGGAAGGCCAGCAAGAAGAGAG
>CM065680.1:78842292-78844792 GCA_017654935.2 Phymorhynchus buccinoides | reverse complement strand
TTTTCAACTACCATCGGAACTTTTGTTGAACGAGGGGGGGGGGGGGGGGGGGGGGAGATCGACACACACGCTACTAATTCCCATCCAAACCACACCTCAACATCTCGGGGCATTTGCCAGCCAAGAAATCCTTCCACCAGGATTTTCCACTACCGTCAGGACTGTTGTTGACCGGGTAGAGGGAGGGGCCTTGCCCTCAAACACACATATCGCGGGCCGCTGTACGTTAAGGTACAGCCTGGATTACAGGGGAGGTGGGGGGGGGTAGTTCCGGACACTCCTTTCACGGCCTACCTTGCCTTCTACCACTCAAACACACTATTCGCGGGGCGTTACTTTGTCATTTTATTGGTTAGTAAGCCAGAAATCGAGTCATTTTTGTACTTTTCACCCTTCTATAAAGTACATCTTGGGGTACAGGGGGTTCCGCCTTTTTTTTCTTTCGGGGTGGGTGGGGGTGGGCTGGAAACCCTGCTCCCCCCGATCCGCCCCAGGTTAGGATCAGCCAGGGGGTAGTGTCATGAAACTGGGAGAGCAAGACGTTGAGAACGAGATACATAAACATGAGGAGGGTGTGTAAACTTCAAGTTTGCTTAGGTTGTGCTATTGTTTTCCTGTGGGGGTTTTCTTCAAGTAATGCGAGTTATTTCTAGTCGGTGATTTGAAAATAACAGTGCGTTATGATCGATCATTGCAGGTTTCATTTGGTTTGATTTGATATTCGGTGTTTATTGGAGTGATCATATTGAGCAAATTAATTCGTGATTTGTGTGTATGCAGGGTAAGGTAGCAAATTGAAGTAATTTCGCAAAGCGTGGAGTGTGCCTTTAATAATAATTATTATGATTATGGTTGCATATGTTTAGATCTCCCTGATTCTGTCTCTTTGACTCTGTCTCTGTGTCATCTCTCTCTCTCTCTCTCTCTCTCTCTCTCTCTCTCTCTCTCTCTCTCTCTCTCCTCTCTCTCTTCATCTCTCTCTCTCTCTCTCTCTCTCTCTCTCTCCCTGTTTTGTCTTCTTTTGTTTCGAGGGCATTGTGTCCTTATTCTTTTCCCTCAATAAACAAATGTTTTCAAATGTTTCTCCCTCTCTCTCTCTATCTCAATGGCATGGGCCAACGGCCTATTCATTAAAATAGTTCAGTGTTCAGTCTCTCTCTCTCTCTCTCTCTCTCTCTCTCTCTCTCTCTCTCTCTCTCTCTCTCTCTCTCTCTCTCTCTCATTTGCTCAAGTCGTCGCATAGTAACAAACGCATAGATACTTCCTCGAGGAGCACTAGTGTTAACAGCTTTATTGCACACACAACAATTAGTGATGAGATATTGTGCCAGCTAGAGCAGAGTGGAACAGAGAGAGAGAGAGAGAGAGAGAGAGAGAGAGAGAGAGAGAGAGAGAGAGAGAGAGAGAGAGAGAGAGAGAGAGAGAGAGAGAGAGAGAATGTAAAAAGGCTTTATTGTCAATAAAATGATTCTGACTTGACTTGACTTGATTCACACACACACAGACACACACGCGCGCGCGCGCGCACGCACACATGCACAATTCATTATTTTTTACTAACAAAGCGAGAAGGTGTGAAAGAAAGTCAGGTTTCACGTCCACCCGTCTGCAAAACAGCACATATGGGACGAACCATCAATCAACCACCATTCAATGTTCGGGCCAGATCCTGGAGGTACTGCAGTACCAGGTCTGATCCGAGTTCATATTTAACCCTTTCATCGCCACTGTCGGCTCTTGGCACCACAATGATTGAACACCCATGTCACTAAAAGGCATCAAATTAGGGTCTGGTATCCAATGACTTTGTGTTCTTAATTTTTGGAGGTAAGAATAGGTAGGCCGTATTTTATGGATGTCACAGAAGAATCCCCAATATTGCAGATGAAATCTTGTCTCTAACCCTAACAATGGAAAGCTTTGGCTCAAAAATGGCTGGCGTTGAAAAGGTTTAAGGCATTAAATTGAACTTAAGAAGGTGTGAAAAACGTTCTCATGTTGTGGTAGACTATCATACATTGCTGGTTATGCAGAGCATTTCTTTCAATACCGCTGATGACAGTATCGTCTATGAATAAAGGGAAGTAATTCCGTGTTGTTCCTGGTGGGACCGGGGCAAGCTATCAGTAGGGGTCACATATCACACGCGGCAACACTTCCTTATTATTTCAACACGACTCCCATCCCAGTCTTTCGGATGAGACGATAAACCGAGGTTCCGTGTGCCCATGCACTTAGCATACCTTAAACCCAGTGGCAACGAAAAAGTTGTCATTTGGTCAAAATTTACCACCACCCCTTTCCTTCCTCATCAGTCACACAAAAATTCGCATGCAAAAAAAATATTAAAAAATTGGGTGGCGCGCCTCTGGCTGCGACGCGCTCTCCAGGTGGGAGCAACCCGAATTTCACAGAGACGCCTCTGTGACTCTAAAGTACCTGATACCTAATACCTAGAAAATCTAACTGCTGAACATAAAATGGAAACTAAGGGGGATCA
>CM065680.1:78802292-78812292 GCA_017654935.2 Phymorhynchus buccinoides | reverse complement strand
AGTGTTTTTGTCCTCACAAAACAGGGAACAGAGACCGGATGTTATAGGGAACAGAGACCGGATGTTAGTCTTTTCTTTTCAGTGTCTTTGATCTAAGTACGCTTAAAGGTCCATGCTGCATTTTCCAATTCAACGAGCAACTGCACGCAACTCATATTCCCAGCAACTGATGAGAATAATCTATGACAGAACTTAATTAGAACGCACCTGAGATAGTCACACAAATCAGGGACATATTTGAAGGTCCACAGACAACAGTTGAGATAGAATTTCCACGACAGTAGCTAAAGACGACTTAAGGAGCCGACTCACGCATCCACTCTCAGTTCTACGACTATCCAACCGTGAGGACGTCTGCGAGGAATGATTCTGGTGAAAAACTATTATCTGAATGGGTCTGACGAAACCCTACTATTTTCGTTCACTGTGTTCATGTAGACCCCAAGGGTAGGACGGGGTAAAAAGCACATGGGCGGGTAAGAAGCCCATGCCAATTATCTCATGAAATGGAGAACATTTCAGTCACATTTTGCCCATGAGACGAGTGTTAATGTTTAGCATTCGTTTCATGGGCAAATTAGACTGAAATTTTCTTTATTTCATGAGATAATTGGCATGGGCTTCTTACCCGCCCATAGGCTTTTTACCCCGTCTTCCCCAACACACGTCTGGTAAAATGCCTCATGCAGAAGCACGGATATTTCAACAGATTCGCGTATGGGGGGACTACAAACTGAGTGTACGAAACGAGTAGAACAAGAGCCTACGCCTAATTAGACGTGAAACCAACCATTGAGACAGAGACGAGTGGAAATCATCCGATTCATTTAGACAGTGGCGTTTCATGAGAATCGTGCCTCACGAATGTCACACTGGGATAGTTGTTCGACTGCAGTTGTTCAAGTGGGTCGAGCCCCTTTATAGTGCGCTTCTCTCTGACATCAAATTGATCTTGTATTACTTTGATACTTTGTTACTAGAAATTGCTGTATTTTATGCATTAGTTTTGTTAATTATTAACCCTTTCGCCGCCGATGTCACATTTTTTGCACCACAATGATTTTACACCCATTTTACTAAAAGGCATCAAATGAGGGTCTGGTATCCAGTGACCTTATGTTCTTAATTTTGGGAGGTAAGGATAGGCCCTATTTTATGCATGTCACAGAGGAATCCCCAATGTTGCAGACAAAATATTTTCTCCACCCCGGTAATGGTAAATTTTGGCTGAGGAATGGCTGGCGGCGAAAGGGTTGAAACGTTTTTTGGTTTTTTTGTCTAATATCACTATTGGTGAAGAGACGTTAACTTGTATTACTTTGGACAATTTATTCACAGATTCCCTTTGTTTTCCACTGAAAATTGAGATGTGCGTATATGTGTGTGCGCGTGTGTGTGTGTGTGTGTGTGTGTGTGTGTGTGTGTGTGTGTGTGTGTGTGTGTGTGTGTGTGTGTGTGTATGTTGGTGTGTGCGTGTGTGTGTGCGTGTGTATGTGTGAGTGTGTGTGCGTCTATGCGTGATCAAATTATGTTCCACGCAATAGCGCCTACATCACTAAACTGATCAAAACGAAACTTGGCAGAAATGGTTCCTTAGGCACTCTAAACGCGGCCCGTCGCATCAGAATGACCAACCGTCAAGCCATATCAACGTAATCCCTGTCAATCAGACCTGAATATTACAAAGACACTGACTATTTCAAAGACAACGGATGGATTTCAGCTAAAGTTGATTTGGTGGAAAAAAAAGTGTCATCTAAATTATTTTCTTGTAAAATAATAATATAATAATTACTACCGGATACTCAGAATCACTTTATTAGCCCCAACAACTCTGTCATACCGATTCAGGAATTTCTTTTTTTTTACACCAAAAACAAAAACTCAAGATTCGAAATTTTCTCCCCTGAGTTTCATCATTAATCGGGAGTACAGTTTATAGGGCTCTGTCATCTTGTTTTGGCAGTTACGAATTTCTTATCGTTCAGAGCGTTTTAATTCTTAATGTTAATGACAGACAACTTGTCAAAAACTGAAGTCGCTCCAATTGAGTTTGCAATGAAAACTATTAAATGTGTTTTAGTGCTCTAGGTTTTTGAATAATTTACAACATACAACAAACAAACAACTACACAACAAATGTAAAGTGACGTTATTTTATTCACAAGAGACAAAACAAAACTACTGGATATTTCGGCGAACGCGCCTTTATCAACACAGATAAATAATTAAACAGCAAATATAGCAAAAGGAGCAAAAAGCAGGCAACAAAAGGAGCAAAAAAACAACAAGATCAAAATAAAAAACAATACTTCCCCTCTACAGTCCAATGCGTAAATCAAGATGTCCATGGACCTGTGTTGATGAATGGGCACACTTTGCATTTGGGGTTTTGGCATGGAGAGGTTCCTGGAGCATGTTGGCTTGTCGGTTTCAATTTAGATCGAACCAGTAGGTCACGTAGATTGGTGTCACGTTTGTAGGTCACGAGGGGCGGTTGGTTAAAAATGTCCGCTACCTGTTCACGGGATTGTAGAAGTGATCAGTTGGAGATTAGGATGTTGCGCACACGATGAATGGATGGGTGGAACAGTAGGCTGACGATGGGTCTGTCGTCTGTTTCTGGTCTCTGCTTTGTTTGGAGGGCTTCAGAGTGAGAAATTTTGTTGACACGGGTGAGAGCAGACTCGATTGCTGTGAGAGGGTAATTCCGGTTCAGGAACAAATCCACCATTTCCTGTGCTTTGCTTTCAAAGTCATGGTCATCTGAGCAAAGGCGGCGGAGTCGGAGGAGTTGAGAATATGGAATGCTGTTCTTTGTGGCTGGGGTGTAGGACGAACGGTAGTCCAGGTAAGAATGTGAGTCTGTAGGTTAGTAGTGGATGGAGTGGATGTAGTGGATGCTGTCCTTGTTGACAACAGTTAAAAGGTTTAAACTCAAAATATTAATAGTGACTGGTTGGGTGGGTTTTTTTTCTTAACCTGATTAAACATCGTGAGAGGTTCCTGTACCGACCGTTATGTAAGGTTAAGAAGTTTGAGTGACAAGAATGCAGTGGTAGCTAGCCACGATAGAGTGCATTATTATAGAGGGATAAATGTGGGGACACAGTGAGCATTGGTCTTTTGGGTGAATTGGATTTAATTGATTTATCGTTAACAAGGGCATCGCCGAGCGGCAGATATGTCCTTTGCCGGTTACGCCCTGTACATGCCCCGCCCTGTACCTCCCTTCCCCCTCACATCTTAGGTCCCCGTCCTCCTTGTGACCTTTGTGTGATGCACCTACACACCCTTGACTGGGTGCAAATCGTTTTCCGGGATGCACACCCTTAATTGGTGGGGTGCACACCCTTAACACTGAGACATGTCTCACGTGGCACATTTTGTGATACAATGTCTTTTACTTTTAGTATTAGACCCCCTCCTTTACCGGAATGTACACCCTTAATTAGTGGGGTGTACATCCTTAACTCGGAGACATGTCTGCGACATTGAAATCCCACGTGGCATAATTTGTACTGCAATGTCTTCTACTCCAAATGTGGAGTGATTCTATACAGTATTTCACGAGATATAGGAGGGTGAAGAAAAACGGAAACATGTCTGCCGCTCGGCGACATTGTATTTCCGAGGGATAATTTATATACGAATGTGTTATACTCTTAGTCTCACATCCTCACACAAACTTTGAAGGGATTTTGTCTTCTAGTGCACGAGATACAGCTTGGACAAGAAATATATAGCGCCAAGAAGGACATTTCGGTTTTCAAGGTCACACTTCAAGGTCAAGGTCAGCATGGCAATAATTTATGCTCGGGGGTTTTCTACTCTAGGTTATACAGTACCACACACAATCTGAAGCGTTTCTGTCAAGTACAAATGTGGAAAATATGGCTTAAAACCCATTTTTTAGACCCATACCACTTTCAAGGCCTACCGATCTCCCGGACCGTGACATTTACATTTGATCGGTATGCCATCATCGGAACGGCCATAAGCCAAAGTACCTACATGCCAAATTTGAAGACTCTAAGACCAACGGTGTGGAAGTTATGGCCCTTTAACGATGTTCGGTTTTCAAGGTCATACACCAATGTCAAGGTCCGGACGGCGAACAGTTTTGCGCGGATGCCTTCCTCTCATGGTGACACACCACCACACAAACTTTGAAGCGATTCGGTCAAGCGGTTCGGGAGATATCCTTGGGACAGACAGAAAAACAGAGGGGAAAAAACATACACGAACGAAAATCGACTCCTTTGCCGATCTACGATAATAGATGAATTCAACGTTTTACCATCCCCATCTCTTGAGATTTTCCAGAATAGCGTCTAACTCGTCTGCTAATATGGAGGTAAAGTCGACAAACTCTCTCTCTCTCTCTCTCTCTCTCTCTCTCTCTCTCTCTCTCTTTTCGGAATTTATATAATAAATGTAAACGTACAAAGGATAAGGGTGATCGTGATTGTTTCTGTCGTGCTGGAAGGGAATATAAATACCTAAAGGATAGGAAGAGAAAAGAGTTTAATAATGCGCAGTTAACAGAATGGATTGCAGCGATAAGTAGCCAAAAGGACTTTTGGAATAAAATACGTACGATGTCATTCAAAAAGAAACAACCGGTAAATAACATTAGTGTAGATCAGTGGTTTGACAATTTTAAGAACCTTTTGACCAAAGACTGTGATGCTAATGCAATACTACAGGGGAGTGAGGAGGAAGAGGAGGAAGATGATTATTTAAGCCGTCCCATTTCAAAAGAAGAAATAATGTTTGCTATCAGGAAAATAAAAAAACAATAAAGCAGCTGGTCCTGATGGCATAGTCGGTGAACTTTTGAAGTATGCATGTAAAAACGAGTCAGTTTTGACATTCTTTGTAGCCTTTTTTAACTCGTTATTTGATAAAGGAATTTATCCTGTGCTGTGGACCGAATCTATTGTTCTACCTCTGTTCAAAAAAGGTGATATAAATAATCCTAATAATTATAGAGGGATATCTCTAAGTGATGCAGTCAGTAAAGTTTATAGTACTATTATTAATCATAGGTTACAGGAGTGGGTAGAGGAAAACAATATTACTGGTGAATATCAGGCAGGGTTTAAACACAATTACTCTACAATTGACCATATGTTTACACTGATGGCTTTCGTTCAAAAGCAATTTTCTTTTAATCGCAAATTATATGTCACGTTCATTGACTTTGAAAAAGCCTTTGATTCCATCAACAGAGCTGTTCTATGGCCAATTCTTTTAAAATCAGGCGTGCATGGTAAACTACTTAAATGTATAAAAAGTATGTATCTTTGTGTAAAAGCTAGAGTGAGATGTGGAGGTAACTTAACTGACTACATTCGATGTACTGCAGGAGTGAAACAAGGGGATGTTTGTAGCCCTGTCATATTTTCTCTCTTTATCAACGACTTAACTTTAATTGTTCTTGAGAGTGGAAAACATGGTGCACAATTTACTGGTGATATGTTACAGCTGTTTATTCTCCTCTTAGCAGATGATGTTGCTCTTATGTCTGAAACTGTCATAGGTCTGCAAACTCAATTAAATAGTCTATGTAGGGCAGCAAAATCACTTCAGTTAAAAATAAATATGTCAAAGAGTAATATAATTGTTTTTAGGAAGGGTGGATATTTGGGTAGTAGGGAAAGATGGACATACAATGACACGCTGATGCCAGTGGTTAATGTATATAAATATTTAGGTCTTTATTTTACAACTAAGTTAAGTTTGACAGTCACATGTAAAGATCTTGCAAGTAGAGCTAAGCGTGCCTTGATAGTTATTATGCAGAGACTTTCTTGTTTAGAAAATCAGTCTTTTGAACTATTTATGAAGCTATTTGATTCCCAAGTACAACCTGTTGCTCAGTATGGTGCAGAATTATGGGGTCTTTATGATGCAGCAATCTATTGTGAGAATGCGCATTTGTTTGCGCTTAAAAGATTTTTAAGAATAAATATAAAGACACCGAATGATTTAGTGTACGCTGAAACAAACAGATATCCCATTTGTCTGAATTCCGTGATAAAATGTATTCGCTATTGGTTAAAGTTAACTGTTATGGATAATGTAAGACGTATAATATGCTGTATGATTTGGATGTTAGAGGGAAATCAAATTGGGTTTCAAAAGTAAAAATGAAATTATTTGTTTTAGGATTTGGGCATGTTTGGTTACAACAAAATGTAGGTGATACACAACAATTTGTTCGAACACTTCTTAGAAGATTGATTGATTGTCGTTGGCAAGAATGGTCAAGTCATGTTGAGAGTAGTGATCGATTTATCTTCTATAGACAGTTTAATACTATTCATTGTATTCCTACGTATTTATCAATTAAAATGGATAAACAGTTGAAGTATATTTTGACTAAATTCAGATTTGGAATTTCTGATATCTTTACTCATTATTATAGATACAGGAAACATAATGATCGTGATCTTCTCTGTCCAATGTGCAAGAATAGTGTTGATAACGAAGTACATTTCGTGCTCTGTTGCCCTGTTTTAAATGATCTTAGAGAACGATTCATTCCTTCTAAGTATTATCGGTATCCGTCAATGTTTAGACTTACTATGCTCTTAGCGTCAACTAATGAATCTATTGTTAAACGATTTGCTCTATTCTTGTACAAGGCTTTTAATATGCGTAGCATAATGATTAGTTGAATGTGTTGCTCATGTGTTTACATGTATGTTTTTGCGTATAATGAATGATTGATTGGTTATTTGATAAGTAATTCTTTCTATGCTTATACTATATATATATATAAACGTACAAGAATTGAAGAAGAAAAAACAACCACACCATTAAACTTTCCTCTTATATATATAGTTTGCTTTAATAAAACTTTGTTTGTGTCCAATGTATCATTTTGTGAACTTAAGAAAGAAACTCAATAACTTTAATTTTAACTTTACGATATATATATATATATTTGTTATTTCCTACAATATGTTTGTTCATTGTAACCCCATCATATGAGGCCTTGGCCTTTTGATTAAAAATCCGTATCCGTCTCTCTCTCTCTCTCTCTCTCTCTCTCTCTCTCTCTCTCTCTCTCTCTCTCTCTCTCCTCTCTCTCCGCTCTCTCTCTCTCTCTCTCTCTCTCTCTCTTCCCCATGCGAAGCACGAGGAGGAATTACTGGGAACCCATATAACCAGGAGGAGGAGGGTGGGAAGTATTTCTAGAGACTTTTTATTGTCTGGTCCAGCTCTCTTTAGAATGTGTGTGCGCGTGCGTGCGTGCCTGCCTGCCTGCGTACGTGCGTGTGTCTCTGTGAGACTGTGCGTGCGTGTGTGTGTGTGTGTGTGCGTGCGTGCGTGTGTGTGCGTGTGTGTGTGTGTGGTTTGGGGAAATGTTTGTAAATATTTTACGGGGAGAGAGGAGGGGAGGAGACAGGTTCCAATAGTTTGTATATTAATTTTCATATAGACGAATATTGATGACAATGTTTCTATGCTAATCTCGAAGGTGGTTCTCATTAGCAGACATCCAGTAGAGTTTACAAACCAAAGCTGGCCAGATTTCCTGATAGGAAACGGCTGCCACGTGTAGAATCTGTCGACCTTGTGTCTGAAGGAAAGAACTCTCTCTCTCTCTCTCTCTCTCTCTCTCTCTCTCTCTCTCTCTCTCTCTCTCTCTCTCTCTCTCTCTCTCTCTCTCTCTCTCTCTCTCTCTCTCTCGCATGAATGAGCACAGATTACCTATGAAAGCGTATACAACATTGTATGAACTAAATGCTAGAGAGAAAACTACTTGGGTTTCTGATGTTCGAAAATGTTTGAGTAGTTATGGCTTTGCATATGTATGGAAGTATCAAGGTGTTGGATGTGTTCGTAGCTTTTTGTCTTGTCTTAAACAACGTGTGATTGATTGCAGATGGCAAGATTGGGATTACCATATTCAAAATAGTGACAGGTTTTCGTTATTTAGGTTGCTAAAAACAAACTATTTAGTAGAACCATAATTATTGTCTAACAATATCAATAGGTTTGCTTACATTTACGAGTTAAGACTTGGTGTTTCTGATATAACTGTACACAGACAAAGATAAAAGTTCAATGCAATGATTAACATGTTATCTCCTCTAGATAGATAAGATGAGTTTCATTTTGTGTTATGTTGTCCAGTATTTAATTATTTAAGACAAAAATATAATTCCTGCAAACTAATTCCTGAAAATCCCAAATAAAAGCAATTATTAGGTTTTGATATTAAAAGTTCAGAACATTATTATTTTGTTCATTACATAAGATTTTTATACTATTTTTACTATTTCTGGTTTAACTTTGTGCTGGTTTGCTTTTATTGTGGATTTTTGATTTGGTGCAAAGAAGACACCATTCTCTTCTAAAATGTCTTCTGGCTCAAGTTGGCATCCACTGGACAGTCAAATTGCAGGCCGATCATGCAAACTGATGAGACCTTCACTAGGTCGAAACAGCTGTCTTTGCATAAGGCACTCCCTCCCCCATTGGGAGAAAAAGTAAATCAGCACAATTTATATGATTGGTTTTTGGTTTTTGGTTTTTTTAACACAGAACATTACTCAGTTAACGTTTACTGGTTTTGTTTCTGATGTTCACAAATACAGACATTGGACACAGAAAAGTTTTATCAAAGCAAACTCTCTCTCTCTCTCTCTCTCTCTCTCTCTCTCTCTCTCTCTCTCTCTCTCTCTCTCTCTCTCTCTCTCTCTCTCTCGGCCTTCATAATCGACGCATACTCTCCATTGGCAATTCCGAGCCTTGTTTCACAGTTCTCGACTCTTTCCTTGTGCTACAAACTGCGAGCAGTTTAATTATCAATCACCATTAATCACCATGTAATTGCCATTTCTTGCTCGCGAATGTCATTTCCTTAGCCAAGCTCTAATGTCAAAATTTGAAAGACGTAACTGAAATTAACTGAAAAACAACCTAAGCTATCCACAAAAAGTTAAGGATCACTTGCAAACTAATTCATAACTTTCCCAATAAGAAAGCCAATGCGTTGAATTTTGGCCAACATTTAATTCAATGCTTTAGTGATAACGATACACAATTGCCTTCAATTTCGAGCAATCGTTTGGTCTGTACATTTGATCAAAGTGGGTACGTATCGAAATTTGATTTCCCAAAGTCATTGAAATCACAAAACAGGGCATTCTGATGCTCCCAAAAGTTCAGTAATGCGTGTATCCGCCATGGCTGTTCTGGCACTCGACGCAGCGAGTCCTCATGGAGTTGACCAGGGTGGTGAAGATCCTCTGTGGAAGCGCCTGCCACTCAGCCTGCAGCATCTGGTAGAGGTGCTGGGCATCCCTGGGAGGGGGGTGGTTGCTCCTCACTTTGCGATCCAGCTCATCCCAGAGGTTCTCAATCGGGTTGAGATCGGGACTGCATGCTGGCCACTCCATTCTGTTGACTCCAGACTGCTGCAGGAAGTCGTTGACCACCCTTGCCCTGTGGGGGCGAGCGTTGTCATCCTGGTAGACAGCCGGCGGTCCCATCTGCTGCAGTGTAGGCACAGCCAGCGGTCGAAGGATCTCATCCCGGTATCGGAGGCCAGTCAGGTTACCCTGTACATGATACAAGGGTGTTCTGTGGTGAAGGCTGAAGGCCCCCCAGACCATTACAGAACCTCCACCAAAGGCCACCTTTTCTTGGACAGTGGCGTCAATAAAGCGTTCCCCTGGGCGCCTCCAGACCCTCAGTCGGCCGTCGTTGTGGTTCAGGGTGAAGCGTGATTCATCACTGAACAGGACCTGGGACCATTGCTGACGTGTCCACCTCACGTGACGTCTGCAGAAGGCGCGGCGTGCTGCCCTATGGGCTGGAGTTAAGCGTGGCCGTACAGCTGGGCGACGAGAACGGAGGTTAAACCCATGAAGGCGGTTCCGTATGGTCTGCTGGCTGATGTTGATGTTAGTAGCCACCCTCAGCTGCCTTCGAATGATGCTGGAAGAGGCTGTTCTTGTCTGCAGGGCTTGTCGTTCAA
>CM065680.1:78777292-78797292 GCA_017654935.2 Phymorhynchus buccinoides | reverse complement strand
GGTTACTCAAGTACAAGATTGCCCAGTTATCCAACCCTTACAAACCATGATCGTCAGTTTATAGTGTACTTGCCCGTCTCGCTTATTTTGCTTTTAAGCAAGAAAGAGAAACAGTCCCATAGTATCATTCATACTAAGACCTTTTTTCGTGTGTATTTTGTTACTACAAATGCGACGATATATTATCATAAACATTGTCAACGCGTTCGATCGTATGTAAAACCCTAATCTTAATGCCTAAGTCTAATTTAGACAATTGAATTGTTAATAGACGATTTTCTGAAAACACTAGGGAAGAGCACTTCGTGACAATTAGAGTTGATTACCTCGCCTTACTCGGTCAAAACCATAGCAACCATGGCGGCATGGCGTCGAAGCTTGAAACCGCAGAATGCGAGTCAGCGACTTGCAAACATTTTTGTAGAAAAATGAGGGGAGGCCAGTACCCATAAACTTATAGAACTTGCACAATGTGACGTAAAAATATAAATGACATCAATTTTAGAACGACGCACGGTGCTCTAAGTGCTATATGTCTGCTGTGGATCTACCAGGTGGTAGAGTTACTTCCCCGGTTTGACCGATTGAATTAGGTAAGATCACTCCGACACACCACGAAATTACTCCCCTTAATTATTTCCGAACAATTCCTATTGTACTATATGAGGCTGACGAAATAGTATCAAAATATTTATAAAAATTAAAAAAAGTATCAAAATATTTCCTTACAACGATGATAAAATACGATGCAATGCGCATCATGTTGAAGAAAACAATCCCAAAACAATTATCATAAAATATGCAAAGCGACGAAGATGCTTTATACTAGCCTACTACAAAAAATATTTTAAAAAACAATATTATAAAGAGCTGCATGGTATATATGTTACAGTAGAAACTGAAATCCTACTAGTACAAATTAGAATTCTGATTTTTTACTAGTAGAAATCGGAATTCTAATTTCTGCTGGATTTTCTTCAGTAGAAATCGGAATTCTGATTTCTACAAGTACAAATTGGAATTCTGATTTGTACTGACAGCCAGCATGAAATGGAATTTAGTACAAATTGGAATGTTGTTTTCTACTCTTAAACGTACGTGAAATGATATATTATAGAACATAACGCGGCTGGTTTCTAAATAAGGACCGTGGGGACATCTTCTTTATCTTAAAAATGAAAAAGAAAACGCGTACAAACTGCAGCATCACTAAACCAAAGCACATAGGCAGACAATGAGTATTCAGTGTTGCTAAATTATTGACAAAGAAGAAAACAAGGTTGTAAATATTCGACAGGAATGCTTTATCAAACTGACACACAAAAACAACAAAACGGTACCCAATTCTCTCTCTCTCTCTCTCTCTCTCTCTCTCTCTCTCTCTCTCTCTCTCGTTCACTTTTTCCTTCAGTTTTTGTTGTTCCAATATATAAGCGCTTAGAGCTTAAAGATTAGGCGCTATGAAAGTTGTCTTAATAAATAAATAAATAAATATTCATAGAGATTTAAGAAAATGGAAGTAAACGTGTCCTTTCTGGCTGCCCATTATACTTGCTGTATTGTAATAGGTGTACGTACGAATACCAATGACGCGCACTGAGAGAGGTACACAAAGAAAATAAAAGACATAACAGAAGAAGAAGAAGAAGAAGAAAAAACAGCAACTTACCAGTAAAGTTCAGTCCTCCCTTTAAGTTAGAGATGAAAAGATCGAAGGATTGCTTCAGACGAATGTCACCCTTTCAAATTTGTACTCGTCACAACGACACTTCCACTTTTTGTTCAAAGTCAGAAGAAGAAAAAAAGTTTAGTTAAGTAAACTTTATAAGCCTGTAGGCTTTCTCTCTCTTCCCCTCTTTTTTATGCTATCTTTGTCTCTGTCCTCCAGTTTCCGCTCTGTGTTTCTGTCAGACTTAAAGTCTGGACGACTATGACAGCGCTTCTTCGATTTTTCGGCTCTTTTATAGTCCGCCCGTGACCGATTGTGAAAGATGAGGCATCTCGCCAAGATTTTGGCCAGCAGCACCGACATTTGGCAGCCGCAATATTAGGAGAGAGAGAGGGGGTGTGGTGTGGAGTTGAGGCAGAAAATACATGTATTAGTGGAGTAGAGAGACCAGTAGGGAAGATATAGATAGATAGAAAAAGAAAGAGAATACGAATACGAATGTTTCTTTGACGGTAAAATGGATCAGCTTCCAAAGCTTATCTGCACCATGCCATTTCACACCCACATGCATACCATGCAACAGGCGAACGAAAATATGAACAACAAAAGCAAATCAAGCAAACGGTACCAAAGCAAGCGCGTGAAGTAATTGAACTAAAGTGGAATTGAACTAAGAATAAAACTTCTTTTTTTATAAATTGAGCAAAGTCACAATTCTTGTTCAGAATTGTTCTGTTAAAATTCAACAACAACACTAACAACATGTAACAAATAAACAAACAGACAGACAGGGAAGTGAACAGGAAGTTGGATGAAACAAGTCTGAGTGAGCTTGTGTTCACGGATGATTGCTCTTTCCGGTCATATAATTTTGTATTGCTTACAATTACACTACCTTTTAGCAATCAAGGTGGTGGGTTTTTAATTACCAGTGTACCTGCAGAATTCTAAACATGATACCTGTTGAATAAGGGAGAAAAGTGGCAGGGTGGTTAAGACGTTCGCCTGCCAAGTGTAATGCGTGACTGCAGCGTGAGTGACCCGGGTTCGAATCCCGGCCTCCTCGCCCTTTCTTTCTAGTTTGACAGGAAAATCGAACTGAACGTCCAGTCCTTCGGATGGAGACTTAAAGCTAGTCTGACCCGTGCGCTTTACGCACGTAAAATTCCCACGGCAGTTGAAAGTCGGTAAGAGCAAGGGGAAATCCCGCTGCCTGGTATGGCCAAAGTGATAGCTAGGTTTTCCAAGTGTGTCCACACCCCTCGTCCCCCTGTGCCCCCCAAAAAAAAACACCCACCCACATACCACATATATATAAATGGGTAGGCGCTGCACTTGTGGCGACGCGCTCTCCGGGGGAGAGCAGCCCGATTTTCACAGAGATGAGTCAGTGACTAGAATATACCAAATACCAATAAACAAAAGACTTGAACAGAAAAGACCAGATGTGCCACTGATTAATTCATCAATCACAAACTGAATTCTCACCGTAAATATTGTCTACACATTCGGCTTGAAACCCAAATGTGACTCGTACAACGATCCCTGAAAGGAACGCAGCATATGACTGCTATCATCTATCTCCCGTCAAATTTCAATGCGCACCTTTCTTTTGCATCTGGTGCCACACAAAGCATTGAAAAGGGTCTTTGTCTGATTTATAATAATTAAATCATGATAGGGTTTTTTCACCTGACGCTAAAACCGTACAGCAATCACAAAGTATATATATATAAACGAAAACCAACCCTATCAAAGTGCAGCCTAAGTTCAAATTTGATGGCAATCAATATATAGCAAGAGACGGAATTCAACACCCCTCACAGTCTGATTCAGGGGGGGGGAGGGGGGAGGGGAGGGGGGAGGGGGAGGGGGAGGGGAGGGGGAGGGGGGAGGGGAGAGCTGTAGGTGTGCACATGTGTATGTGGGGGGGGGGGGCAGAGGAGAGGGCTGTAAGTGAATGTGTGTGGAGGGGGGAGGGGCATGGAGGGAAGGACTGTAAGGGTGGGTGGGGGAAAGGATTAAAAGTGTGTGTGTGTGTGTGCGCGCGTGCGTGCGTCTGTGTGTGTGTGTGTGTGTGTGCGTGCGTGCGTGCGTGCGTGCGTGCGTGCGTGTGTGTGTGCGCGCACGCGTGTGCGTGCGTCTGTGTGTGTGTGTGTGTGTGTGTGTGTGTGTGTGTGCGTGTGTGTGTGTGTGCGTGCGTGTGCGTGTGTGTGTGCGTGTGTATGTGTGTGTGTGTGTGTGTGTGTGTGTGTGTGTGTGTGTGTGTGTATATATGTATATTTGTCTGTGTGAATCTGTATATGTCAGTGCGTATGTGTGAAAGTGGCTACATGCGAATAAAATATGGAGAGAGCAATTTGTACAATGTCGATCTAACCCTAATGACATTTTAAGTTGGATAGGTCAGACAAACGTGTCATGTTAACTAGCTGATAGGGGAAGACGGGGTAAAAAGCGCATGGGCGGGTAAGAAGCCCACCCCAATTATCTCATGAAATGAAGCAAATTTCAGTCTCATTTTGCCCATGAGACGAGCGTTAATGTCTAGCATTCGTCTCATGGGCAAATTTGACTGAAATTTTCTTTATTTCATGAGATAATTGGGGTGGGCTTCTTACCCGCCCATGCGCTTTTTACCCCGTCTTCCCCTATCTATATAAATTGAAATGTTTTGAAACAAATTGCCACATCAAAACCCCTACCTATCGATCCTTTTTAGCTCTGAACCTGACTGATGTGTTTTGGAGATGTTGTTTTTTCTTTTTGTTTTGTAATTTATCCTTTCTGTATTTTCAAAGAAATGTGAAAAAGAAACACCCGAAGGTGCTGATGGGACCCAGAGATGCACCAGCCACGCCTGCCCTATCAACACAAGAGCAGCCCTGCTCCATCCCTGGAAGTCCGTGTTGCGTTAATCATAATAATAATAGTGAATCATTTATATAGCGCACTCCTCCACCAAATGTGGAGCTCTATGCGCGCTTAACAACAACAAACATTAAAAGCAAGAAATTCAACAACAAAAACAAATAATCGCTCACACACATGCAAATAAGCATACACATACACACACTACCCCCCACCCACACACACACACACACGCACACGCACACGCACGCGCACACGCACACACACACACACACACACACACACACACACACACCATTACCATCACCACCACTCACCCACCCAAGAACACAATGCATAATATTACAATCAGTTGAATAAAGCATCGACACTCTCTCTCTCTTCTCTCTCTCTCCCTCCCTCTCTCTCTCTCTCTCTCTCTCTCTCTCTCTCTCTCTCTCTCTCTCTCTCTCTCTCTCTCTCTCGCAACAAAGCTGACGTAGACATTGCAGTCAACACACAGTGAAGCTAACATGGGGGGGGTAGGGTTTGTGTGAGAATACTGGGGAGCAGACACACACGGGACATTCCATTAAGTATACAGAGGGACATAGCTACTCCCGGCTTGGTGATCATCGGATGCAATGCAGAGGAGTCCTTGCGAAATGCCCCCATGAATGTACTAACCCGTTTTTCATGACTGCAGAGCCCACCGGCAAAAAACACCCCACTCAGAAACCAGCACGCATCCAGCAGCCCCCAACAACGACAGGCGAGGCCTGTGCATCTCCAGACAAAGACTCAGACTGATGAGGATGATGAAAGTTCGTTTAACGTCCTCCGGCCTGGAACAGGCACATATGGGACATTAATAACTATAAAGAGAGTGGGCGATCCTGGAGGTACTGCAATACCAGGAAAGTCCCGAAGGTTTGTTTAATAATCAAGAAGTATTGACTTAACATGGACTAGACACAGACTCTCGCCTTACGGTCTCATATGCCTCAGAAGATAGTCCCAGAATGCATTGTGATTTCATTTGTTAGGGGAAGACGGGGTAAAAAGCGCATGGGCGGGTAAGAAGCCCACCCCAATTATCTCATGAAATAAAGAAAATTTCAGTCAAATTTGCCCATGAGACGAATGCCAGACATTAACGCTCGTCTCATGGGCAAAATGAGACTGAAATTTGCTTCATTTCATGAGATAATTGGGGTGGGCTTCTTACCCGCCAATGCGCTTTTTACCCCGTCTTCCCCTAGGTCTTTCCCTAGTCATCCCAAGAGGGGACAATAATGAAAACGAAACACCCGAAGGTGCTGGTGGAAGCCGGAAATACGCCACCCACGCCTGCCCTATCAACACGAGACCCAGAACTTTGAGCAGTTATATACTGCAGTTCATATACTACGAGATAATAAAATCCACCGTGCGTGTCTGTGATTCCGGAGGCCATAGAAAAAAACTGTTGGCTGTAGACCCCTATAATCCTTCACATTCTTAATCAGCATTACCGAGAGAATGCAGTGCGACACAATAAGAAAGGGCCAATATTAAAGTGTGACTGGCAGTGAGAGCTAAGTGGTTCGGTGGGCGTAGTTTAAAAAAACATTGGCTATATAGACCCCTATGGCCACAGTATGTCCTTGATCAGCATGACCCAAACAAAGCAATGGAAGACACCTTAATGGGGCTAATAGTAAAGTGAGAGCGATGCGCAGCGAGCAGGGCACGTCCGATAGTTCAAGACATAAAATATTGCAGGCCGATTGGAACAGGAAATGTGATGTCTAGTGATCTTGACACCAAAAATTAGTGATCTTGACAATCTGTTTATCTTGGCAAAGCACTGGGAGGCAATTGATTTTATTGTATTTTTGTGCCTTTTCTTTTGCTCAATTATCAAGTATAAATGATGTATTTTTGTACTTACACAGTCTGTCATTCACCAAATATTTTTCATGAAATATTTCAGGAGCATTCTATACTGGTCTCCAAAAGTTAAGGGCCGGCTTCTGTTTTCAGTAGCTTGATATCTATTTATTGTACACTAAGACAACAATGAAGAAAATGGCAAAACTTAGGCTACTCAATAACTGTCCTTCCTGTTGCACGTGCCTGAACCAGTTTTGCAGACATTGCAGTACAGCAACAGCGTTTTCAGGTACGCTTAAAATGTGGCAAATTCACGAGAATTTCACGAAAGTTTGGTCTCTTTTCGCTGAAGAATCAGGGCTGATGCAGGTTTCTTGCCTATTGCACGTGCAAGGCATGACTGTAGTGAAAACTGCTGAGCAAACGTTAGACACGAATGTGTATTTAAGGGCGGCAACCAGAGCTCTCAATAAGCATGCCTCCAAGACAGAAGAGAGAAGGTCGTTCTTCCGGCCCTTAAATTTTGGAGACCAGTATATAAGCGCTAGCTTGTTGATGCTCTCTTTTCGTTCAGACAACTGATCGCTTCTCAGCCTTTTGGCTAAGACAGTGATTCAGGAACATAAATTTTTGTTTATACCTGGTTGGTTTGTTCAGCCCGTCGTACATGGCGAAAGCCGATACGCGACGTTAAACTGAACTCCCATGCTCTCTTTTGCTTTCTGTAATATGTGTTTGGAAATATTAAAGATTTCCTTAAACCAAGCACTGGGAGGTTTGTGTCAAGTTACCTCAAGCCATGACCGGAACGAACACAAAAGTCAATTTATTATGAGTTTATAGACGCCTGTACCAAGAGCATTAAGTGCAGTCTGACAAAACAGGGAGATAACTTTTATAAGTAAAAGAGCCGACGCCTAAAGGAGGGCTGAGAAAGTGAGCTCTGACCAATAAAAGTGGAATGGCGGCTTAATGGATTCCCAGTCGAGAGGAATTATTTAATGTGTCCATCCCTCGAGGTTCCAATCCCTTGTCGCCAAGTCTGCAAAATCCGAAGGTCTCTCCCTCTAGGAGTGGTAGGCTAATAGCCTGGGGACCAGTCTTTCCAACAGTAGCAGCAGGGAAACCGGGGAAGTATGTTCACTAGGCTACTCTTTGAGCGGGAGGGGGGGGGGGATAGTGAGGCTCACAAACGGATAGAAAGGAGAAAAAAAGACGGATAGACAGACAGACAGACAGACAGACAAAGACAGCGGTATTTAATATAGCAACTTTAGAGACTAGCTGTACAAAGTGGTCGCGTTGAGTTCATTTTTCAGTGTCGGATCTGAATGGAAGTGAGACCAGATCGACTGTGTGTGTGTGTGTGTGTCTGTCTGTCTGTCTGTCTGTGTGTGTGTGTGTGTGTGTGTGTGTGTGTGTGTGTGTGTGCGTGTGTGTGTGTGCGTGTGTGTGTGTGTGCGTGCGTGCGTGCGTGCGTGCGTGTGTGCGCGTGCGTGTGTGTGTGTGTGTGTGTCTGTGTGTGCGTCTGTGTGTGCGTCTGTGTGTGTGTGTGTGTGTGTGTGTGTGTGTGTGTGTGTGTGTGCGTGCGTGTATGTGTATGTGTGTGTGTGTGTTGTTAGATGGAGATGTTTTGAAAGAGGTGTGGCTTGTTTAACTAAGAATATTATGTTGTTCATCTTGTATGCTGTTAATGTCTGTGTTACTTTATATTATGTGATACGTTTTATCCCCACGCACAAGCTGAAGTCTTCTTATTTGAAGCCAATAAACTGATTGATTGATTGATCCATTAGTGTACAGATACTTGTATGCGCTCTGTGTTTTTCTTTCAGTTTCTATGTCTCCCTATCACTCTTTGTGTCTGTCTTTATGTCTGTTCCTTTTTTGTTTGTCTCTCTGTGTGTGTGTGTTCTAGGCTACGTTTCTCTCTCTCAAATTAACGCACACACACACACACTCACACACACACACACACACACACACACACACACACACACACACACACACACACACACACACACACACATACACACACACACACACACACACACACACACACACACACACACACACACACGTGCGCGCGCAAACACACACACTATACACACGTGCGCGCGCGTCATGCACACAAGAACATGAAACACAACACAAATCCTTATAACTAATCATACTATGCCTAAGAAAATTGACACTTGTCCGACACCTCAAAAGCCATAGAATGTTGCCCTCGACGTATCCTGTAGGGAAGCGTTATTCTCCCAACATCTGAAGCCATAGAGATGCACTTTCATGGATCAGATGGACATTGGCTATTAAGGTAATGCATGTTATCTTGAACATCCCGCTCTCTCGTATAGTTTTCTATTTCCCTTTTCTCAGTCTATGCCAGATGATTTGACAAACCAAAGGCCCACGCATTTTGCATCGGATTTGTGGGGGTGGGGTGGTCAAATAGGTGAACCTAGACCTAAACCGTTGTGGTTTGGATTTAACATTATTAATTAGTGTGTTTGGGGTCATTGTTTTGGTTACGATACTGCTGGTATAATGTGCACAAACGCACAGACACACGCACGCGCACGCACGCACACCCATACACACATACACACACATATCGCGCGCGCGCGCATATTCAAACATACCACAAAAAATATACGAACATGAAGAGAAGTCTAGAATCATATCTAGACTTAATTCAGATATAAAGAACTTCGGAGAACAAGAAGAGAAAAAGGCTAGCTATCGTGATCGGACACCGGATCCAATTCATTACTTAAATTGATCTGTTACATTTGAAGAATCTAATGTAGCACTAGAGTCATTCTCTTCTAATAGAACAGCTGTTGGTTTAGATGGCATTGCATATCAGTTGCTATGTGTTGGAAGCAATTACTCCACTCATTTTACCAAACATGTTGGTTAAATGGAACTCTCCCTACTTTCTGGAAGAGGTCAGTTGTAATACCAGTTCCAAAACAAGGTAAATCTAGGTCTGCAATTGATAGTTATCGACCAATAGCATTAACCCTTTCGCCGCCAGCCCTTTTTGAGCCAACATTTTCGATTAAACTAACATGAATAGAGAACAGAGTTTGTCTGCAATCTTGGGGATTCCTCTGTGACATGTTTAAAATAAGGCCTATCCTTACCTCTTCAAATCAAGAACACAAGATCGTTGAATAACAGAACCAGATATCAAGGCTTTTTATGACATGGGTATAAATCATTATGGTGCAAAAATGCGACATTGGCGGTGAAAGGGTCAACATCTCAAGTTGGCAAAATATTAGAAAACAATAGTTGAAAAACGCATTCTCCTTTATTATAAAAAGAATAATATCATCCCCCACAATCAAGCATGTTTTAGAAAAGGTAGAAGTACGACCGATCACCTTGTTCAACTTACGAGTCATGTTAAAAAAACAATTTGCTCGTAGAAAAAGTACACTTGCCACATTTTTCGACATTAGAAAAGCGTATGATAGTCTGTGGCATGCTCGCTTACTTTATGCGTTGAAAAATATTGGAATAAATGGGGTAATGTATCAGTTTATTAAATGCTTCTTATCTGGGAGATCAATTTGCACTAGAGCTGGTAAATGTTATTCTTCATTTCAAGATATCGATATTGGAATCCCTCAAGGTTCTATTACTGTCCAAATTATTTTTACAATTCTTATTCATGATCTTCTTAAAGTAGACCTCCCATCTAAAAAAAATATACATTTAGTGCACTATGCAGATGATATTTGTTGTGGTATTTATTGGAATGAAATAACTGATAAATTAGCAAGAGAAGGTGCCCTTAGAAAACACCCAGATAGTACATTAAAACTGGAAAAACATGACATAATATATTAGAAAATTGTATGAATAATGAAAAACTTCCTACAAAAACAAAAGTGTTATTATGTCAAAGATCTTTGTTTAGCTTAATCTACAAAATTCGCCTAAATTCACAGAAGACCAAATTTTCCAAAGATGTAGAATGCGCTTGTGGTCACCCACTGTCCATTCATCATATTCTTTTTGAATGTCCAGTTTTAACTTCCCTATACAACATTTTAAGATAAGTATGGCAAACGTAGGGCCTATAAAATAAATCAGTTACAGCCCTGAAATGATTAACATTGCAAAGGTTATATCCAGCTCAGAGATTTTCATTTGCTATAATTGATTCATTAGCTTACGGTTGATTATTGTATTGTTGTTGATAAGCACACTCACACACATAGGTGCTCACGCACACGCGTACACACACATACGCGCGTGCACGCACACACACACACACACATACATACACAATCCCCCATCCCCCCTCATTTTAATTCAATGGTTTGTTTGTTTGTTTACTTGCTTGCTTGGTTGATTGGTTGGTTGGTTGTTTTTTAAATTATTTATTTATTCTCTTTTTTTTTAAAGTTTAATATCACCATTGCTGTTAACAGACTTTAAATCTAAATCAATCAATCAAATCAACGCGTGCATGCACATAAACAACGCCATCATCCGCCCAATCCTTCTCTCCTTGCCTTCCTGTCCAATCTAAATCTAAGCTTACTTCAATCTCAAAGCATGTCCTATGACTCCGACGACAGGAAACACAGAAGGGGAGTAAAGTATGCTCACTACAAGCAGCTCTCAAATGTCCGTGCAGTTATCAAACCGAAGAAAGAAAGAAAGAAAGAAAGAAAGAAAAACAATGCAAAAAGGAGAAACTGAGAAGAGAAAAAAGGAGGATGCACAAGCAGCCTGTCCCCACTTTCTCAACCTGACACCCAAATTACCTTTGTGCTATTAATGTCAGGATGAAACGGACCTAAAATATAAACATGTGTCACACCACAGGGAGGGACTGTGGAGCGAGCGATTTTTTTTGTAGTGGACATGTTCACCTGACGGGTGCGTTTTTGTAAGAAACACGTCGAGATCACCAGAAAAACACCCTTTACAGAGATCGCAGCACTCACTTTGCTCTGGTTTCCTAGAAATCAAACCGTCAAATCGGCGATTCGTCCTTGGCGGAGGTGATGGAAGTCAAATTATTTCAGTGAAAGAGAAGGTATGTGCCTTCTCTTTTCTAATGACCTCCTGAGTTAGACCAAATCATTTGCACGAAATGTCCACAATGCGAGCCTTTTTATTTATTTTCTTTTATATGCAGTTTATCAAAAGGAGTTTCGCTCACAACAAAGGAAATAGCTCCAATTTTTGCTTTACTGCACTACAAAAAAGAAAAGCTTCGACCACAATGATTGGCCTCCACCCACCTCATCCAAAATGGCTTCTCTCTCCGGCATCTCCGCCAAGGAGGAATCGCCGTTTTGACGGTTAGATTTCTAAGAAACCAGAGCAAAGTGAGTGTTCCGATCCTTGAAAAGGCTGTCTTTCTGGTGATTTCGACGTGTTTCTTGTAAAAACCCATCCATCAGGTTGACCCTTTAAAATGAGACTAAAGACGAAAGATATATTATTCTCACGTATGCAAAGATGGTTACCCGATCGCAAAAGAGCATGGACATTGTTTTGAATTCTTCAAGAGTTGGCAAACTCGGGCAGTGACAGATAGTGGCTATTGTGGGAAGATTGCTGCGACTAAATAATGTGACAGGGTCTTTAGAGTGGTCGTCTTCGTGAATACTGCTGCGTGACTCGTGAACATGGTCTGCTCGTTTAATCTGATTCTCGCCTTCCTACAATGACCCTAGAGAACTATAACCACCCCTACTTTTTATTCTGGAATTTCTCTTTAAACCCACAGGGCGAACATTAGTATTTAAGACACTAACACAAATTAGGTATTAGGTATTAGGTACTTTATAGTCACAGAGGCGTCTCTTTGAAATTCGGGTTGCTCCCACCTGGAGAGCGCGTCGCAGCCAGAGGCGCGCCACCCAATTTTTTTTTATTTTTTTTGCATGCGATTTTTGTCACTGATGAGGGTGGGGGGGTGGTAAATTTTGACCGATGACAACTTTTTCGTTGCCACTGGGTTTAACGTATGCTGAGTGCATGGGCACACGGGACCTCGGTTTATCGTCTCATCCGAAAGACTCCACGTTCAGACCGTTAAGGCCTAGTGCAGAATGAGAGGAAAAAATCCCCTGTACCCAGGTTCGAACTCGGGTTTACTTGACACGAAGCGAACGCGATACCACTGTGCCACTCTACACCTTCATGGCCTTACATGGGAAACAGTATTCTTGAAGGTAACTGAAACCAGTTGTTAACCTAAAAGTACCATTGGGCAGGTAAGGCGAGCAGAGTTTCGGAGGTATAATTAGTTGTTGCAACGTTCTTTACAACTCATAAACACATGCAAGTGCGCGCACCAAATGCATGTAAACACAAGACATCTTTCTAGAAGCTGGTATCAAACCTTTATTTTAATATTATTCATGATTCTTTGAAGGAAAACTAATGATTTCTTTGCCTGAAGCAAAGCATAGGAGCAGAAACATTCTGAGAAGAGAAGCAACGTGTATAATAACAACCCTGTGCTGTAATGAGGCTTTCATTTTCCTCCCTGTATTTCCGGTTCCTGTTTCCTGTGATGTCCTGGGGGAATGATGACTCCGCTCAATTACGGATAATGGCCGCCTTTCCGTTCCACGCTGTAAACCAGGGTTGGGATTGCTTCCCTTAGGACGGACAGGCGCCCAGCGAAAAACCCTGCAGCAAAATCACGAGTATTAGTGGGATAATTATGCTTGTGCCTTTGATCGTGGGTGGGGTATGGGACATGCTTGTCTTCTAGACTTTTTTTTTAATCGTGTTTGCTATGTTATAGGCCTATCACAGAAGGTTCTAGCGACCAAAACAATGCTGTTATTAGTGAAACGACATGTATATATTTTATAGCAAATGATTGTTTTCTCAAGTAAACCGTGCTAGTTTCATTCTTCTGAGCTTGCTGGCCTACATTTTGTATTCTCGTGGTTGACATGTAAGAAAGTGGCCAATTTAAGAAGAAGAAGAAGCAGAAATAGGTAATAGCATGCTTTAAGAAAAGTGGCATTACTTTCCATCATTGCTTGATGACAAGGTAAAGACAGGGGGGGGGGGGGTGATAGATAGTAGATGATTGGGGTTTAATTATCGTATCCCTCTCTGGTATTTTAAAAAGTCATTGTAGATTGGTAAGCCTTTCATATAAGAAATAATTGACAATTTCTCTTCAAGAGATTGTAAACCAACGCATTATATCTGTACCATGATCACCAAACCCAAACCCTGGTGAGTTTTCCCCATTCTATCATTTTCTTCCCCCAATGCATTATAATCCCTCTACATTGGTAGTATAACACGCATTCATATTACCATTCATAATTAATTTACCGTAACATTTATCTTGACTAGGTGGAAATGCGTTGTGTGTGTGCACGTGCACAGAGAAAGGGACACAGATATCCAATAACAACGTTGCAAAACAACATTACAATTATCTGGGCAATGATTTGGGCATTGTGAAGCTGTTAGCTGCTTTATGTGCATTTTTGTTTCCTTTTCTTAATTAAATATGTTGTTTATAGCATTTTTGTTACTTATATTTATTTCCATGTGCCCTCAGGGGGTTATTTTTGGAATAAACCAAACTTGAAACTTGAAACTTGAACTTGAAGCAGGTAGAGCAGTCCGTTCTTTGATTATTGTTTTTAATCGTGAAATTCATTGCTTAACCCTTTCGCTGCCAGCCATTGTTTTAGACACAGAATACCATTAAAGTTAATTGGGTATAGAAACAAATTATCTGCAATATTTGGAAATTCCCTTGTGACATGTATATAGGCCTATCCTTACCTCCCAAAATAAGAAAATAGGGTATACGGATAACAGGCCCTGATTTGATGCCTTTTAGTGACATTGGTTCTGGTGCATAAACGCGACATTGGCGGTGAAAGGGTTAAAGCAAGCGATAATATACTGAATAAAGAAACTAAATCTATCTCAGGAAAAGAACGTTTGCAAAGAGCAGATATATATGAAAACATGTAATAAAATCACCCGTTCAACTAAAATCCTTGTATTGAATACTGTCTGAAGTGTTTGTTTTCTGTTTATTTGTGTCTTTCTTTACTGCGCAGCGTGGTATGGAAAAAGTACTGGTTGAGAAAAGTCATTCTGATGGATTAAAAATGTAATCTTGAACTTCTACATATTTGGGGTTCAAATCGTTCCAATCTTTTCGGCGGTCATAAATTCTGTTGTTGGTGCACATCTGTATTGTCTACATACATTTAATGTTAAAAGAGGAAACTCTCTCTCTCTCTCTCTCTCTCTCTCCGTCTCTCTCTCTCTCTCTCTCTCTCTCTCTCTCTCTCTCTCTCTCTCTCTCTCTCTCTCTCTCTCTCTCTCTCTCTCTCTCTCTCTTGACCGTTTGGTTGATAGAATTATTGACCACTCTGTTGATGGTTTATCTGGTAAATTTGTTGATTAATGGTGGTTTGTTGAATTAGTTTGGTGCATTTATTAATTGTCGGTGGCTGATTGATGTGGGACTGCTTACTTGATTATTTATTAATTAATAATGGATGATTGGTTGTTTGATAGTTGAATAGTTTGGTATATTTGTAATCGACTTGTTCTGGCTAATTGTTTAACCATCTGTTTCATCGACTCAATATCATATTGGATTATTTGTTGTTGTTTTTCTCGTTAATTTACCTATTTATTTATATCTGTTCATTTATTTACTTACTAATTTGTTTCTTTTTGCTTAAATGTTTAAATCCACAAGAATTTGTGTTATTTTCTAATTTTCGATACAAATGTCATGTGTCTTTATAACCCCCTCCCCCAGCCTCCCTATGATACGGGCAGAAGGCCTAGTCATTAAAATTGTTTGAATTGAATTGAATCTCTCTATCTCTCTCTCTCTCTCTCTCTCTCTCTCTCTCTCTCTCTCTCTCTCTCTCTCTCTCTCTCTCTCTCTCTCTCAAAACAACATTTTGCCTTCCTATATATAGCAAAACTTGGCATTCGCAGCAAAAGAAATGTAGCACGATTTGGGAGTCTTTACATACTTATATTTCACTATACATTTTTCCTACTTATTTGTTCAGAAACGAATCGTATTAAGAACAAATTAAGGGGTGAATGGTTACTAAGTGTAATGAATCAATCTTTTTTTTATTCTCTTTCCAGCAATAACACATAATACAAGAAACTCTTTTTTTAGTTGATAAAAAATATGCTATTCAGATTTTTAAATCGTTGTTCATTGATATTTAAGAATGAGAACGGAAAAATACAACTTTTGCCGGGATGTTTTGTGTGTGTCTATTTTAGATGTTAGAGAAAAAAACCCTTTCTGATTCACATTACACGAGAGGAGATCAAAATGTAACATATTAAGTACACTCTGGTTTAACCCTTTCACCGCCAAAGTCGCATTTTAGCACCACAGTGATTTAACACCTATGTCCCTAAAAGGCATCAAATTGGGGTCTATTATCCAAAGACCCTATTGTCTTAGTTTAGAGAAGTAAGGATAGACCTTATTTTATATATGTCACAGAAGAATTCACAATAATGCAGATGGATTTTGTTCTCTAACCAGGTAATTTTGATGGAAGATTTTGGCTGAAATGTGGCTGGCGGTGAAAGGGTTAAGATGTTTTAGATGTGTACATTCTGATCCTTTCACCTGCGATCAGTAGGCCTATATTGTGTCAGTGCAGTCTGTCAAGTAATCATTGGACAGAGAGAAAGAGAAGACATTCACTGACGGTGAATAGTGTAAAAGGAAGGAGAGAGAGAGGGGGGGGGGTGTCTTTCATCAGTCATCATTTCTGTATTGATTTATCAGTTTGTGTCATAGAAACCGCCCACGTGGATATAATGCATCAAAGGGTAAAAGTCAGAAAGGAGTTTTGTCCCCATTTTCTTTTTCCAATAGAAACTTTCTTTGACTAGTAAGCCATTTTCCTCCAGTATATGCTGCCAACGAGCGAGACGAAATCACAAAGCAACAAGATGATAATACCAAAAAATGATGAAGGAAATGAATAAGATAGAGGAATGAAGAAATAAGTCAGAAAGAAAGGAAGCGAAAAAGAAAGAAGGATAGCAGGAAAAAGAAGAAGAAAAGAAAAAAAGACATGTGCTTGTGTGTGTTTTGGTTTTGTGGGTTGTGTGTGCATGCATGTGTGTGTATGTGTCTATGTTTGTGTGCGTGTCTGTGTGTCTGTCCGCGTGCGTACGTTTTTGTGTGAGGGTGTTTGTGTATGTGTGTTGGTGTATGTGGTCAGTCCATGCGGCTCGGTTGCTGTGGCTTACCGAATGGGGTATGAACGAGTTGGCGTCGATAAATATGTGTGTTTATGTGTGTGTGTGTGTGTGTGTGTGTGTGTGTGTGTGTGTGTGTGTGTGTGTGTGTGTGTGTGTGTGTGTGTGTGTGTGTGTGTGTGTGTGTGTGCGTGCGTGCGTGCGTGCGCGTGTGCGTGTGTGTGTGTGTGTGTGTGTGTGTGTGTGTGTGTGTGTGTGTGTGTGTGTGTTAGAGAGAGAGAGAGAGAGTTGCTTTGTATATGCGCTGTTGCTGGTTAATGCTGTTTTTGTTGTCTGTTGATGAATCATTGATTGTAAAGCGCTTTGGGCTCATCTGAGGTAAAGCGCTATATAAATGTACAATTATTATTATTATTATGTAAGCATGGTTGTAAGTACTTTTGTAGGATACTTCATGAGTGTTATATTGAGTCATCATATTGTTCATTAATTTGTCTCTCAATCCCCCTTTTGTTTTCCTCCTTCCTTTCTTTTTGTGTGATTTTTCCCATAATGTCACTCTTTTATTTCGTTTCTGGTTTTCTATTTTTTTCACTTTTCTAAATATTGACAAAACTATTTTCTAATTGGTGAGAACACACCTTCCGTCGTTTGAAACATATGTAATGTATTGTGTACGGGTACGTTATAAGCTATATGCTTGTTGTTACCCTGTTACCTCATTATTGTTTATAATTTGAAATTGTTGAATAAAAAAAACCACGTTTAAACCAAAAGAAAAAAAGAAGACAGGGGGTAAATAATATACAAGAAGGAACGAACCCTATAAGGAAACAAGAGAGGTAGGAAAGGAAGGAAAGGAAGAAGGAAAAGAAGAAATGTCTTAAGGGAGGGAGGGAGGGAGATAGGAAGAAAGGAAGAAAGCCCTCAAGAAAATAAGAGGCAAGGCAAGGCAAGGCAAGGCAAATGTTTTATTTCATACCCACTTGGGGAGAAGGAGAGAAAAAGGGAGTGGAAGGAAGGAGGGAGAAAGGAATGTAGAGAGAAAAGAAGTAAAGATGGAGAGGAAGGAAGGAAGGGCGGAAAAACTCATGTTAGGGAATATGAGAGAAAAGAAGGTAGAAAGGATGGAGGCCGTGATGGAAATACGGAAGGAAGGGAGGGGGGGGGGGGGAGAAGAGAAAAGAAGAATAAAAGGCGGAAGGGAAAGTGAAAGGAAAGAAGGAAGAAAGTACGAAAAGAAAGAAAAAAGCCCTTTAAAAAAACTAAGGAGGGAGATAGAAAGAAAGGAATTCAGGAAGAAAAGAAGGAAGGAAGACATCCCTCAAGGAAATAAGGAAGAGGGGTGGGAGCACTGAAGGAAGGAAAGAAGGAAGGAAGACATCCCTCAAGGAAATAAGGAAGAGGGTGGGAGCACTGAAGGAAGGAAAGAAGGAAGGAAGACATCCCTCAAGGAAATAAGGAAGAGGGTGGGAGCACTGAAGGAAGGAAAGAAGGAAGGAAGACATCCCTCAAGGAAATAAGGAAGAGGGTGGGAGCACTGAAGGAAGGAAAGAAGGAAGGAAGACATCCCTCAAGGAAATAAGGAAGAGGGGTGGGAGCACTGAAGGAAGGAAAGAAGGAAGGAAGACATCCCTCAAGGAAATAAGGAAGAGGGTGGGAGCACTGAAGGAAGGAAAGAAGGAAGGAAGACATCCCTCAAGGAAATAAGGAAGAGGGGTGGGAGCACTGAAGGAAGGAAAGAAGGAAGGAAGACATCCCTCAAGGAAATAAGGAAGAGGGTGGGAGCACTGAAGGAAGGAAAGAAGGAAGGAAGACATCCCTCAAGGAAATAAGGAAGAGGGGTGGGAGCACTGAAGGAAGGAAAGAAGGAAGGAAGACATCCCTCAAGGAAATAAGGAAGAGGGGTGGGAGCACTGAAGGCCAGGAAGGAAAGAAGGAACGAGGGGAGGAAAAAAAGCCATTAAATAAATAAAGTACGAAAGGAGGAAGAAAAGAAGGATAGATTTAAAGACCCACCACGTGACGTGTCAAAATCACAATTTCCACGTGTTTTCCTTCTTACAGCTGGTAAGAAATCTTAAGAAATCTTCCTAGCGAAAGAGGGAATGTGACACGTGACGTGGGGGTCTTTAAGAAAGAAAGAAAGAAAGCCCTAAGGATGGAACGCAGAAAGCTTAGCAACAAGGAAGGAAGGAAGAAAGCCCTTCAGGGAACAAAGAAGGGAGATAGAAAGAAAAGAATCAAGGAAAAAAAGAAGAGAAAGAGGGAGCATGGAGGGGAGGAAAGAAGGAAGGGGGGAAGGAAGAGAGAGGAAATGAAGGGAAGAGGAAGAAAGGAAGGAAAAATGCTGAGGAAACAAGGATGGAAGAAAAAATGAAAGAAAGAAAAAAAAATAAGGAAGGAAGTGAAAAAAGGAAGAAAGGAAACAAAGAAAGTACAAAGGACAGTGAAATGGAAACAGGAAGGAAGGAGGGAATCAGGAAGGAAGGAGGGAAGGAAGGAACGAACGAATGAAGAAAACGCATCATTTTCCTAGTAACAGTTGCAAAGAAGGCTTACAATCTTAGTATTCTTGCTTAGCATAGTATAGAGCCGCTTTTGTTTTTATCTCTGCACAGCTATAATGTATTCGTTAATACATCAAGTTTGACCAGTGGCTGGGCGAATTAATTAATTAATTCATGAAGGCTGATTAATTCATGTAGGCTAACTAATTAACCCCATTGGAGATTCAGTTTCAGTCAAGTTATTCAGCTTTCCCCCGTATCAGATTTAGGACATCTTCAAGTTTCCAATTTACACGCAAGTCTTCATTTTATAATAAAGCTCTGTTTTCAGTTCACTAATAGGGGAAGACGGGGTAAAAAGCGCATGGGCGGGTAAGAAGCCCACCCCAATTATCTCATGAAATGAAGCAAATTTCAGTCTCATTTTGCCCATGAGACGAGCGTTAATGTCTAGCATTCGTCTCATGGGCAAATTTTACTGACATTTTCTTTATTTCATGAGATAATTGGGGTGGGTTTCTTACCCGCCCATGCGCTTTTTACCCCGTCTTCCCCTAATAGCAATTTTATTTCATATAGCGCTAAAATCCATACAGTAGTATGCTCGATGCGCTTTACAGTAGCAACATTAAAATCAACATTAAAAACATGCATTAAAATCAATAAGATAGTAATAATACTAGGGGAAGACGGGGTAAAAAGCGCATGGGCGGGTAAGAAGCCCACCCCAATTATCTCATGAAATGAAGCAAATTTCAGTCTCATTTTGCCCATGAGACGAGCGTTAATGTCTAGCATTCGTCTCATGGGCAAATTTGACTGACATTTTCTTTTATTTCATGAGATAATTGGGGTGGGCTTCTTAC
>CM065680.1:78757292-78762292 GCA_017654935.2 Phymorhynchus buccinoides | reverse complement strand
TAAAGTCAAAGTCAGCAATGGTATCGTTTGCAAATGGATGCCTTCGGATGAGCCACCTTCTTAATGAGGAAATACATCACTCTACAAATGTTAAAGCGATTCTGTACAACAGTTGACGAGATATTCTTGTAACAAACAGAAAAAAAGATTTAAGAGAGAAAAAACATACGAACAATTGCTCTTTACATTATGTGGATCGGGGGACGATTATGCTGAAACAACGATCAAAACAATAATATCAATTACAGATACTTTCTTAGCGTAGGCATAAAAAAACTTGTTTCATTAAAAAGTGGTTTTTTCATTACCAATAGCACCACCAATAATAATACGAGGTACAATCCATAATCAATGTCACTTTCTCCAATAAAAAAAATAATAAATTGGCCCAAAAAAGATGAAGCCTACATGAAACGCATTGGATACATTTTTGTTTCATTTTGTTACAACTTGTATGTCCAACTTAGTGAATCTGAGTCAAACGTAATGTACAACAATCCAGCTGCTTTATTGGCTTACGCGCGCGCGTGCGCGTACACACACGCACACACACACACACATACACACACGCGTACACACGTACGCACGCACGCACGCACATATACACACACACACGCACACACATACACGCGCGCGCGCACACACACACACACACACACACACAAACACACACACTGTTTGTTTAATTGGAACATCTTCTCTGATGGCTTTGCGATCATCATCAGCGTCACATTTTGTATATGGAAGGGAGGGGGTCATATTTCTTATCAATCATCTACAACCTACAACCCACTACCACCATCACCCCTACCGTTCTTATAATAATTATCCCGATCGTGAGCGCTATCAATCTGCATCGATGTCTATATTACAAGTTACAGAGTTCTCACAATCACGTGCGCATTACTACTAACAAAAAGCCTGAATATATAAAGAGTTCGCAGTCCGCAGCTGACTGAAGCCGGTTTTTTTACTCCCACCCTCTCACCTACACTACAGCCGGGGATCATTGTCATCTCACTGACTGCCTCTGTTACCATACTTAACACTTCCCACCTTCAACCTTCTCACCTTGCAGGTGGGAAGTAAGAAAGTTGGCTTCATTCTCTACAAGGTTTGTAGGCTGTGAAGTAATGGCTCTTTGCATATTCAGGCTTTTTGCTGCTACCGCCACCATCATCACCACTATTTCTACCCCCTCATCACTATCACCGCCCTTACAAACCACCATCAACACGCTCAGCCTCCCCACTTGCAGATTCACAAGGAATGGCATGCACCCCATGCTCATCATCCGCACCGCTTATTCCACCATCACCTCCACCATTGCAACCAGTTTCCTCTTCTCTCTCGGGCGTCAGAGAACTATCGCCAATCTTACTACCATCTCCTCTGTCCTGCTTTTGCCCAGATTCTGGGGAAGGCACATGCACGTCATCACCACAGCTCGCACCACGCCCGTTCGTAGATATCAGGGAACCTTCACGAACCTTATCATTTCCATCAGCGCCATTCTCTTGCTCAAACTTCTGAACAATCTCAAGAACCCAGCTACCACGACTACCACGACTACCACGACCACCGCCACCCTCTTTCTCTTTCACGGACTCGAGAGAAAACCCACGCAAAACGCTTCTCTCACCACGGTCACTCGCCTCACTCCCAGATTCTGAAACAATCGCATGCAACCCATAAGCGTCGCCGTAATAACCACTCTTCTCTTCTCTTTGCGGAATCTCAGAGACCTCACTATCACTACTCTTCTCCTCCCCGCACTGCTTAGGATTGTCAGACTCCGAACCACTATCACTATCCTTGTCTTTCCCAAACTGGTTAGAAATCTCAGACATTGTGACAGTACCACTGCTCTTCTCTTTCCCGCACTGTTCAGATATCTCAGACAAAATACCACTACCACTATCCTTCTTTTCCCCAAATTGTTCCAGAATCTCAGATACCTTACCACTATCATCGCTCTTCTCTTTCCCACACTGCTCAGAGACCTCGGATGTTGTAACAGTGCCACTACCCTTCTCTTTCCCACACTGCTCCGAGGCCTCGGATGTAGCCCGCTCAGTACCCTTCTCTTTCCCACACTGCTCCGAGGCCTCGGATGTAGCCCGCTCAGTACCCTTCTTTTTCCCACACTGCTCAGAGACCTCGGATGTAGCCCGCTCAGTACCCTTCTCTTTCCCACACTGCTCAGAGACCTCGGATGTAGCCCGCTCAGTACCCTTCTCTTTCCCACACTGCTCAGAGACCTCGGATGTAGCCCGCTCAGTACCCTTCTCTTTCCCACACTGCTCAGAGACCTCGGATGTAGCCCGCTCAGTACCCTTCTCTTTCCCACACTGCTCCGAGGCCTCGGATGTAGCCCGCTCAGTACCCTTCTCTTTCCCACACTGCTCAGAGACCTCGGATGTAGCCTTCTCAGTACCCTTCTCTTTCCCACACTGCTCAGAGACCTCGGATGTTGTAACAGCTCAGTACCCTTCTCTTTCCCACACTGCTCAGAGACCTCGGATGTAGCCCTCTCAGTACCCTTCTCTTTCCCACACTGCTCAGAGACCTCGGATGTAGCCCGCTCAGTACCCTTCTCTTTCCCACACTGCTCAGAGACCTCGGATGTAGCCCTCTCAGTACCCTTCTCTTTCACACACTGCTCAGAGACCTCGGATGTAGCCCGCTCAGTACCCTTCTCTTTCCCACACTGCTCAGAGACCTCGGATGTAGCCCGCTCAGTACCCTTCTTTTTCCCACACTGCTCAGAGACCTCGGAGGTTGTAACAGTGTCACTGCACTTCTCTTTCCCACACTGCTCAGAGACCTCGGATGTAGCCTTCTCAGTATCCTTCTCTTTCCCACACTGCTCAGAGACCTCGGAGGTTGTAACAGTGTCACTGCACTTCTCTTTCCCAGACTGATCAGAAACCTCGGATATTGTAACAGTGTCGCTATCCTTCTCTTTCCCACACTGAACCGAGACCTTGGATGCAGCCTTCTCAGTACCCTTCTCTTTCCCACACTGCTCAGAAACCTCAAATATTGTAACAGTGTCATTACCCTTCTCTTTCCCAGACTGCTCAGAAACCTCGGATATTGTAGCAGTGTCACTACCCTTCTCTTTCCCACACTGCTCAGAAACCTCGGATGTTGTAACAGTGTCACTACCCTTCTCTTTCCCACACTGCTCAGAAACCTCGGATGTTGTAACATTGTCACTACCCTTCTCTTTCCCACACTGCTCAGAAACATCGGATGTTGTAACAGTGTCACTACCCTTCTCTTTCCCACACTGCTCAGAAACCTCGGATGTTGTAACATTGTCACTACCCTTCTCTTTCCCACACTGCTCAGAAACCTCGGAAATTGTAACAGTGTCACTGCCCTTCTCTTTCCCAGACTGCTCAGAAACCTCGGAAATTGTAACCGTAGCACCACTCTTCTCTTTCCCACATGCTTCGGACATTTCTGACACGATAATACCGCTATCCTTCTCTCTCCCACCCAGCTTAGAAATGTTAGATATTGTACCGGTACCACAGCTCTTCTCTAGGTTCCCAGACTGCGAGGAAGCCGCATGCATCTCAACCTCTTCTCTGCTACTGTTACTCCTCTTCCCCTTCCCCCTCCCTTTGCTCCCAGCCGTAGCGAAGCTGCTAGTCCCGGTGCTGGTTCCCCCTCCTCCCCCCACATGGGTCCAGGTGGTAGAGGACCTGACTAGGGTCATCCCCCTGGTCAGCTGCTCCCTCCAGAAGTCCCGCACCAGCGGGTCCCTGGCCGTGAAGAGCAGGAAGAGGAGGAGGCCCTGGATGGAGGTGGTGAGGGTGAACAGGTACTGGAACAGCAGGCGAACCTCGGACACTGCCAGAAAGGCGAAGATCCAGCTGAGACCTGTGCGTGTGAGGGATAGAATGATCGCATTAGGAGAGACGTTCTATCCAAAGGTATGCCGCTTTTGTGACATAACAAGTGAAAATATGAAGTTGAATTTTAAATTTTTGGTAAAACTATGCTGCATGAACGATAAACATCTCCGGCACACATTATCATGAAAATTGGAACAAGCCAAATCCCAGGAGTTGAGTAATTCACTTACGGGGGTAGACCTACCAAAAATACAAAGAAAATAACTTTCTTCTTTTTTTTGGAAGTTATAATGAATTTATTTATTTGGTACTAAAATGGTTATAATTTCATGTGGAATTTAAATTGTGTTCTTTCCATCGTGGATGTTATGCAATTTTGCATTGAGGAAGGGGACATGTACACCAAAATCCTCTTGCGTCAAAACGTTAGCAACAATTGATCCCCCACCCCCCACCCCCATTTTTACCAGATATTTAAAAACTATAAAAGATATTTGCTTGAAATTTTGCACACACTTGCAAGACCTAATTACCTGGAAGTATTCGTAGCCGTTTGGAAAATAATTGATTACATTTTAATTTTATGTCATAATTATTATATTTTTATTTTAATATTTGTTGTGTATATATGTATTAAGTCATGAGTTTATTGAAGAACTATTTTGTGTAGCGATAAACGAAATTGCCAATAAACTAAGACTAAACACATAATTATTTGAGAATTGAAGAAATAAAAACAGCAACACATACCGTTGCAAAAATATTTTTAGCAAGATTTCGGTTTATTTAAAAACCTTTTTCAGCTAAAACGTTGGCCAACTCAAAACACATAATTATGTGAGAAAATTGAAGTCAAAATATGAACAGCGATAAAACTACAAATAAACTATAAAAAAATTGTCTGATAATTGAAGTGGAAATATGAAGAGGAACGATACACATCAGTCCTCCAGGGAAGCGTACAAACTACTATGCCCCGAAATAAACCACCTCTCACCAAGCACAACAAAGCAGGCGATAGAAGCACGAACGCTAACTCCTCTCCGACTTTTGTTTCCCGAGTTGCGGGTCTTAGCATCGCTGGCGGCCCTCACGCGGCAGATGTTGAGGACGACGAGGAAGTAGATGACG
>CM065680.1:78742292-78752292 GCA_017654935.2 Phymorhynchus buccinoides | reverse complement strand
GATTTTAGTGGACGTGTGTCTGGCCCTTCAGTGTAAAAGCTAAGGGGGGGGGGTGGCTTGCCTTTGGGGACCTTCCCCAACACCCGCTGTCCTTGGCTGAGAGACTGGGGGTGTACCCTGGGCCGGGCATCTTCTCTATAAACAAATTCTAGCCCAGCTTTCCAGAATAGCGGTTAGTTGGCTGTGCTCCTCTGTTTTGATGATGATGTCATACTCGTAATACATTTGTTTAGATTGATTTTTTGTTCTTCCTCCCACAACGTATTTCCTGATTCTAGTTAATTCAATTTATATTTGTTCATATGATTACTGTGCTGTGTGCGAGGCTGTTGGTGGGTGGGGGTAGGGTGCATGGGTGTATGAATGTGTAGGATTTTTTATGTATTTTCTTTTGCCCCTGTTGCTTTTGTTCATTCATTGAAATTTTAATTATGTTTTTCTTGTCTTGATTCGAGGGCAAGATGTAAACAAGCCCATTGTGTGCTTATTATTTTCCCTCAACAAACAAATGTTTCAAATGTTATCCGGGGGGTCAGTCGGATTCGACTGAAAAGGCCAACATACATTACATGTATTATGCGGGTTATAAAGCCAACAGGTATGGATTACAGGTCATAAAAACCAAGGCTTCGCCACTATAAACAAATTATCGCCGTAGTTTTCCAGAATAGCTGATGTTTTTTTCTGGAAATCATACTCGGACACGACTAACGAGCACACGCATCGAAACACATTCTCACCATGAGTACGGCAAAATTGGTCAGATGGTCGCAGACACACACGTCTCTTCCATGCTGTGCCCCTTGGTAGTGACATCCCTCTGTGGACCACCCCCCTCGCCCTTCGTTTCCCTCCACATCCCAGAACACACACCGGCTGGCACTGGCTCTCTGCTCGTCTGGCACTTTCTGTGGAAAAGCAGAAGAACAACAACAGATACTGTGCAAAATTGAGAGTGGCATTTGTATGGTATTCTTATATAAAAACGTCACTAAACCAGACTAGTTTTATTGTATTTGCGTGAGGCTTGTTTTGAATTTTTGTTTTTAATCGCTTTTTCTGGTTTTCAAACAATTCAAAATGCGTAAAATGTCATCTAATCCACACAGCAATAACAGTCTTGTTCCTGTAAACCTGTTCTCTTTCTTGGATGGGTGCAGTCTTCCTGTCAAAGCAGCTCCGTTTCTTCTATACTTCTTAGTTTCATAGAAAAAGGACAAAGGGGGGGAGGGGAGAAGAACAAACTTCTTACACTTCGAGACAGACTGTTTTACTTGTTTCCATATGATTACAAAGTGTTCAGACAAGCACAAATGAACCAAGGAATTATTATATAATGCTTGAAAGGTTAAGCCTGTGAACTGTTCATTTATTAGCATTGATGGTACCAACCATTAGTTCACTGGGCACGAAAATAACTATTATTTCATTTTAAAGACCCACCAGATCACGTGTCAAAATCACGGGTTTCACGCGTTGTCCCTCTTATAGGTGGTAAGAAATCTTGTTTTGACCAGGTTTGACTCCCATACAAATGCCCCCAAATTCAAAACGAAACACCATTTTAAAGAGCAGCCTCAATTTGAAGTTGCGGGAATTTGTATGTGGGTCAGAGCTACCCAGAAAAAAACACCAAGGAACTTAATGGTAGTGGGTCAAAGTGTCTTTAACAACCTTATGTTTTGCAGATTTCAACGTTGCGTTAACAAATTAAATCCACTTCACTCACTTCCACGGGCAGGAACTCGGAAGTGACGACAGAGGAAGGGAAGCTCGTGACACGCGCACCGTTCACAGAAACGCTCGCGCTGATGACCTTACTGTTCAGACGCGCGCGTGACTGAGTATGCTTCTTCTGCTTAGTCGTTGGGACTGATGTAACTGAGGACTCTGACGTCGTGAAAGACGCTTGGTCGAAGAGTGACGTTTCCGCAAAGACGGTCATCCACATTCTTACGTTTTGGCCAGGATTATCTGTGAATACGAAATAAAGTTATGAAAGTGAAAGATTGCTTTGCTAGGCGATGGGTCGCGAAAGTAACTTTTGGCGAAGGGAGTTAATTATGAGAGAGTTGCTTTTCCTTATTCATTTCACTATAAAAGTGAAAGTGAGAAAAGAATGAGTTTTGTTTTCCTTAATGAGAACTTCATTGAATAAGAGAAAGTATGGAGTGGAGATTCAGGGGTGGGTGGGGGGGGAGTATTTTTCTGTGGAAAAATGTAAGTTCCCAGATGTAAGTGATAACGTGAAAATAAATGTATATATCTCTGTGACTCCGTGGGCACTTGTCTCTGAGGGAATGGGACAGAGGGATGTGTGCATTTGCATGCAAAGAACACACACACTCTCTCTCTCTCTCTCTCTCTCTCTCTCTCTCTCTCTCTCTCTCTCTCTCTCTCTCTCTCTCTCTCTCTCTCTCTCTCTCTCTCTCTATCTCTCTCTCTCTCTCTCAATATATTTATTCATCTATCTTCCCCCTTCTCTCACTCTCTCTCTCTCTCTCTCTCTCTCTCTCTCTCTCTCTCTCTCTCTCTCTCTCTCTCTCTCTCTCTCTCTTTCTCTCTCCCATTCTCTCTCACATTTTCTTTTTGTGTGTTTTTTTCTCCTCTTCTCTGCCCCATTCAAATTCTCCCTTTTCCATCCTGTATCCAATATTCCTCATGTCAACAGAACACAAGTCACGACATAAAACCTCACCTTGAACAACACCTCTCAGAAAAGACGAGGGCAGTTTGACCGACACCACCGTGTCATTCGATGCCACAACATCGTCATCATCAGTCTCCGTAACTGTCTCCAAGTCGCCTGGTGTGATCCCACTCTCGGAATTCACATCGTCAGATTTCAAGACTAGCCCCACGGAAAGGTTCTCGTCTTCATCGAATGCCCTAGAGAGGTCCCAAACTTCCAAAGCCGTGGAGCCAGAGACTAAGCGCGCAGAGGAGGCATTGTCCAGGACAAGCTTTTGTCCCAGTTCTTCGACGGAGCGGATGAGTCTGGACCAGAGATAATTCAGGACAGAATGAAAAATTCTATACCGCATTCAGAAAGAATCGAGTTGATTTTAAAATATTTCACTAGGAAGAAAACTGAGGAGCAATAAAATCATGAACGATAATTTACGCAGAAATTTGTTAAAATGTAATGCCGATGATGATGAAAATGATGTTTTACATCCTCTCGGTCATAGACACATATGGGACATTTGTAAATACAAAGATGGTGGGAACAATACTGGCTGCAATGCCCGGAGGCAGTGCAACACCAGTAAAGTCCCGAGTTTTTAACAATACAGATATGTGTAGCAGTAACCACGCCTCGGTTAAGTAGTAGTGTCATGCCTGGCAAGCAGAATCAATTTAGGATCCATTTGTTGGAGCAGTCTGATGCTTAGTTCAGTCTTGTAGCGTAGATATTAATTTTTAGATGACTATTGTTGTTCAACGATCATCGCATAGAATGGGTTTATACACGGTTCAAACAATGTTAAATTATTAACAAAATAACGATAATTAGACGATGAAATACGCCAGGCATGGAAGACGTTGAACAAAGATAGAAGTAGTAAGGCAAGGAGAGAATATAATAGTGAAGTAAGGAAAGGTAACTCTCTGTAATTAACTCCCTCCACCAAAGGTGTTTTGGGCACAAATTAGGTCTGTCTCAATGTGGCTGTTGCTTATGTTTTGCTAGGCGAATTGGTGCTGAGCATAACTTTGAGGAAGGGAGTTAATTACAGAGAGACTTACCTTTCCTTACTTCACTATGGAAGACGTTAGTTAATTCTGGAAGTGTAGGTAAAACAAGCAATCTCTCTCTCTCTCTCTCTCTCTCTCTCTCTCTCTCTCTCTCTCTCTCTCTCTCTCTCTCTCTCTCTCTCTCTCTCTCTCTTGGATACATCAATGATAGTTTTATATTCATTCTTTTGTTCCTTAGTTCATATGACTGACTGTTTGTGCGGACAGACTGTTGGCCTTCGGCATTAACATTTCCGAGTTTCCGAGTTTCACACACACACACACACACACACGCGCGCGCGCGCGCGCACGCACGCGCGCACGCATGCACGCACACGCACACGTACACGCACACGCACACGAACGCACGCACACGCACGCACACGCACACGCACACACGCACACACACACACACACACACACACACACACACACACACACACACACACACGTGCACGCGTGAACACACACATTCACTAGGAATCAAGTTATCACCGACGCAGTAGAAACAGGTCGTATTTGACTGAAGTCATTGATTGCTTTTATTTTAAAAAATGGCATATCATACCTGTTAGAAAAATTAGCGGCAGTCTTTGTTTGATTCAGCCCTGCTACCTTCAGAGTTGAAAGGGTGTCCACAATTTCCAGAACTCCTACTGCAGCCTGGGAATCAAAATTAAAGAACAATTCCATAGACAAAAATTGTTACTGTAACAAAATGTCTTTTTGGACATACTAATGAACCTGGTTGTCGCTAACAAATCAGCGCAAGTGTGTAAGATATATGTTAGCTGTTTCTTTGGTATGATTAAGCAAGACACACAAATATGTGTTAGGTGTGTGGAGGGAGGGACAGGGGGGACTGAAGGAGAGAAGGAGGGGGAAGACGAAGCTAGCTGACAGCCTGGGGTACGCGTATTCCACAATAACATATCTTTTGTTCAAAACACCAAATTACCAACATGTTTATTGATCCGTTTGAGAGATAACGCATCAGCTTACAGAAGCTCCACCAAACAGCTATTGCTTGTTCAGTCAATACCTGAACTGCGATCACCGGGATGAATAATACCCCCGGCCAACAAATTAGGGTGTGAAAAATAACAGACAAATACACACATACAGATAGAAATCTGCTATAGCTCTATCACCTAGAAAGTCTATTAAGCATTATCAGGAAAAGAGAAACGCCAGAAAGCTGATAAGACGGACGGGCAGACGGACAACAAAAAATACATTTTCTCACTTGTTTGGGAATGGATGGGACTTGAGTTGCCCGTTCGATGATGGCGACAGTTTGCATCACTTCCTGTTCGTCAAGGTCACGTGTTTCTACAAGCGCTTTCTTGGTTTCCTCGATGACACTCTCCACCGTCTGTGTGTTGATTTTAGCCTGGAAAATGATAATCTTAGCAAATATTATGATTTCATTATGATTACGAGTAATAGTGAGTATGGTGATGTTGCATTGTACGCGTATTTGTTGTGTTGATTTTCGCCTGGAAAATAATAATCTTAGCAAATATTATGATTTCATTATGATTACGAGTAATAGTGAGTATGGTGATGTTGCATTGTACGCGTATTCGTTGTTGTTGTTACCAATCATCATCAATAGCAATAGGCTTAGTAGTAGTAGTAGTAGTAGTAGTAGTAGTAGTAGTAGTAGTAGTAGTAGTAGTAGTAGTAGTAGTAGTAGTAGTAGTAGTAGTAGTAGTAGTAGTAGTTGCTGTTGTTGTAGCAGTAGTAGTGACAGCATCAGCAGCAATAATAGGAGGAATTGAAGAAGTAGTGGCAGTGTTAGTTACTAAAGAAGATGTAGAAGGCCTAGTAGTTAGATATTAGCAGCAGCAGCAGCAGCAGAAGGACTAGCAAAGACACTGTAATGGGAATAAGACAGACAACTGGAGAGCTACGGCGAGCCGGGCTCACAGGGTTATCATTCGTGATCCCATTAACAATGGCGGCTCTATCCGACGGTTTTTTTAAATACCAGATTCAAATTTGAGTGCTTGGGCAAACATTTTTTCTGTTTTCCTGAAGACAAATAAAGGCAAGGAAGCTGCAAATACGGCCCAAAAAACTCTATGAAACAGTAACAACCAGTGTTAGATTACTGTTGATGTTCATGGTTCAATTAGGGGGGCATAATCAGGGTTTCTGTCCTCACTACTCATATAGGGGGAAATGGCCGCTTTTCTGTCTTCTTCCCATTACAGCGTCTTTAGTAGTAGTAGAAGAAGTAGGAGTAATGGGTGTGAACATGGTTTTTATGTTTGTTTTGTGAGCTCTAAGGAACCTCCAAAGAAACTCATTAAATAACATCAACCTCAGGCAAATATCGGAAAATACAGGCATGCTTCTAAAATAAAGAGTAACTCCAAAAATTATGAATCAAAATAACTCAAACATGAAATGAAAAGTCCTTTCGATCATGAAAATTGACCTTCTAGAGAATATGATATAGACCTAACCCAGTTCATTAGCTTTAGGTATGCTTAAATTACTCACAAACAAGCGAACAAATAGGCCTACACTGCCAAGACAGACAAACAAATAGACCAATTAAGGCAACGACAACACCCAATCCTTGCTTAAGATGGCAAAAGTGGCACACTCACGTTGGCAATGGCTCCGATGGAAGGTACCAGTCCTGATCCGGAGTCGACATTAATATCAGTGATATAGGGGGGAACGAAGGTGTTACCAGAGCTTTCCCCGTCTAAGAATGACTCATCGGGAGAATCCGGTAAATCTTCCAGCGGGGCTTCAGGGAATTCCCCCAAACTGGACACTGTTGAGGAGTTTAGCTGAGTAGGGCCACTGGTTTCATACCATCCAAAATGTGGCTTTGAAGACTGAAAAAAAACCCGCAGATACACAGGAGCACGGAAATATACATGTATGCATGAGCGCACAGACACAAGCGCGAACGCGCGCGCACGCATACTGACACGCACACAAGCACACACACAGACGCACGCGCACACGCGCACACGCACACGCGCACACGCACAGACACACACACACACACACATAAACGCGCACACACGCGCGCGCACACACACACACACACATAAATGAACACTCACACGCAGAGAGAGAGAGAGAGAGAGAGAGAGAGAGAGAGAGAGAGAGAGAGAGAGAGAGAGAGAGAGAGAGAGAGAGAGAGAGAGAGAGAGAGAGAGAGAGAGAGAGAGAGAGAGAGAACGAAAGAACGAACGAACGAACGAATGGGTTTTTTATTGAGGGAAAGCGGAATAAGCACAAGAGAGAGAGAGAGAGAGAGAGAGAGAGAGAGAGAGAGAGAGAGAGAGAGAGAGAGAGAGAGAGAGAGAGAGAGAGAGAGAGAGAGAGAGAGAGAGAGAGAGAGAGAGAGATGAGTGGGACATATGGGGAGTGAGTGAATAAGTGACTGAATCAGTACGTGGAATATTGATTCGTTGACACATCACTTTTGCTGTTGTTGGCCATCAATGAATCACTAAATCACTGAAGTGATTGGACAATAATTCGCACAATCAATAAATCATTCTTTATTATTAGTATGTACAACACACGTATTGAGACAAAGGAGGAAAACGAGAGAAAACAGAAGCAGACAGACAGACAGACTAGTAGACACACATACGGCACAAAGAAAAGAAAAGAAAAAATATCAATAATCAGACAGACAAACATGGAGACAGAGACAAAGAAAAACAAAGAGTACTGTTCAACATTTATTAAACTTACAAAATAATGTCAACATTGTTTTAGTCCTGAGGTGTGGATGATGGAACCAAAAAACATCAGACATTAGGTCACATTGTCAATAGACTAACGCAATAAATCTGAGAACAAAAACTATCGCGGTATATGACACATTTCTAACAGGGCAACGAATGTCTGCTTTCTTTTAAAAAGAAAATTCAACTGTTAAAAACGTGTTTAAAGGGGCATCCTGACGGATGAGCTTTTGCAAGAAACACGTCGAGATCACCAAGAAAACACCCTTCACAGAGATTGCAACACTCACTTTGCTCTGGTTTCCTAGAAATCAAACTGTCAAATCGGCGATTCCTCCTTGGCGGGGGTGCTGGAAGTCAAATTCTTTCAGACTTCTCTTTTATAATGGCCGCCTGAGTTAGACCAAATCGTTTGCACGAAATTTCCACAATACAATACAAGCCTTTTTATTAATACAGTTTAGCAAAAAGAGTTTCGCTCACAACAAAGGAAATAGCTCCAATTCTTTTTTTACTGCACTACAAAGAAGAAGAAAAAGCTTCAATCACTCTGAGTGGGGATACAGACGTTTCGTACCCGTCTTAGACGTTTCGTCTGGTCGTTTCGTACCTCATGACCGTTTCGTCTTAGTCATTTCGTACACACTTTGACACTTCGTACACAAGCAAAACATCTCTAAAACTTGGTGGGGGGAGCCATATAGCCAGTCTGTGGACACCAAAATTGTACGAAACGCCTGTGTACGAAATAACAGAAAGCTATCTGCAGTCTGGACGCCAATGATTTTTGTTTTCAAGTTTTGAACTCACTGCTACTCCTACCCCTTTCTGCAGGTCGGGATAGGGTTAGACAGGGATAGGGTTAGGATATAACGCCCGGGAAAGGGATAGGGTTAGGGTTAGGGTTAGAAATGAAAACTTTCTTGGTTATTTCCGTGGCTAGGGATAGGGTTAGGGTTAGATGGTTATAGTTCTCATGCCGAGGTAGATATTTCATGGCAGGTACTTATTTATCGTGACACCGTTATCCAATGAAATTGGAGTCCAGACTGCAGATAGGCCTAGCTTACTGTTACGAAATGTCTTGTGTACGAAACGCCTGTGTACGAAATGTCTTGTGTACGAAACGCTAAGTTCATGTACGAAATGTCTTGAAAATAATGTACGAAACGACCAATCCAGGGTACGAAACGTCTTTGTACGAAACGTCCAGGGTACAAAACGTCTGTATTCCCTCTGAGTGCCCTCCACCCACCCCGTCCAAAATGGAATACAGACGTTTCGTACCCTGGCTTCTTTCTCCGGCAACTCCGCCAAGGAGGAATCGCCGTTTTGACGGTTTGATTTCTAGGAAACCAGAGCAAAGTGAGTGTTCCGATCCTTGAAATGGCAATCTTTCTGGTGAACTCGACGTGTTTCTCGCAAAACATAATCAGTCAGGGTGTCCCTTTAAGCATAGTATTTTCACATGTGAGCCTGTGTTACCACTCACAATAAAGGACAGCAGGGCCAGTGTCCAGAAACAAGCATGGAGCAGCACCGTTGTGCTCCCCATTGTGAGTCTGATCTGCAGAGAAAGAGCCATACCAACGTTAGATTACAAATCATAATAATTATAGTATAGAGAAAAAAAATGGGGGAACACACACATGCCTTCAGCGAAATATTTAAACATGTATTAAAACCATTTCAAAGTAAACGCGAATTCGACGTTATCGAGCAATAGAATTGATAACGTTCGTGATATTCATAAATGTGATATTATATAACACATATATTTGTTATTATGATATCAAACAAATGCAACACACACACACACACACACACACACACACACACACACACACACACACACACACACACACACACAAACACACACACACGCACGCACACACGCACGCACACACACACGCACACGCACGCGCACGCACGCACGCACACGCACACGCACGCGCGCACACGCACGCGCACGCACGCACACACACACACACACACACACACACACACACACACACACACACACACACACACACACACATCTCAACATATTTATTCAGGGAAACAAGACGAGCATGATAAACACCACAAAATTCATCTCCTGAAGACTAAGAATAAATATCAGACAACTACACGCAAAATCAGCATAGATAGGCTTGGCTTAAAAAGTGACGGGCAAAACTTAGTGACACACACACACACACACACTGACTAACCTTTAAGAAATTCTTCTAGCAGTCTGTTGTGCGGCAACTGGTCAATGTAAAACAAACCACCTCAGTTGAAAACACAATGATTTGGGTGGCACTTCCTTTTGTCTGATTAGCCACATGTTGTCCTTCCTGTCTTGTCGCTGTTCCAGATTGCGTTATCTATGGCGTCTCATCAATATCAAAATTGAATGTTGCAATCTTGTAGTATAATACCTCCGCTAAGGCGGTTATCTCTTAGCATCGGCAGACCTGTTTACCCCCTACACAAGTCTTGAGCAGTCTGGATAGCTGAGATGAGTAGTTTGGGTGCAAAATGAGTAGTTT
>CM065680.1:78727292-78734792 GCA_017654935.2 Phymorhynchus buccinoides | reverse complement strand
CAAAGAGACTGTGAAGGCTGAGACGGTCGACGCATTCAAACAGTGCCTCCCGTCCAACGACCCAAGCTTCTAAAGATTTTTTTGTTTTGAATTATTATTATTATTATTAATGTTTTTTCTTATACTATTTTTATACATTTTTATGCTCTCCCCTGGTTTCAAATGCCAGACGTGGTTACTGCCAACGACTACAGATACAGATGCAGACAAAAACACGTTTTCTCTCTCTACTGTTCTAATGCAGAAACATGCGACCCATTAATTCGATTGGCCTACGGTCCTGTCGTCACGTCACGTGATCTCTTTATGTTAGGTGTGTCTGTGCGCATCTTGTCGACGTATTACGACTGTTGCTTGTTTGACACGTATTATGCCCGTCACGGTGCTTCTTCTGACAGAATGAATTGTGTATTTTGACAATAATTATTGTAAAGAACGTCGAAATAACGCGCGCTACAACTTTCTGAGAAAAAGGTAAAGTTTACGTTGCTTTGTTATTCATGCGCTATATCGGCTTAATATAATTATCATTGTTCTTCAAAGGGTAGTCTATTCTGTATTGGAAGGGCTAGGGTGCTACTTTAGTCTATGATGCACTAATTTACATGGTCTATATTTGAAATGTTTGCATTAAGTGTTCACTGTATGTACGATCGTCGTTTAATTTAAGTAGCAACTTATTTGTGTTGCACTTCCATGTGCGCGCGTGCCTGTGTCTGTCTCTGTGTGTGTGTGTGTGTGTGTGTGTGTGTGTGTGTGTGTGTGTGTGTGTGTGTGTGTGTGTGTGTGTGTGTGTGTGTGTGTGTGTGTGTGTGTGTGTGTGTGTGTGTGTGTGTGTATGTGCGTGCGTGCGTGTGCGTGTACGTGCGTGCGTGCGTGTGTATGTATGTATGTGTGCATGCGTGTGTGTGTGTGTGTGTGTGTGTGTGTGTGTGTGTGTGTGTGTGTGTGTGTGTGCGTGCGTGCGTGCGTGCGTGCGTGCGTGCGTGTGTGTGTGTGCGCGCGTGCGTGTGTGAGTTTGTTACCGAGCATGAAATACCCAGGAGTAGGCCTCCCTACACCGCTGCGACTCTTGTGGTTCCAATCAATACAGTTCATGTATTCGTTGCAGGCTTCCGCACAGGCACTGGTAATCAATTAATACGTAGAAGTTAACCATATAGCTTCAGAAATCTAATGCCACCCTAAAGCAGAGTATATGTATGTGTTTGTGCTTAGTTGAATTATTTGATGAATAGAGTAACTTACTATCCCCCCCCCTCTCTCTCTCTCTCTCTCTCTCTCTCTCTCTCTCTGTCTCTCTCTCTCTCTCTCTCTCTCTCTCTCTCTCTCTCTCTCTCTCTCTCTCTCTCTCTCTCATTCTCTCAATAGTATCAGTCTATAGATTGACAAAGAAGATCTAAATCTTCTGAAATATAGGCCCATCTGCTCCAATAATATTTTGTGTTTTTTGTGTGTGTCTACCTTTGATATTTATTTCTTTCTTCTTTTCTGTCTTTCTTTGTTTCTTTCTTTGCTTCTTTCTTTATTTTCTTTCTTTCTTTCTTTCTTTCTTTCTTTCTTTCTTTCTTTCTTTCTTTCTTCTCTCCTGTTGTTCCAGGAAACGTCTCGCTGTTTTATAACCAATAACAACAACAACAAAAACACATACGACTAAAGAACGAACGACAATGCCCCGAAGCTGTCAGGACGACCACAACCAAGGTGAACCACCACCCAATTACTCAACTCTTGCTTCACCACCCCCACCACCACCATCGCAACAACAACAACAACAACAACCGCCACTACAGCAACAACAACAACAACAACAAAACATGATCCCCACGATGGCCTACCCAACTGCAATAACTCCCACATTTCGCAGACTGTCCCTGCGAACTACAGAGTTTAAGGTGGGGTTCGGGGGTCTCTTCGTCTCGACCCTACTGTTCATCGTGGGCTATTCGGCCCCTGCCTGGGCGAACCGGACCGGATTGTGGATGAACTGCGGCGGGTCCAGATGTGGAAGTAACGTGGGTAGCGGACCGGGTGAGTGAGAGAGAGAGACAGAGAGAGAGAGAGAGAGAGATTCACAATTCACAAAGTTTACTGATCCAGGCCTTCTGCCCATGTCAGAGGGGAGGGGGTTACAAAAGGAAAACCAACAATGACAACAAATCATCAGCACAAAGAACTCCATTATAAGCGAGCATACAGAGGGAGAGAGAGAGAGAGAGAGAGAGAGAGAGAGAGAGAGAGAGAGAGAGAGAGAGAGAGAGAGAGAGAGAGAGAGAGAGAGAGAGAGAGATTCAAACAATTTTAATGAATAGGCCTTCTGCCCGTATCATAGGGAGGCTGGGGGAGGGGGTCATAATGATGAGAGAGAGAGAGAGAGAGAGAGAGAGAGAGAGAGAGAGAGAGAGAGAGAGAGAGAGAGAGAGAGAGAGAGAGAGAGGGGGGGGGAGCATAACATGATTGTTGGAGCTCCAACCAAATTCAACCACCAGGCATTTAATTTTCCATGTAAAGATTGAAAGTTGCATAACTTATAACTTTGTTTTGATTGATGGGTTGATTCATTCATTCATTCATTCATTCATTCATTCATTCGCTCATATATTCATTGGCTACATGGTGTAAGGAGAGGGGGAAACCCGACTACTAAGCCTCCCATTGGGATATTAGGAGGGCATGATGTCATGCGACATTCTTTATTTTCCAAGCCCTGTGTTTTGCGTCAAGCCAGACACCCAGTGGACAAGTATTGCAATCAGCAGCAGCAGATAAGCGTAGTCCATTGCAAAGGTTGCATAAAGGATGAGTATCACCTTTTTTTTACTCCTATTTCTTTAGAACTACCTCATGATAAAAGGCCCATGTTTATGTAATGCGCCCCGGCTGGGGGTTTGAACACACCAGTTCAGATTGTGACAGTATATATAGCCCAGTCTCCGTAGCAACGAGCATGCTATTGCTATTCTAAATATTGACAGTCAGAAAGACAACATTGCGACAGCGCTCGTGTAGTCTGCCACCGCGGTGCCTAGCATAGCAGACAAACAGATCAATAAGGTGGATGAGATAGGCCGCCTACAGAAATACCAATGAGACCAAACGTGTCTGCTTGTATGCATTGGCTGCTTAGTACATGCAATATCCTTGGGTGCAGCAAATTGTGTAATATTTAAACAAGCGCGAAATCGCAATAGTTTGTGGCACGCGGTCTATTTTTACCACTCCAATCATGAGTCACCTCCCCTGGCTTTTCATTAATTTTAATCTGTAAACCAGAATGTTATCTCTGCACCCTTTCGTAACTTTTTATATATTTTGGAAAACATTTAAAACTATGTATCCTACTTATACTCATCGAAAGAAGCACCGCATACTCGTCGTGTCTGTTGTAGTGTCTGTATTACGTATATTTTGTACGCTTTTAAAATATATCATTTTAAAGTGCGGCCTCAATTTGAAGTGTAGCCTCGATTTGAAGTGCGACATTTTGTCAAAATGTGCGACAATTTTGGACCGACCGACAGACAGACAGACAGACAGACAGACAGACAGACCGACAAAGTGAGTTATAGGTTTGTGGCTTGAGCCACAAACAAAAAGATGATGATGTCTGTATTATATACGTAGGCTGTCTTCTCAGACCCACTAGAGGAAGAGACTGATAAGCATTATTTATTAGCATTACTCCCACCAATACTGTCCTTGGTACCAACATTACTTGACCTACACTCCAGGGTTTTTTTGTGATCATTGTGGATTAGACAAATCTTATGCCTATTTGTAGCTGCCCTTGACTTAGAGAAATCAATACATATTGTGTTTTAGTGGCAAAAGTATAATGCATAAGTCTGCATGATTTATTCTGTTGAGATGTTGGCATAAACATAAATAAACATAGGGGAAGACGGGGTAAAAAGCGCATGGGCGGGTAAGAAGCCCACCCCAATTATCTCATGAAATGAAGCAAATTTCAGTCTCATTTTGCCCATGAGACGAGCGTTAATGTCTAGCATTCGTCTCATGGGCAAATTTGACTGAAATTTTCTTTATTTCATGAGATAATTGGGGTGGGCTTCTTACCCGCCCATGCGCTTTTTACCCCGTCTTCCCCTATACACAATACACTCTTATTTACAAGATACCTGTTAGATCGGTATGTTAATAGCGTAATTGTCTGTCTCGCATTTTGCAGTTTTGAGGGGGGGGGGGGGGGGGGGTGGGGGGGGGGGTACATGTGTACATTGTGTTGTATTGCTTAGTGACAGCAGGCAAAATGTCCTTGCTTTAATGTAATAACTGGGATCATAAAAATGATTGATTGATTGAGAAGAAAAAATACAACCGCGTCACTCATAAGACTTGAACACGTTTACAAAGCTACGCCAGCAACAATTTTGGATCGTGACTTTGGTCCAAGCTTTTGACACTAGGTGAAGACTTAGGCAATTATATTTTAAGCGTAGCGAAACACTACCTGCGAGTTTAAAATGAAGGACTGTTGGAATGACTGACAGATTGGATGGACGCCGTGCGGTCCATGGAGACTCTGTCCCTGGTGTGTTTCCTGGTCTGTGTGACTGTGGCCCTGTATGAAGAAGTGGTCAAGTCTCCCCCTCCTAAAGAAACCAAGGCCACAGAGATACTGGCTGCACTAGCAGGTGTGTATAATTGTATTCCTTCTCCTCCTCCTCCTCCTCCTCCTCCTCCTCCCTCCTCCTCCTGCTGCTGTGTCCTCTTCTTCTTCTGTGCATGCTTGTTTGTCGTCATCTTCATTCTCATCCTCATCCTAATCATCAGCAGCAGCGGAGTATTATCGTCAATATCTTCATCTTTATCATCTTCTTCTTCTTTTTGTTATGGCTTCAGACTGCTGCCACAATCGTGTTTAGTTTGTTACCCCTCTTAACTTTAAACATTCCAGTGTATGTGTGATACGTGGTACTTGTGCTATATATATATATATATATATATAAGTATATAATATAATATGTGTTTTGTTCCAATGACGATATGTTGTTGCAGCTGCTACTGCTGCTGTTGTTGTTGTTGTTGTTGATGATGATGATGCTCTTCTTTCTTCTTCTTCTTCTTCTTCTTCTTCTTCTTCTTCTTCGTAGTCTTATTTGTGAAGCAAGTTTGCAAAGCTATATAATTATGACGTGTGATTATATTAAGAATGGAACTTTAAAAAGTTGGTTTGTACAATACAGCTGATCCTATCTGGGGATTTTCCATTTTGCATCTTTACTTTCAAGAACTCATTGGCTGTGTGTGTGTGTGTGTGTGTGTGTGTGTGTGTGTGTGTGTGTGTGTGTGTGTGTGTGTGTGTGTGTGTGTGTGTGTGTGTGTCTGTGTCTGTGTGTCTGTGTGTGTGTATGTGTGTCTGTGTGTGCGAGCGTGTTTGTATGTGTGTGTACCTGCGTGCGTCCGTGCGTACGTCCATACAAACGTGCGTGTGGGATGGGTTCGTGCATGCGTGTACATTCTTTTGTTTCTTTCAGGAGTCCTAGGACTGATCGGCATCGCCATCTTCGGTGGGAAACTTCCCAAACGACAGGTAGTTTGGTACGACCATCAGTACGGCTATAACCAATACGCCAGATTCTACCTCCAGTGGGGCTTCGGCCTGGCAGCAGCGGGGGTCATCCTGGTGCTCCTCTCTGCCGTCCTCTTGGCCCACAGCCGTATCAGACACGCTCTGAGCATTCACCACCGCATGGCTATGACCGGAGTGACGCTACCCACCACCCAGCCACACCCTTCAACTCAGCACGTGTCCCCTTACGCCTTACCCACTTACCCTCCACAACCGGCTATTGGACACCCTTCGGCTCTCATGACCCCGTATCCCCATTTCTATCCTTGTCCATACCCTTACCCTTTCCCCGCTGCGGCCACGTCGTCGCCGGCAACTCCTTTCGCGTTCCCTTCAACGTCAGCGGCTGCTTCGACGTCCGCCCAGAGCGCCGCTCCTGGGGCTGAAGCTGGGGGTTCTATGGCCGCGGGACAGTCCACGTCGTCTTCAAACCCTGGAGCGGGGTCTGCGCCAACGACGACGTCGCCAGCTCCCATGTTCTTTGTGATGTCCCAGGGCCGAGCCGTGCCCGTATTTGATCGCCTGCCTCCTGGCATGGAGGCTTCATCGTCAGCGGCTGATAACAAGCCTTGATGTTAATAACGCTGCGGTCAAGTCACAATAATAGCCCTTTTCGAGGTTTCTGAGGCTGAGGTTACGGGCACGTAATTGTAGCCACCAAGGTGTCAACAAAGGCGAAAACATATACGCACACACGCACGCACACGCACGCACACGCACGCACGCACACACACACACGCACACACACACACACACACACACACGCACGCACGCACGCACGCACGCACGCACGCACATGCACGCACATACACACACACGCACGCACGCACACGCGCACACGCACACGCACGCACGCACACGCGCGCACACGCACACACACACACACACACATCAGATAATTTGATATTGATAACAATCAAACAATTGACCTGACCGATCGCAATCCATTCCACCATGGATTGAACTTTTTTTGTGTCATTATGAAAAACTGCAACAAACATCTCGAGGGCTTATATTTGCCTTTCAGAGCCAACATGGGCGAATTCACCCTCCCCCACCCTTTCACCCCCACTTCCGGTTGGTACTTCCGGTTCGATTTAATACCGGAAATGTTGCAAAGTTACTCTCTAATAAATACTGAAAAGATCAATGCATTCCATGCGGCCGTTTTGAAGTTATTCAACATAACATTTTGCTCTTTGTTGCCATATTTCAGCCACAATTTGGCCAATCAGTTTAAGTTTGCTAATTTGACATAAGAATAGTGTCCTTCAACTGTCCTGCATTTTTGGGTTCTTCTTTTTTTGCGAAATCGGGGTTTTTTTAAAAGAAAGAAAAAAAAAGGAAATCAGTGACTATGACAACCCAATTTACATAAATTTGAATAACTTCCAAGCTATTTAACATGCAATCACCACACTCCTTTCTGACCTGGGCCAGAGTAAGGCTATAATATCCAAAAATTAGTTTTGTGACGTCACTTCCGGTTTTGGTACTGCATGAAGCAAATGAATGCTGCCTGACCCTAGCTGCCGAGTGAGGGACTCCCAGCTGGTACTTCTAGCTCAGTTTCATACAAGAAGTGTTGCAAATCTACTTGTATTTAGTAAATATTGGAAATATGAACGAATTCCGTTCAGCCGTTTTTGATATATTAAAAATTGATATTTTGCTGAATTCAGCATATTTCGCCGACAATTGGGCGAAATCATTTAATATTGCAAATGTGGCATTCCCGTGCCGTCTTACAACTTTCCGGCAAATTGCAGCCAACTCGGACAAAAATAAAAGAGGGAGGGGGAAGAAAAAAGAAAAGGAATGTTTACAGGGGAGAATCCTAATAATGATAAACTATTATTACAATCACATTTCTAAAGCAAATACAAAGGTAAAACAAATTAGACGAT
>CM065680.1:78717292-78722292 GCA_017654935.2 Phymorhynchus buccinoides | reverse complement strand
ACCATTGCAGAAGATGAGTCATTGATGGAGACAGACTGAGTTCGACCAGAAAGGTAAGACGAGAACCATGACAGAGCAGTGCTTGATATTCCATAGGTGATTTGAAGCCTCTTAAGGAGTATATGGTGGTCAATAGTATCAAAAGCAGCTGAAAGATCCAAAAGAGTTAATATAGATGCGTCACCAGATACAGTAGTAAACACAAAAATCTTGAGATACTCTCCATACAACTTTATTTAGATTAGCGATATAAATCATTTATAATAATGCTAACAGATAAATAGACAAAGGCAAATGCACAAACTCTTGAGCAGAGAAAAGTCATGATGTGCATAATAATAGTACAGGACAGTAACTCTCACAAATGCAGTTAAACGTGTTCATAACTAGGCCCTAATTGTCTAAAGTTGTTCACAAACCCATCCCGTGTGTGTGTGTGTGTGTGTGTGTGTGTGTGTGTGTGTGTGTGTGTGTGTGTGTGTGTGTGTGTGTGTGTGTGTGTGTGTGTGTGTGTGTGTGTGTGTGTGTGTCTGTCTGTCTGTCTGTCTGTGTGTGTGTGTGTGTGTGTGTGTGTGTGTGTGTGTGTGTGTGTGTGTGTGTGTGTGTGTGTGTGTGTGTGTGTGTGTGTGTGTGTGTGTGTGTGTGTGTGTGTGTGTGCGTGCGTGCGTGTGCGTGTGCGTACGTGTGCGCGTGTATGTTGCAAGAACGTCAAACTCTCATTCTATAAAACCGCAGTAGACCAACCTTCTCATTCTATTGGGCACGGTTGCACACACAAACAGGCAACCATACAATTACAAGGGTCTGTTTCGTACTCTGTTCTATGTCGACAACAAGGTACATTAGAATGGAAACGAGGACCTGTGCATTTCTCTGTATGTCTGGGAATGGATGTTACATTCCTGGTTCTATACAACTAAAGCTACAGCATCAATCTTTATGAAATTTGGCAGAATCATTCCCCATGTCTCGCCCATGGTTTTAGTTACACCAGACGGCAAGCCATATAAACGTACGCCTGTTCATCTCATCATTAAAGCGAATAATAGGCTGCTGTCAGTAATACAGAACATATGATAATAAAGCTTTGCGGAATTGTTCCTGATACCCCAAAGAATGAAGCCCTTGACCCCAAGCATAAGGTCACTTCACCCAAATGGCAAGCCATATAAACATGCTTCCAGTTAATTCGATTTTTTATTATAAATGTTTTCCAGTTGCCACAGTCTAAACTAATGAACTGATTATAATGAAAACTGGCAGAATTGTCTCCCACATCCAGACAACGATGCCTGTATTCATTGTTATTGTCCCCAAATGGGGAGGCATATAAACCTATTTCGAGGTGAGATCCATTTCGTATGTGTTCTTCTTTTCTGTTGAACTAGAAGCACGTTTACCTGGCTTACCATATTGCTTATCTCTCTGAGCAGGTGATAACCATTGCTTCACACAGACTTAAAGCATGACGAAATAACACCCGAATGCACGTTGAGTGAGTCAGCTAAAACATCTGACGCAGTAACGTGAAAAAGCAATGACACATAGCAAACCTCCGCCAAGGATGCATTTAGCCTTTGACTGGGCATCAGTGAGAGTAATGCAAGATAGCATTGACTTACATAGACTAGTCAAGCATTTGGAAAGGTAAAACAATGTTTCATTTTAAAATCCCTCTATCCTAAGATTACCTTGACACATACTAATAAAAATGAATGATAATACACTTTTCATTTTTAAAGATCCATTGAAATTCGTTTTCAAGGTGTTGAGAATGTAGCACAAAAGTGTGAAATAAAAGTAAGTAGAAAGGATTCAAATAAAGATTAAATCCAATCAATTCAAAAACTTGTCGATTCTGGGTGATTTTAACCCTTTGCATCCACACAACTCTATGCAGAAACTGATCATAACGACTGATAACAGACACATAGAATGACAGACATACCAACACATAACGGTTCTTGTTTTCTTCCGAAAATAACATTTTCCACATTTGTTTTGTAACTGTTTAGGCTTGAGTGTGATATCGAACCGTTTCGAGCAAAACACATGCAACCCACATAGCACTGACAGTCAGTCAGTCAAAATGGCTGGGAACACGTGATCTCTTCGATTGGATGTTCTCTTCTTCCTTTCTGGGTGGGGTTGCATGGGCTAAATGCTACAGAACGTTGCATGCCTCTCGCTTTGCTATGTCTAAGCGATCACTACATGTCACGAAAGACACAAATGACACCAGTTGGTTGATGGTTTCGACCCATATGTGCCGTTTTGCAACCAAGCGGATGTTAAACCTGATTTTCATGTCACGAAAGTGTTGTGCAAACGCTACCAAAAAAGTCATTTTTATCATGTGTGCTGAGAGTAATCAAGGGACACCTCGACAACATGGTGAGAGTCAAAATGGCAGAAAAGGTGGTTATACTTTAGTCTTAGATCTGCTTTTTCTTCAAAGGGGAAATTTATCTTAATGCTTTTCGCCAATTAAGTTCATGAAAATATTCTACTTCAACGAATTAGGTCGCATTATGTTGTGTGATAGTCGTTTTAAGGCGGATTAAAATAATAAAAGCTATCTTTGACCCAAGCTCATTGGGGGCTGTTATATTGTAGTTCTCTCGAGAAGTGGGGAGTAAGAACTAGACCTTGACCTCTTTGAACGAAGTCTAACATTAGTTTTAAAAGTCTAACATTATCTTTGCCTACACCGCTACAAAGAAGATAGAACGCTTCACGCGAGAAGTTTTGTCTACGCAGCTACGGCCTTGCTCATTGCATCTGCTTAGCAAGTCAGGGTGTGTCTTGTCATCCTTCTGATGCGCTGTAGACAGGTAAGTTTTGTTATAAATTGCTTCTTTCCAGTGGATTATTAGTTGTGCGGATAAACAAAAATGAGACAAATGTGTTTGTGTTGTATTTGGTGAAGATTGTAAGCAAAACGGACGGATGAATTGAATACGTGAGTTGTTTTATATATTTTCTTTTCAGTTCTTCTTCTCTTCTCTTTCTTCATCTTCCCCGTGTTGTTCATGTTGTTTGTTTTCGGGGTACTTCTGTCCACCGTTTTGGTCTTAATTCGCACTTCAATATAATAATCTTGTACATTTTAAGCGTTATTTTTAAATTATTAATTTCTTTTGGGTTTGTTTGTTTGGAGTTTTTTGGTTTGTTGTTGTTGTTGCTGCTGTTTTGAAGTTCGATTTCAGTTTGCATCTGCGTAATATGTGTTTGTGTCCATATTCGAAGATTAGTGTTTGCATGAATATTTTTGCATGATCACATAAGTATCTATATATTTTGTGTTGCCATTGTCATCATCATCCTCTACTAATGAAAACAATAAACAACAGCACTGACCATTGTCATCATCATTACTTACTACAGAAAACAATAAACAACAGCACTGACCATTGTCATCATCCTTTACTTACTAATGAAAACAATAAACAACAGCACTGACCATTGTCATCATCATTACTTACTACAGAAAACAGTAAACAACAGCACTGACCATTGTCATCATCCTTTACTTACTAATGAAAACAATAAACAACAGCGCTGACCATTGTCATCATCCTTTACTTACTAATGAAAACAATAAACAACAGCGCTGACCATTGTCATCATCATCCTTTACTAATGAAAACAATAAACAACAGCACTGACCATTGTCATCATCCTTTACTTATTAATGAAAACAATAAACAACAGCACTGACCATTGTCATCATCCTTTACTTACTAATGAAAACAATAAACAACAGCGCTGACCATTGTCATCATCCTTTACTTATTAATGAAAACAATAAACAACAGCACTGACCATTGTCATCATCCTTTACTTACTAATGAAAACAATAAACAACAGCGCTGACCATTGTCATCCTCCTTTACTTACTAATGAAAACAATTAACAACAGCACTGACCATTGTCATCATCCTTTACTTACTAATGAAAACAATAAACAACAGCGCTAACCATTGTCATCATCCTTTACTTACTAATGAAAACAATTAACAACAGCACTGACTATTGTCATTATCCTATAAGTATCTATAGATGTATAAACTGGCAATCCCCCTCTCCCCCCTCTTTCTCTCTCTCTCTCTCTCTCTCTCTCTCTCTCTCTCTCTCTTCTCAGTCTCTCTCTGTCATTTTTGTCTGTGGCACAAGCCACAAACCTATAACTCACTTTGTCGGTCGGTCGGTCTGTCGGTCTGTCCAAAATTGTCGCACATTTCGCAAAATTGTCGCACATATTTTAAAGGAGAAAAAAATACTTGGACATAAAGTAGCATTTCAGTTGTCATATCTACATATCTATAGTCCTTACGTATGGAAATAATTATATACTGAACAGAGCACATGAATCGTCATTTTAAAGCGTAGAAAATAATAAACATACGTAATACAGATACTGCAACAGACACGACGAGTATGCAGTGCTTCTTTCGATGAGTATAAGTAGGATAAATAGTTTTAAATGTTTTCCAAAAGATATAAAAAGTTACGAAATGGTGCAGAGATAACATTCTGGTTTACAGATTAAAATTATTGAAAAGCCAGGGGAAGCGACTCAGTGTATATAATGATTGCAGTGGTAAAAATAGACCGCACTTCAAATCGAGGCTGCTCTTTAAAATGATGTTTCATTTTCAATTGTCGCACGCCACAAACGATTGCGAATCCGCGCTTGTTTAATTCAATACTTATTGTATCTATTGTGTCTGTCGGTCGATCTGTCGGTCTGTCGGTCTGTCGGTCGGTGGGTCAAAAATTGTCGCACTTCAAATCGAGGCTGACAAAATTGTCGCACTTCAAATCGAGGCTGACAAATTTGTTGCACGTCAAATCGAGGCTGCACTTCAAATCGAGGCTGCTCTTTAAAATGATGTTTCGTTTTCAATACATTTAATTGTCGCACGCCACAAACGATTGCGAATCCGCGCTTGTTTAGCAATCACTAATGTATTTCATTTTGGTTGCAAAATTTTCTT
>CM065680.1:78712292-78714792 GCA_017654935.2 Phymorhynchus buccinoides | reverse complement strand
CAGCTCTATCAAAAACCTTGTTTGAAGAATGGGATGGGACACAATGTGCGAGTTTAGATGCTTCACCATCCAAACTTTGTCATTTTTGTGATAAATAGTTTCGAATTTGCATACGAGCAGTGGACAGGTAAACTAAGTGGTTTTTTTTTATTCAATCCCTATGCCACTCTTCTTATATATTTTTTGGCAAGTTCAAAAATGTCCTCCTTTGTGTGTTTGTGTTTCTGTGTGTCTGTCTGTTTATCTGTGTCTGTATATCTGTGTTTCTCTTTCCTAGGAATTTTTGGACTCATTGGAATCAATAATCTTCTCTTTCCTAGGAATTTTTGGACTCATTGGAATCAATACTCTTCTCTTTCCTAGGAATCTTTGGACTCATTGGAGTCATAATCTTCGGGGCGAAAATGGCAAAATCATACTACTCTCCCGACATCAGTTGGGGCTTCGGCTTGGCAGCAGGCGGGGTGATCCTGGTGCTGATCTGTGCCGTCCTTGTGGCCCACAGCCGAGTCCAGCACGCTCCGCAGACCTACCTGGCCATGGCCCAGGCCGGAGTTCTGCCCCCTCAGCCTGCTATGCCCTCCCACGCCCTGTCCACGTACGCTGCACCCCTGATGGGCCAGCCCCGCTTCATGGCCCCCAACCCCCATTTCTGCAACTGCCCCTGCACCTACACCTACCCCTTTCCTGCAGCCAGCAGGGTACCGGCCCAGGCAGGGTGTGCCTGCTCGGCCACAGCACCAGGGTCAGCGGAGAATGCAGGAGCCGGACCCAAGGAGCCAGGACCGTCCACGTCAGCGCTGTACCCTGACATCACGTCAGAGCCGACGTCACGAGTTCCTGTGTTCTTCGTCATGTCTCACGGTCAGGCGGTGCCTGTGTATGATCAGATGCCTTCTGGAATGGAAGCCTCCGCGTTTACACCTTAGGCTGAAGGCTTAGGGGAGATCGGGGCTGGTCCGCCCCCGGGGCAGGTCCGTCATTTCGTTTTTATTGCTAAGTGTTTTGTTCGTTTAGAGCACGTGATAGTCGCATGTTATCCTCCCACCGTGTCCTGTGTTAGTTGAGAGGGTGTGCATCAATTTAAGAAAAGTTGAGAGCAAACATTGAGATTTTTCTTATTTTTTGTAACAAATGAAACGATGACTTAATTTTGATGTTCATATTTGTTTTAATATACAAAGATAATTTTTTGGTTTGGATAATGAAAGGGTGCTTAGTAATTAAAGATTCTGTGTCATTCTGGGTTTTATTAAGCATTTCTAGGCATAAGCAAGGGGGGGGGGCAGCCTTGCCCTAGCCTGTAGGTGGACTTACCCCACCTTGGGGCAAGTATGCCTACGCAAGGGTGGGTAGGCATGCCAAAAAAAATCCTTTTGTACTTTAACTAATTTTTTGTTAACTATTGGTATGACAATGGAGCTTCTACTTCAGTTAGCTTTCTATTTATAACTAGACAAGCTGAAAAGAAGGCGGACCAGCCCCGTTCTCCCCTACTTGAATGTCTCCTCAGGAAATTAATAAACCTTCTCACGAAAATAGGGAATGCATAGATAATCACACAAAAATCAGGTCATGGTTGAGATAAAGGAATCGAAAGTTCAGATGGGTTGTTTTATTTTCAAATAATATTTTTAGCAGTGGGTGCGGACATTTTAATTAAGATTAGATTAATTGCGATTTTTAGATTGAGTACGAATCATTTTCAAAGTCACAAAAGTTCTGGATTCGTATTTCTATAAACAAAATTCACTCACATGAAATCAGTAATGGCCATGCCATCCTAAGACGTCACTGCGTGGGGTGTCTGGTAGGCCAAACCACTGAGGCTGCCTTACCCATTGTTGTTGGTTAATGTTTTACAGTACAATAAAACGTTCTGAACTTGGCAAATGTCACTTCGATTGCGTTTAATAATTTTCAATCAATTGAATTTTCTATAGGCCTACAACAATTTGATCCTTTGCGTATGCATTGCCAATTAATTAAATTGAAATGTATCCAGTGTCTGATTACTGTACCTCCTATTTGACGACCATAATTGTACAAAACATCTGTTTTGTGGGTAGGCCTCTGTTGTGGGTATATTTTTCATGAGAAGAAAAATGGTGTTTTACGTCCTCTCGGTCATATACACATATGGGACATTTGTAAATACAAAGATGGTGGGAACAATACTGGAGGCAATGCCCAGAGGCAGTGCAACACCAGTAAAGTCCCGATTTTTTTAACAATACAGATATGTGTAGCAGTAACCACGCCTCGGTTAAACCTCATCGGCTATGGTATCGCCACAAGTATATTAGTATACAGTTACTGTAGATCGTCAAGTTAAGGTATATCTTTCATGAACGAACGAAAAATGGTGTTTTACGTCCTCTCGGTCTGGAACAGACACATATGGGACATTTGTAGATGCAAAGATGGTGGGAACAATACTGGAGGCAATGCCCGGAGGCAGTGCAACACCAGTAAAGTCCCGATTTTGTTAACAATACAG
>CM065680.1:78709636-78711792 GCA_017654935.2 Phymorhynchus buccinoides | reverse complement strand
CGATAAACCCATCCCTATTTGCATAAACAACTGCATATAAAATAAAATAAATAGCAGAGAGGCTTCGCATTTGTTGCAGTGTGTGTTCGTTGAGCAATGGATTTGGTCTAACTTCAGGAGGATCATTAGAAAGAAGGAAAGGCACCGTCACTTGTCCTACTTTCACTGAAATTAATGTTCACTTCCAATCTCCTCGAACCGCCAAGGACGAAATTCGCCGATTTTTGAGCGGTTTGAGTTTCTCGGAACCTCAGAGCAAGTGGGAGTGCTTTGCCTTGCGAATTCTGTAAAACGGGTGTTTTTTTTCTGGGGTGGATCGGTCGAACATATGTGGTTTTACTTACAAAAACTCCACGCCGTCAGTGAGCGACATGTCCCCGCTACAGTAACAAAAAAATCCGGCTCCGCATCCAACAGGTCCCTCCCTGTGTGTGGACCCATGTTTAATATATTTTTTTTTGGTCCCGTTTACATCCTGACATTACATAGCACAAAGGTATTTTGGGGTTGTCAGGTATGAGAAAGTGGGGCAGGCTGCTGTGGCACTCCTAGCCTTTTTTTTCTCATTCTCAGTTTCTCCCTTTTTGCATTGTTTTTCTTTCGTTTCGGCTTCTCTTTCTTTCTTATTCTTCCGGTTTGAGTAACTGCAAACGGAACCATTTGAAGAGGCTTTGCTTGTAGTGAGCATTCTCACTTTTACTCCCTTTCCTTGTTTTCCCTGTCGATCGGAGTCATAGGAACATGCTTTGAGATTGGAAGTAACTTAGTATTTAGATTGTGACGAGGAAGGCAAGGAGAGAAGGATTGGGCGGATGATGGCGTTGTTTATGTGCATGCACGCGTTGATTTGATTGATTGATTTAGATTTAAAGTCCCCCTGTTAACCAGCAACTGGTGATAGATTTAAAAACTTTAAAAAAAAAGAGAAGAAAACTAAATAATTTAAAAAAACAACCCAAACAACTAACCAAAGTGAAATCAACAAGCAGCCAAGTATAAACAAACAAACAAACCATTGATTAAAATGAGGGGGAATGGGGGGATTTGGGTGTGATGTATTGTGTGTGTGATGTTGTGTTGCGTGCACGCGCGTATGGTGTGTGGTACGCGTGGTGCGTGAGAAGCACCTATGTGTTGTGAGTGTGCTTTATCAACAACAATACAATAATCAACCGTTAAGCTAATGAATCAAATTATAGCAAATGCATTAAATGCTCTGAGCTGGAATATAACCTTTGCGAATTGTTAATCATTTTTCAGGGGCTGTAAATACTGATTTATTTTTATAAGGCCCTAGACTGTTTTTGCCATACTTATCCTTAAAATGTTGTATAGTGGAAGTTAAAACTGGTACCATGTCAAAAAGAATATGATGAATGGACAGTGGGTGACCCACAGAGACGCAATATCCCTACATCTTTGGAAAATTTTGGTCCCTTCTGTGGAATTTACAGGCGAATATTTGTAGATTAAGCTTAAACAAATATCTTTGACATAATAACACTTTTGTTTTTGTAGGAAGTTTTTCATTATTCATACATTATTTTCTAATATATTATGTCATGTTTTTCCAGTTTTAATGTACTATCTGGGTGTTTTTTTCTAAGGGCACCTTCTTTTGCTAATTTATCAGTTATTTCATTCCAATAAATACCACAACAAATATCATCTGCATAGTGCACTAAATGTATATTTTTTTTAGATGGGAGGTCTACTTTAAGAAGATCATGAATAAGAATTGTAAAAATAATTTGGACAGTAATAGAACCTTGAGGGATTCCAATATCGATATCTTGAAATGAAGAATAACATTTACCAGCTCTAGTGCAAATTGATCTCCCAGATAAGAAGCATTTAATAAACTGATACATTACCCCATTTATTCCAATATTTTTCAACGCATAAAGTAAGCGAGCATGCCACAGACTATCATACGCTTTTCTAATGTCGAAAAAATGTGGCTAGTGTACTTTTTCTACGAGCAAATTGTTTTTTTAACATGACTCGTAAGTTGAAACAAGGTGATCGGTCGTACTTCTACCTTTTCTAAAACATGCTTGATTGTGGGGGATGATATTATTCTTTTTAAATAATAATGTAGAATGCGTTTTTCAACTATTGTTTTCTAATATTTTGCCAACTTGAGGATGTTGACC
>CM065680.1:78699636-78704636 GCA_017654935.2 Phymorhynchus buccinoides | reverse complement strand
AGCGCGCATAGAGCTCCACATTTGGTGGAGGAGTGCGCTATATAAATGATTCACTATTATTATTATGATTAACGCAACACGGACTTCCAGGGATGGAGCAGGGCTGCTCTTGTGTTGATAGGGCAGGCGTGGCTGGTGCATCTCTGGGTCCCATCAGCACCTTCGGGTGTTTCTTTTTCACATTTCTTTGAAAATACAGAAAGGATAAATTACAAAACAAAAAGAAAAAACAACATCTCCAAAACACATCAGTCAGGTTCAGAGCTAAAAAGAATCGATAGGTAGGGGTTTTGATGTGGCAATTTGTTTCAAAACATTTCAATTTATATAGATAGGGGAAGACGGGGTAAAAAGCGCATGGGCGGGTAAGAAGCCCACCCCAATTATCTCATGAAATAAAGAAAATTTCAGTCAAATTTGCCCATGAGACGAATGCTAGACATTAACGCTCGTCTCATGGGCAAAATGAGACTGAAATTTTGCTTCATTTCATGAGATAATTGGGGTGGGCTTCTTACCCGCCCATGCGCTTTTTACCCCGTCTTCCCCTATCAGCTAGTTAACATGACACGTTTGTCTGACCTATCCAACTTAAAATGTCATTAGGGTTAGATCGACATTGTACAAATTGCTCTCTCCATATTTTATTCGCATGTAGCCACTTTCACACATACGCACTGACATATACAGATTCACACAGACAAATATACATATACACACACACACACACACACACACACACACACACACACACACACACACACATACACACGCACACACACGCACACGCACGCACACACACACACACGCACACACACACACACACACACACACACACACACAGAGACACACACACACGCGTGCGCGCACACACACACACGCACGCACGCACGCACGCACGCACGCACGCACACGCACACACACACAGACGCACGCACGCGCGCACACACACACACACACTTTTAATCCTTTCCCCCACCCACCCTTACAGTCCTTCCCTCCATGCCCCTCCCCCCTCCACACACATTCACTTACAGCCCTCTCCTCTGCCCCCCCCCCCCCCACATACACATGTGCACACCTACAGCTCTCCCCTCCCCTCCCCCTCCCCTCCCCCTCCCCTCCCCCCTCCCCTCCCCCCCTCCCCCCCCCTGAATCAGACTGTGAGGGGTGTTGAATTCCGTCTCTTGCTATATATTGATTGCCATCGAATTTGAACTTAGGCTGCACTTTGATAGGGTTGGTTTTCGTTTATATATATATACTTTGTGATTGCTGTACGGTTTTAGCGTCAGGTGAAAAAACCCTATCATGATTTAATTATTATAAATCAGACAAAGACCCTTTTCAATGCTTTGTGTGGCACCAGATGCAAAAGAAAGGTGCGCATTGAAATTTGACGGGAGATAGATGATAGCAGTCATATGCTGCGTTCCTTTCAGGGATCGTTGTACGAGTCACATTTGGGTTTCAAGCCGAATGTGTAGACAATATTTACGGTGAGAATTCAGTTTGTGATTGATGAATTAATCAGTGGCACATCTGGTCTTTTCTGTTCAAGTCTTTTGTTTATTGGTATTTGGTATATTCTAGTCACAGAGACTCATCTCTGTGAAAATCGGGCTGCTCTCCCCCGGAGAGCGCGTCGCCACAAGTGCAGCGCCTACCCATTTTATATATATGTGGTATGTGGGTGGGTGTTTTTTTTTGGGGGGCACAGGGGGACGAGGGGTGTGGACACACTTGGAAAACCTAGCTATCAATTTTTGGCCATACCAGGCAGCGGGATTTCTCCTTGCTCTTACCGACTTTCAACTGCCGTGGGAATTTTACGTGCGTAAAGCGCACGGGTCAGACTAGCTTTAAGTCTCCACCCGAAGGACTGGACGTTCAGTTCGATGTTCCTGTCAAGCTAGAAAGAAAGGGCGAGGAGGCCGGGATTCGAACTCGGGTCACTCACGCTGCAGTCACGCATTACACTTGGCAGGCGAACGTCTTAACCACCCTGCCACTTTTCTCCCTTATTCAACAGGTATCATGTTTAGAATTCTGCAGGTACACTGGTAATTAAAAACCCACCACCTTGATTGCTAAAAGGTAGTGTAATTGTAAGCAATACAAAATTATATGACCGGAAAGAGCAATCATCCGTGAACACAAGCTCACTCAGACTTGTTTCATCCAACTTCCTGTTCACTTCCCTGTCTGTCTGTTTGTTTATTTGTTACATGTTGTTAGTGTTGTTGTTGAATTTTAACAGAACAATTCTGAACAAGAATTGTGACTTTGCTCAATTTATAAAAAAAGAAGTTTTATTCTTAGTTCAATTCCACTTTAGTTCAATTACTTCACGCGCTTGCTTTGGTACCGTTTGCTTGATTTGCTTTTGTTGTTCATATTTTCGTTCGCCTGTTGCATGGTATGCATGTGGGTGTGAAATGGCATGGTGCAGATAAGCTTTGGAAGCTGATCCATTTTACCGTCAAAGAAACATTCGTATTCGTATTCTCTTTCTTTTTCTATCTATCTATATCTTCCCTACTGGTCTCTCTACTCCACTAATACATGTATTTTCTGCCTCAACTCCACACCACACCCCCTCTCTCTCTCCTAATATTGCGGCTGCCAAATGTCGGTGCTGCTGGCCAAAATCTTGGCGAGATGCCTCATCTTTCACAATCGGTCACGGGCGGACTATAAAAGAGCCGAAAAATCGAAGAAGCGCTGTCATAGTCGTCCAGACTTTAAGTCTGACAGAAACACAGAGCGGAAACTGGAGGACAGAGACAAAGATAGCATAAAAAAGAGGGGAAGAGAGAGAAAGCCTACAGGCTTATAAAGTTTACTTAACTAAACTTTTTTTCTTCTTCTGACTTTGAACAAAAAGTGGAAGTGTCGTTGTGACGAGTACAAATTTGAAAGGGTGACATTCGTCTGAAGCAATCCTTCGATCTTTTCATCTCTAACTTAAAGGGAGGACTGAACTTTACTGGTAAGTTGCTGTTTTTTCTTCTTCTTCTTCTTCTTCTGTTATGTCTTTTATTTTCTTTGTGTACCTCTCTCAGTGCGCGTCATTGGTATTCGTACGTACACCTATTACAATACAGCAAGTATAATGGGCAGCCAGAAAGGACACGTTTACTTCCATTTTCTTAAATCTCTATGAATATTTATTTATTTATTTATTAAGACAACTTTCATAGCGCCTAATCTTTAAGCTCTAAGCGCTTATATATTGGAACAACAAAAACTGAAGGAAAAAGTGAACGAGAGAGAGAGAGAGAGAGAGAGAGAGAGAGAGAGAGAGAATTGGGTACCGTTTTGTTGTTTTTGTGTGTCAGTTTGATAAAGCATTCCTGTCGAATATTTACAACCTTGTTTTCTTCTTTGTCAATAATTTAGCAACACTGAATACTCATTGTCTGCCTATGTGCTTTGGTTTAGTGATGCTGCACTTTGTACGCGTTTTCTTTTTCATTTTTAAGATAAAGAAGATGTCCCCACGGTCCTTATTTAGAAACCAGCCGCGTTATGTTCTATAATATATCATTTCACGTACGTTTAAGAGTAGAAAACAACATTCCAATTTGTACTAAATTCCATTTCATGCTGGCTGTCAGTACAAATCAGAATTCCAATTTGTACTTGTAGAAATCAGAATTCCGATTTCTACTGAAGAAAATCCAGCAGAAATTAGAATTCCGATTTCTACTAGTAAAAAATCAGAATTCTAATTTGTACTAGTAGGATTTCAGTTTCTACTGTAACATATATACCATGCAGCTCTTTATAATATTGTTTTTTAAAATATTTTTTGTAGTAGGCTAGTATAAAGCATCTTCGTCGCTTTGCATATTTTATGATAATTGTTTTGGGATTGTTTTCTTCAACATGATGCGCATTGCATCGTATTTTATCATCGTTGTAAGGAAATATTTTGATACTTTTTTTAATTTTTATAAATATTTTGATACTATTTCGTCAGCCTCATATAGTACAATAGGAATTGTTCGGAAATAATTAAGGGGAGTAATTTCGTGGTGTGTGGGAGTGATCTTGCCTAATTCAATCGGTCAAACAGGGGAAGTAACTCTACCACCTGGTAGATCCACAGCAGACATATAGCACTTAGAGCACTGTGCGTCGTTCTAAAATTGATGTCATTTATATTTTTACGTCACATTGTGCAAGTTCTATAAGTTTATGGGTACTGGCCTCCCCTCATTTTTCTACAAAAATGTTTGCAAGTCGCTGACTCGCATTCTGCGGTTTCAAGCTTCGACGCCATGCCGCCATGGTTGCTATGGTTTTGACCGAGTAAGGCGAGGTAATCAACTCTAATTGTCACGAAGTGCTCTTCCCTAGTGTTTTCAGAAAATCGTCTATTAACAATTCAATTGTCTAAATTAGACTTAGGCATTAAGATTAGGGTTTTACATACGATCGAACGCGTTGACAATGTTTATGATAATATATCGTCGCATTTGTAGTAACAAAATACACACGAAAAAAGGTCTTAGTATGAATGATACTATGGGACTGTTTCTCTTTCTTGCTTAAAAGCAAAATAAGCGAGACGGGCAAGTACACTATAAACTGACGATCATGGTTTGTAAGGGTTGGATAACTGGGCAATCTTGTACTTGAGTAACCCCTCCCCTCATGTTTACGATCCTCAATCTCAAAGTCTGCTTCTTTCAATTTCATGAAAATAATCCTAGGCTGATCCTAACCCTACCCCTTTGTGAAAACTACCCAGTGAAAACTGAAAACCGGACACATACGTACCTTACCCATTGTGGCCATATGGCTTGGGAACGCAGAAGAAGAAGGAGAAGAAGGGATGGGATGACAAGAAGGGTGAACAGAAAAAGGTGGGGGACACCGATTTACCAATATCCTTGCACATATTTTGAACCCCCAACAATACAAACAAAAAGTGAAAGACAGTGTTTTTTTTATGTCATTTAACAAGAAGCAAAAAAAGAAACAAACAAACG
>CM065680.1:78687136-78694636 GCA_017654935.2 Phymorhynchus buccinoides | reverse complement strand
ACAATCTTATGTAAAACAAAATAATAATGTTCTGAACTTTTAATATCAAAACCTAATAATTGCTTTTATTTGGGATTTTCAGGAATTAGTTTGCAGGAATTATATTTTTGTCTTAAATAATTAAATACTGGACAACATAACACAAAATGAAACTCATCTTCTTTATCTAATCTATCTAGAGGAGATAACATGTTAATCATTGCATTGAACTTTTATCTTTGCCTGTGTACAGCTATGCCAGAAACACCAAGTCTTAACTTCGTAAATGTAAACAAACCTATTGATATTGTTAGACAATAATTATGGTTCTATTAAATCGTTTGATTTTAGCAACCTAAATAACGAAAACCTGTCACTATTTTGAATATGGTAATCCCAATCTTGCCATCTGCAATCAATCACACGTTGTTTAAGACAAGACAAAAAGCTACGAACACATCCAACACCTTGATACTTCCATACATATGCAAAGCCATAACTATTCAAACATTTTCGAACATCAGAAACCCAAGTAGTTTTCTCTCTAGCATTTAGTTCATACAATGTTGTATACGCTTTCATAGGTAATCTGTGCTCATTCATGCGAGAGAGAGAGAGAGAGAGAGAGAGAGAGAGAGAGAGAGAGAGAGAGAGAGAGAGAGAGAGAGAGAGAGAGAGAGAGAGAGAGAGAGAGAGAGAGTTCTTTCCTTCAGACACAAGGTCGACAGATTCTACACGTGGCAGCCGTTTCCTATCAGGAAATCTGGCCAGCTTTGGTTTGTAAACTCTACTGGATGTCTGCTAATGAGAACCACCTTCGAGATTAGCATAGAAACATTGTCATCAATATTTGTGACATATTCGTCTATATGAAAATTAATATACAAACTATTGGAACCTGTCTCCTCCCCTCCTCTCTCCCCGTAAAATATTTACAAACATTTTCCCAAACCACACACACACACACGCACACACACGCACGCACGCACACACACACACACACACACACGCACGCACAGTCACACAGAGACACACGCACGTACGCAGGCAGGCAGGCACGCACGCACGCGCACACACATTCTAAAGAGAGCTGGACCAGACAATAAAAAGTCTCTAGAAATACTTCCCACCCTCCTCCTCCTGGTTATATGGGTTCCCAGTAATTCCTCCTCGTGCTTCGCATGGGGAAGAGAGAGAGAGAGAGAGAGAGAGAGAGAGAGAGAGAGAGAGAGAGAGAGAGAGAGAGAGAGAGAGAGAGAGAGAGAGAGAGAGAGAGAGAGAGAGAGAGAGAGAGAGAGACGGATACGGATTTTTAATCAAAAGGCCAAGGCCTCATATGATGGGGTTACAATGAACAAACATATTGTAGGAAATAACGAATATATATATATATATATATCGTAAAGTTAAAATTAAAGTTATTGAGTTTCTTTCTTAAGTTCACAAAATGATACATTGGACACAAACAAAGTTTTATTAAAGCAAACTATATATATAAGAGGAAAGTTTAATGGTGTGGTTGTTTTTTCTTCTTCAATTCTTGTACGTTTATATATATATAGTATAAGCATAGAAAGAATTACTTATCAAATAACCAATCAATCATTCATTATACGCAAAAACATACATATAAACACATGAGCAACACATTCAACTAATCATTATGCTACGCATATTAAAAGCCTTGTACAAGAATAGAGCAAATCGTTTAACAATAGATTCATTAGTTGACGCTAAGAGCATAGTAAGTCTAAACATTGACGGATACCCGATAATACTTAGAATGAATGAATCGTTCTCTAAGATCATTTAAAACAGGGCAACAGAGCACGAAATGTACTTCGTTATCAACACTATTCTTGCACATTGGACAGAGAAGATCACGATCATTATGTTTCCTGTATCTATAATAATGAGTAAAGATATCAGAAATTCCAAATCTGAATTTAGTCAAAATATACTTCAACTGTTTATCCATTTTAATTGATAAATACGTAGGAATACAATGAATAGTATTAAACTGTCTATAGAAGATAAATCGATCACTACTCTCAACATGACTTGACCATTCTTGCCAACGACAATCAATCAATCTTCTAAGAAGTGTTCGAACAAATTGTTGTGTATCACCTACATTTTGTTGTAACCAAACATGCCCAAATCCTAAAACAAAATAATTTCATTTTTACTTTTGAAACCCAATTTGATTTCCCTTTAACATCCAAATCATACAGCATATTATACGCTTTTTTAGGCAGTCTTACATTATCCATAACAGTTAACTTTAACCAATAGCGAATACATTTTATCACGGAATTCAGACAAATGGGATATCTGTTTGTTTCAGCGTACACTAAATCATTCGGTGTCTTTATATTTATTCTTAAAAATCTTTTAAGCGCAAACAAATGCGCATTCTCACAATAGATTGCTGCATCATAAAGACCCCATAATTCTGCACCATACTGAGCAACAGGTTGTACTTGGGAATCAAATAGCTTCATAAATAGTTCAAAAGACTGATTTTCTAAACAAGAAAGTCTCTGCATAATAACTATCAAGGCACGCTTAGCTCTACTTGCAAGATCTTTACATGTGACTGTCAAACTTAACTTGGTTGTAAAATAAAGACCTACATATTTATATACATTAACCACTGGCATCAGCGTGTCATTGTATGTCCATCTTTCCCTACTACCCAAATATCCACCCTTCCTAAAAACAATTATATTACTCTTTGACATATTTATTTTTAACTGAAGTGATTTTGCTGCCCTACATAGACTATTTAATTGAGTTTGCAGACCTATGACAGTTTCAGACATAAGAGCAACATCATCTGCTAAGAGGAGAATAAACAGCTGTAACATATCACCAGTAAATTGTGCACCATGTTTTCCACTCTCAAGAACATTTAAAGTTAAGTCGTTGATAAAGAGAGAAAATATGACAGGGCTACAAACATCCCCTTGTTTCACTCCTGCAGTACATCGAATGTAGTCAGTTAAGTTACCTCCACATCTCACTCTAGCTTTTACACAAAGATACATACTTTTTATACATTTAAGTAGTTTACCATGCACGCCTGATTTTAAAAGAATTGGCCAAAGAACAGCTCTGTTGATGGAATCAAAGGCTTTTTCAAAGTCAATGAACGTGACATATAATTTGCGATTAAAAGAAAATTGCTTTTGAACGAAAGCCATCAGTGTAAACATATGGTCAATTGTAGAGTAATTATGTTTAAACCCTGCCTGATATTCACCAGTAATATTGTTTTCCTCTACCCTCTCCTGTAACCTATGATTAATAATAGTGCTATACACTTTACTGCCTGCATCACTTAGAGATATCCCTCTATAATTATTAGGATTATTTATATCACCTTTTTTGAACAGAGGTAGAACAATAGATTCGGTCCACAGCACAGGATAAATTCCTTTATCAAATAACGAGTTAAAAAAGGCTACAAAGAATGTCAAAACTGACTCGTTTTTACATGCATACTTCAAAAGTTCACCGACTATGCCATCAGGACCAGCTGCTTTATTGTTTTTTTATTGTCCTGATAGCAAACATTATTTCTTCTTTTGAAATGGGACGGCTTAAATAATCCTCTTCCTCCTCTTCCTCCTCACTCCCCTGTAGTATTGCATTAGCATCACAGTCTTTGGTCAAAAGGTTCTTAAAATGGTCAAACCACTGATCTACACTAATGTTATTTACCGGTTGTTTCTTTTTGAATGACATCGTACGTATTTTATTCCAAAAGTCCTTTTGGCTACTTATCGCTGCAATCCATTCTGTTAACTGCGCACTATTAAACTCTTTTCTCTTCCTATCCTTTAGGTATTTATATTCCCTTCCAGCACGACAGAAACAATCACGATCACCCTTATCCTTTGTACGTTTACATTTATTATATAAATTCCGAAGAGAGAGAGAGAGAGAGAGAGAGAGAGAGAGAGAGTTTGTCGACTTTACCTCCATATTAGCAGACGAGTTAGACGCTATTCTGGAAAATCTCAAAAGATGGGGATGGTAAAACGTTGAATTCATCTATTATCGTAGATCGGCAAAGGAGTCGATTTTCGTTCGTGTATGTTTTTTCCCCTCTGTTTTTCTGTCTGTCCCAAGGATATCTCCCGAACCGCTTGACCGAATCGCTTCAAAGTTTGTGTGGTGGTGTGTCACCATGAGAGGAAGGCATCCGCGCAAAACTGTTCGCCGTCCGGACCTTGACATTGGTGTATGACCTTGAAAACCGAAAATCGTTAAGGGGCCATAACTTCCACACCGTTGGTCTTAGAGTCTTCAAATTTGGCATGTAGGTACTTTGGCTTATGGCCGTTCCGATGATGGCATACCGATCAATGTCAATGTCACGGTCCGGGAGATCGGTAGGCCTTGAAAGTGGTAGGGGTCTAAAAATTGGGTTTTAAGCCATATTTTCCACATTTGTACTTGACAGAAGCGCTTCAGATTGTGTGTGGTACTGTATAACCTAGAGTAGAAAACATCCGAGCATAAATTATCGCCATGCTGACCTTGACCTTGAAGTGTGACCTTGAAAACCGAAATGTCCTTCTTTGCGCTATATATTTCTTGTCCAAGCTGTATCTCGTGAACTAGAAGACAAAATCCCTTCAAATTTTGTGTGAGGATGTGACTAAGAGTATAACACATTCGTATATAAATTATCCCTCGGAAATACAATGTCGCCGAGCGGCAGACATGTTTCCGTTTTTCTTCACCCTCCTATATCTCGTGAAATACTGTATAGAATCACTCCACATTTTGTGTGGGTGGAAAAAAGTGGAGTAGAAGACATTGCAGTACAAATTATGCCACGTGGGATTTCAATGTCGCAGACATGTCTCCGAGTTAAGGATGTACACCCCACTAATTAAGGGTGTACATTCCGGTAAAGGAGGGGGTCTAATACTAAAAGTAAAAGACATTGTATCACAAAATGTGCCACGTGAGACATGTCTCAGTGTTAAGGGTGTGCACCCCACCAATTAAGGGTGTGCATCCCGGAAAACGATTTGCACCCAGTCAAGGGTGTGTAGGTGCATCACCCAAAGGTCACAAGGAGGACGGGGACCTAAGATGTGAGGGGGAAGGGAGGTACAGGGCGGGACATGTACAGGGCGTAACCGGCAAAGGACATATCTGCCGCTCGGCGATGCCCTTGTTAACGATAAATCAATTAAATCCAATTCACCAAAAAGACCAATGCTCACTGTGTCCCCCACATTTCTCCCTCTATAATAATGCACTCTATCGTGGCTAGCTACCACTGCATTCTTGTCACTCAAACTTCTTAACCTTACATAACGGTCGGTACAGGAACCTCTCACGATGTTTAATCAGGTTAAGAAAAAAAACCCACCCAACCAGTCACCAGTCACTATTAATATTTTGAGTTTAAACCTTTTAACTGTTGTCAACACGGACAGCTCCATACATCCATCCACTACAAACCTACAGACTCACATTCTTACCTGGACTACCGTTCGTCCTACACCCCAGCCACAAAGAACAGCATTCCATATTCTCATCTCCTCCGACTCCGCCGCCTTTGCTCAGATGACCATGACTTTGAAAGCAAAGCACAGGAAATGGTGGATTTGTTCCTGAACCGGAATTACCCTCTCACAGCAATCGAGTCTGCCCTCACCCGTGTCAACAGAATTTCTCACTCTGAAGCCCTCCAAACAAACCAGAGACCAGAAACAGACGACAGACCCATCGTCAGCCTACTGTTCCACCCATCCATTCATCGTGTGCGCAACATCCTCATCTCCAACTGGTCACTTCTACAATCCCGTGAACAGGTAGCGGACATTTTTAACCAACCGCCCCTCGTGACCTACAAACGTGACACCAATCTACGTGACCTACTGGTTCGATCTAAATTGAAACCGACAAGCCAACATGCTCCAGGAACCTCTCCATGCCAAAACCCCAAATGCAAAGTGTGCCCATTCATCAACACAGGTCCATGGACATCTTGATTTACGCATTGGACTGTAGAGGGGAAGTATTGTTTTTTATTTTGATCTTGTTGTTTTTTTGCTCCTTTTGTTGCCTGCTTTTTGCTCCTTTGCTATATTTGCTGTTTGCTGTTTAATTGTTTGTCTGTGTTGATAAAGGCGCGTTCGCCGAAATATCCAGTAGTTTTGTTTTTGTCTCTTGTGAATAAAATAACGTCACTTTACATTTGTCGTGTAGTTGTTTGTTTGTTGTATGTTGTCAATTATTCAAAAACCTAGAGCACTAAAATACATTTAATAGTTTTCATTGCAAACTCAATTGGAGCGACTTCAGTTTTTGACAAGTTGTCTGTCATTAACATTAAGAATTAAAACGCTCTGAACGATAAGAAATTCGTAACTGCCAAAACAAGATGACAGAGCCCTATAAACTGTACTCCCGATTAATGATGAAACTCAGGGGAGAAAATTTCGAATCTTGAGTTTTTGTTTTTGGTGTAAAAAAAAAGAAATTCCTGAATCGGTATGACAGAGTTGTTGGGGCTAATAAAGTGGTTCTGAGTATCCGGTAGTAATTATTATATTATTATTTTACAAGAAAATAATTTAGATGACACTTTTTTTTCACCAAATCAACTTTAGCTGAAATCCATCCGTTGTCTTTGAAATAGTCAGTGTCTTTGTAATATTCAGGTCTGATTGACAGGGATTACATTGATATGGCTTGACGGTTGGTCATTCTGATGCGACGGGCCGCGTTTAGAGTGCTTAAGGAACCATTTCTGCCAAGTTTCGTTTTGATCAGTTTAGTGATGTAGGCGCTATTGCGTGCAACATAATTTGATCACGCATAGACGCACACACACTCACACATACACACGCACGCACACACGCACACACCAACATACACACACACACATACACACACACACACACACGCACACACCAACATACACACACACACACACACACACACACACACACACACACACACACACACACACACACACACACACACACACACACACACACACACACACGCACACACACACGCACACACATATACGCACATCTCAATTTTCAGTGGAAAACAAAGGGAATCTGTGAATAAATTGTCCAAAGTAATACAAGTTAACGTCTCTTCACCAATAGTGATATTAGACAAAAAAACCCAAAAACGTTTCAACCCTTTCGCCGCCAGCCATTTCTCAGCCAAAATTTACCATTACCCGGGTGGAGAAAATATTTTGTCTGCAACATTGGGGATTCCTCTGTGACATGCATAAAATAGGGCCTATCCTTACCTCCCAAAATTAAGAACATAAGGTCACTGGATACCAGACCCTCATTTGATGCCTTTTAGTAAAATGGGTGTAAAATCATTGTGGTGCAAAAATGTGACATCGGCGGCGAAAGGGTTAATAATTAACAAAACTAATGCATAAAATACAGCAATTTCTAGTAACAAAGTATCAAAGTAATACAAGATCAATTTGATGTCAGAGAGAAACGCACTATAAAG
>CM065680.1:78679636-78682136 GCA_017654935.2 Phymorhynchus buccinoides | reverse complement strand
TATGTAATTTACATTTTCTTTTTACAAATGCTTTAGTATACTTGAATGTGACAAAAGATGCATACTGTACTGGATTTAGTCATGTTCATTCCTTAACTTTGTTTATAACCCTACATAAGAGAGAGAGAAATGTTATGATTACCCCCCTTGTCATTAGACCCTTTCAGGTAATGACAATAAAAACGTCAAGTGTCAAGTGTCAAGTGTCTCTTTCGCACACACATATACATACAAACACACACACACACGCACGCACGCACGCACGCACGCACACACGCACGCACACACACATACTCACACACACACGCGCGCGCGCACACACACACACATACACACACATACACGCACACACACACACACACACACAACACACACACACACACACACACACACGCACACACACGCACACACGCGCGCACGCACGCACACACACACACACACACACACACACACACACACACACACACACACACACACACACACACACACACACACACCATCATAATAATAATATATGAACTAATTCTTACAACCATGAAAATAAATCATACTAAAAGACTTAACATTTTGGTCTTGTGACGTCACTTGAGTGGAACCCGGATATGCCGCCTGAGATAAACGGTTTCGGACAGCCGATCGTCTGATAGCCGTTGCGCAACCAACCGCCTTTTCCTCCCATCTTTACAAACTTTTGAAACAAGGCTTGGCACTTTGGCTGACAACATTAGCGTGTCATAGATTAGATCACCACTGCTGTTGTAGGGTGAATTTGGGGCGTGGTGTGATATATAGATAAAGGTCGATCCATGCTTTTTTCACAGTTTGAGCCAGTGTTGTTGATAATTTACCTTTTTCTACAACGAAAATTGCATTTATAATTGTGTCTTTCTGTCTTTCTCTGTCTCCCTCTCTCTTTCTGTCTTTTCTTTTTCGTTCGATATTTCTCTCCATCTCTCTCCCTCCCCACTCTTTTTCTCCACACACAACCCCCCCCCCCCCTTTTGTTTTACCTCTTTCGGTATGCCTCTTTTTCTTCCAGTCTCTGTGTCTCTGTTGCTCTGCCTGTGTCTGTTATTCTGTTATTCTGTCTTTCTGTCTCTATCTACCTCTCCCTGTCTCTGTATTTTACACTATCACTAACAAACCTACGCTTAAAGCACACTCTTTGTCTGTCATGACAGTACGGTCTCTCCCAGAGGCGGATCTGAGGAGGGTTTCCAGGGTTTCCGGACCCCCCCCCCTTTGCCCCAAGCATGTACCTTTTACAAGGGCAAAAAGAAAGCAAATGGATGCATGTTTGCTTTAATAATCACTGATTTACAAAATGTTTCGGGGGCTTTGCCCTCTGGGCCCCCACAAGACCACTATATCTTAACCCAGGACCTATGCAGCTCCCTGGACTCCCCGCGGACACCCCCCCCCCCCCCACGAATCATTTGGTCCGCCCATGTCTCCCTCCATCTCTCTCTCTCTCTCTCTCTCTCTCTCTCTCTCTCTCTCTCTCTCTCTCTCTCTCTCTCTCTCTCTCTCTCTCTCTCCTTGACAAATCCTGCTGGATTTCTTTTCTTTTCTACCTCGCGTACTTTTTTTTGAAAGTTTGAATTACATGTACTTGTTTATTGTATTTTCTATTTATTTTCATATTGTATCATGTCCCTACCCCGCTATCCCCTTTGACATGGGCAGATGGCCTAGTTCAGTAACATATTGTTCATTGTTCATTGTTGTTGTTGTTGTTCTCTCTCTCTCTCTCTCTCTCTCTCTCTCTCTCTCTCTCTCTCTCTCTCTCTCTCTCTCTCTCTCTCTCTCTCTCTCTCTCTCTCTCTCTCTCTCATTAAAGCATATGTTATATAGATGCATCTGCAAATATATTGACCTTCTTTCTTTGGTTGAATGCTTCTTTATTCGTTTATGTATGTATGCATTTCTCTTTCGTTTTCTTTTCCCATTATATAATATTATTGAAGAGGGTGATAGATATACTAGTATAATGTGTATGGGTCAGTGACCTTCCCAATTCAAATATTTCAGTTGTCAGACTTCAAACTTCAGGTTTTACTCTCTCTCTCTCTCTCTCTCTCTCTCTCTCTCTCTCTCTCTCTCTCTCTCTCTCTCTCTCTCTCTCTCTCTCTCTCTCTCTCTCTCTCTCTCTCTCTCTCTCCCCCCCCTCTCTCTCTCAACCCCCTCTCTCTCTCTCTCTCTCCCCTCTCTCTCTCTCTCTCTCTCTCTCTCTCTCTCTCTCTCTCTCTCTCTCTCTCTCTCTCTCTCTCTCTCTCTCTCTCTCTCTCTCTGTGGAAACAATCATATGTATTGGAGCTTACTCTTATCCCTCATTAAACAAGATTCGTTCGTTCGTTCTCTCTCTCTCTCTCTCTCTCTCTCTCTCTCTCCTCTCTCTCTCTCTCTCTCTCTCTCTCTCTCTCTCTCTCTCTCTCTCTCTCTCTCTCTCTCTCTCTCTCTCTGTGTGTGTGTGTGTGTGTGTGTGTGTGTTGTTGTTTTT
>CM065680.1:78664636-78669636 GCA_017654935.2 Phymorhynchus buccinoides | reverse complement strand
TTTTTAGTGAGCGTTCCGCTGGATTTCAACCCAAAAAGATATTGACGTAATCAGCATACAGCTGTCTGTTGCGCCGATGAAAAAAATAGGTGTTAAAAAGTTTCTTTGAAGACGTAAAGCGGATAAAAGTTTACTTCATGTTTTGAAATTGGATATAATGAAAGAACGTGATCTTTACGGAACTCTAGAGAACAAACGAATAAAGAAAGGGTAGTCATGTTTAGACTTTTTGGAAACCTATTCCCAAAAAATATTCAAAATCAGTCTTACATGCTTAGGCGCCGGTCAAATGACAAAGTGGTATGACGCAATCATCCCGTGATCTCTAACCCGTCCGGTAACCTGTCAGTCTCCTCTTGTTTCTCACGGGCTTTACAAACGGGGGAGTTAAGCGCGGGGTATAGTACAATTAGCAGCAGGCCAGCTGTTGTTATCTTATCAGCTGCTGGTGATTGACGGGTGACTCTACAGTAGGGCGGGGTTTGTCACAAAAAGGGGAAGGACAACGACTGAAAACTAAAAGGCCAGTCTCAGGCATGCTGTGTAGAGACTGTTGTTCTTGGAGGTTGCCCTGGTTTGATGCTGACTGTAGACAAGGGCTGTGAGTGAGTGGAACTCTCTTCCACCTGAGGCAATATCATCAGCCTCGGTGGAGGAATTCAAATCCCGGATCTGAGCCCCCTCCCCTCCCCCCCCTCCCCCCCCCCTCATTCCTTCATCCCCCCCCCTCCCCCCCCTTCCTTCCCCCCTGTCCTCACCCTTCCGTTGCCTCAACGGCCTCTGTCCAGCCCCCCCCCCCACACACACCAAATCATGCCCTCGCCCCCTCCCATTCAATCCCGCATTGAGCTGATCATCCGGGCAGCAAGTCCTTCATGCAAGATCCTGATTAGTTGGAAACCCCCCACGTCGTAAGCGTCATAATCATCAAATTGTTGATGGAGGATGCTATATGCAAGAAGAAGAAGACAAAAACGCAAAGATACTCGGCATGCGCTTTGAATTATGAGAGAAGCAAATAAAGTGATTAAAAACAAAATTAAAGGAAATGAAGAAATAGATCTCTTGAGAGCATCATATGCGAGTCGACGAAACTCTTATATAAAGATTTTCTAAAGGTTAAGCAAACCGACTATAAAAATGAAGTTATTAAAACCCTCGAAGATAATTCTAAAAATCCTAAGATTATCTGAAGTGCTCTTAAAAATTATTTGAGCAAACCTGTTAGCAGAAAGACTATTTCCCCTGATGATTGGTTTGCTCATTTTTCAGCTGTGTTCAATCAGAGTGAATGCGAAGATGATGTATTTGATGTACATAAAACTTGGTATAAAGTGGACGAATGCTGTGTTGTGAATGTTAATTGTGATGAATTAGATTGGGAGATAAGTCACCAGGAAGTATTAGAAGCTATTTCAGCTTTAAAGAACAACAAAGCTGCTGGATGGATTCTCAGGTGAATTTTATAAATGTGCAGACCCTGAGATTAGTTTGTTTTTTACTAGGTATTTTAATAGATTATTTGATTCTGGTGCTTTTCCCATCGCTTGGTCTGAAGCTGTCATCCATCCCATTCACAAAAAAGGTGACGTCAACTCGCCAGATAATTACAGGGGGATTTCTTTGTTGAATGTATGTGGTAAGCTTTACAGCTATATTCTAAATAAGAGATTGTCGAGTTGGTTAGAAAAGAACAAGATACTAAATGAATCCCAAGCTGGATTTAGACGACAATATAGTACAATCGATCATATATTCACCCTTTTGTCATTAATTCAGAAGCAATTTGCAAATCATAAAAAGTTATATTGTGCTTTCATAGATTTCAAAAAAGCCTTTGACTTGGTAGATAGATGCTGTTTATGGCCAGTTCTAAGAAAAAATGGTATCAATGGAAAAATGTATAATGCAATCCAAAGTATGTATTCTGTAGTTAAAGCTAGGGTTCGTGCTGGTAATGAGATCACAGACGTTTTTATGTGCCATAAAGGGTTATAACAAGGAGAAATGTGTAGTCCTGTTTTGTTTTCTTTACTAATTAATGAACTAGCAAAGGAGGTTACTCAAAATGGTAAACATGGTATAACGCTTACACCTGAACAAATACACATTCTTATTCTCCTTTTTGCTGATGATGTGCTATTATTATCGCATATAGTTATTGGGTTACAGCAGCAACTGAATATTTTAAGTGCTACAGCTAAGAAACTTGGTCTTATTGTAAATATGGATAAGTCAACAATAATAGTCTTTCGCAAAGGTGGTTATATAGGAGCAGCTGAGAAATGGGTTTATGATGGAGAATATCTAGAATTGTAAACATGTATAAATATTTAGGTGTAATTTTCTCAACTGGCTTATCGTTTTCTTTTACATTGAAAGATATGACACAAAAAGCAAAAAAGGGTGTTATAGGTATTTTACGGTTGCTTTGGTCACTCAATAATCAGTCTCCAAATCTTTTCTTTAAGCTGTTTGATTGTCAGATACAGCCTATTCTAACCTATGGATCAGAGGTGTGGGGCCTTTGCGCAGATTATTCCATCATTGAACGCATACATTTATTTGCAATCAAAAGATTTCTTAATGTTAGTGTTAGAACACCTACTGCTCTGGTCTACGGCGAAACAGGTAGGTATCCATTATTTATAAATGTCTATGTTTGCAATGTCAAATACTGGTTAACTTTGACAAATTTTTTTTATCTGAACGTATTCCTCACAAATGTTATAAAATGATGTTTAACCTACATTGTCAAAATAAAAACAACTGGGCTTCAAAGATATGTTTCACTCTGTATATATACGGCTTTGGTTTTGTATGGGAAAACCAGGGTGTGAATAATGACAAGATATTCATAAATGAATTTAAACAACGTTTAATTGATTGTTTCCTGCAAGGTGGAAATAGTGATATTCAGACGAAAGAGCGTTACTCGTTTTATTCTTTATTGAAACAACATCTCTGTCTTAGTGATTACCTTATTGTATTAAAAAATAGTGTTATAAAGAAATACGTAACTAGACTAAGGCTAGGTGTTTCACCTTTAAACTGCCATATTAAACGTTTTTCTCAAACCACAAGAGATTGTTTACATTGTCCCAATTGCAAAGGATCCGTAGATACCGAAATTCATTTCATGTTTATTTGCCCTTCATATCAAATTCTAAGACAAGAAGATATACCGATTAAATTTTACAGGAAACCTTCACAATTTAGATTACCTTTGCTCTTATCGAATGTTACACTAGCACATGCAGTTGGAACTTACATTTACAAGGCACTTCAACTGAGATCAACTTGTGTTAAAAAGTAGATAGTCAATTCAGATGCATGTATGTGCGAATATAATTATGTTGGTATTGTATATGGTGTGCGTGTGTGGAATGGGGGTAGCGTATGTTTGTGAGTGTAGAGGTGTGTGTGTATGTGTGTGCGCGCGTGCGTGTGTGTGCGCATGGAGAGGGAGATGTATGTGTTTGTGAGTATCTGGATGTGCATGCGCGTGCGCGAGCATTTGAGTATGCTTTGTAGTTGAAGCCTGTCGATGTCAGTTGTTACGATTGTGAAAAATGTATACAATGTTCTCTACTAGTAATGTGTGCGTAATGTGGGCTTTCAGACCTTCATGTTTTCACTTTGAAGGACTGAAAGCTCAACTTTGTTCGAAATGTTCTGATAAGATTCTTGTTAGTGTATGTGTTTCGTTTCCTGGCCACTTTATGTATTATGTAAAAGTGTTATGATTGCGAAAAATGTGTATAATTGTTCTACTAGTAATGCGTGTCTCAGACCTTCATGTTTTCACTTTGAAGGACTGAAAGCTTGAATTTGTTCGAAATGTTCTGACAAGATACTTGTTAGTGTATGCGTTTCGTTTCGTAGCCACTTTATGTATACATGTAAAAGTGTATGCGCGCTTTGACCCATCTCCTCTCTCTCTCTCTCTCTCTCTCTCTCTCTCTCTCTCTCTCTCTCTCTCTCTCTCTCTCTCTCTCTCTCTCTCTCTCTCTCTCTCTCTCTCTCTCTCACTCTCTCTCTCTCTCTCTCTCTCTCTCTCTCTCTCTCTCTCTCTTTCTCTCTCTCTCTCTCTCCTAAAATCTTTATCCTTGTCAAATAAAGTTTTCCAGTGTCCAGTGTCCAGTCTCTCTCTCTCTCTCTCTCTCTCTCTCTCTCTCTCTCTCTCTCTCTCTCTCTCTCTCTCTCTCTCTCTCTCTCTCTCCCCTCTCTCTCTCTCCCTCTCTCTCTCTCTCTCTCTCTCTCTCTCTCTCTCTCTCTCTCTCTCTCCCCTCCCTCTCTCCCTCTCCCTCTCTATCTCAAAGCCGATTATTGTGCTTATTCCGCTTTTCCTCAATAAAAAACAAACATTCTCTCTCTCTCTCTCTCTCTCTCTCTCTCTCTCTCTCTCTCTCTCTCTCTCTCTCTCTCTCTCTCTCTCTCTCTCGCTGTGTGTGTGTGTGTGTGTGTGTGTGTGTGTGTGTGTGTGTGTGTGTGTGTGTGTGTGTGTGTGTGTTTGTATGTGTGTGTGTGTGTGTGTGTGTGTGTGTGTGTGTGTGTGTGTGTGTGTGTGTGTGTGTGTGTGTGTGTGTGTGTGTGTGCATGTACCCACGTTTGATGTAGATTTTTGCATTTTTGTGGATTACAAAAAAAGAATAAATGACATTGTTTAAATTGTGCCATTTATTTTCTTCGCACATTGATTTCTATGTAACCATTATGGTATGTGTTTAGTATTATACTTAGTTTCAAGTGCTTCTTGTCATATCTCTCTCTCTCTCTCTCTCTCTCTCTCTCTCTCTCTCTCTCTCTCTCTCTCTCTCTCTCTCTCTCTCTCTCTCTCTCTCTCTCTCTCTCTCTCTCTCTCTCACGCTTTATGATCTGCGCAGATAAGCGAGGCTTGGTGTAATTATGTATGAAGATATCTTGCTTAATATTTTGTGTTATGGATTTTCCCCTTTTTTGGTTTGATTTAACAATTTCCCCTTCCCACTGTTCCCTTT
>CM065680.1:78652136-78654636 GCA_017654935.2 Phymorhynchus buccinoides | reverse complement strand
GACTTTACTGGTGGTGCATTGCCTCCGGGCATTTCCTCCAGGATCGTTCCCACCGTCTTTATATCTACTAATGTCCTATATGTGTCTGTTCCAGACCGGAGGACGTTTAGCAGAATTTCATTCATTCATTAATCTCCTTAAGTCATTCTCTCCCACCCATAATGATCCCCCTTAGTTTCCATTTTATGTTCAGCAGTTAGATTTTCTAGGTATTAGGTATCAGGTACTTTAGAGTCACAGAGGCGTCTCTGTGAAATTCGGGTTGCTCCCACCTGGAGAGCGCGTCGCAGCCAGAGGCGCGCCACCCAATTTTTTAATATTTGTTTTGCATGCGAATTTTGTGTGACTGATGAGGAAGGAAAGGGGTGGTGGTAAATTTTGACCAAATGACAACTTTTTCGTTGCCACTGGGTTTAAGGTATGCTAAGTGCATGGGCACACGGAACCTCGGTTTATCGTCTCATCCGAAAGACTGGGATGGGAGTCGTATTGAAATAATAAGGAAGTGTTGCCGCGTGTGATATGTGACCCGTACTGATAGCTTGCCCCGGTCCCACCAGGAACAAAACGGAATTACTTCCCTTTATTCATAGACGATACTGTCATCAGCGGTATTGAAAGAAATGCTCTGCATAACCAGCAATGTATGATAGTCTACCACAACATGAGAACGTTTTTCACACCTTCTTAAGTTCAATTTAATGCCTTAAACCTTTTCAACGCCAGCCATTTTTGAGCCAAAGCTTTCCATTGTTAGGGTTAGAGACAAGATTTCATCTGCAATATTGGGGATTCTTCTGTGACATCCATAAAATACGGCCTACCTATTCTTACCTCCAAAAATTAAGAACACAAGGTCATTAGATACCAGACCCTAATTTGATGCCTTTTAGTGACATGGGTGTTCAATCATTGTGGTGCCAAGAGCCGACAGTGGCGATGAAAGGGTTAAATATGAACTCGGATCAGACCTGGTACTGCAGTACCTCCAGGATCTGCTCCGAACATTGAATGGTGGTTGATTGATGGTTCGTCCCATATGTGCTGTTTTGCAGACGGGTGGACGTGAAACCTGACTTTCTTTCACACCTTCTCGCTTTGTTAGTAAAAAATAATGAATTGTGCATGTGTGCGTGCGCGCGCGCGCGCGTGTGTGTCTGTGTGTGTGTGAATCAAGTCAAGTCAAGTCAGAATCATTTTATTGACAATAAAGCCTTTTTACATTATCTCTCTCTCTCTCTCTCTCTCTCTCTCTCTCTCTCTCTCTCTCTCCTCTCTCTCGTCCCTCTCTCTCTCTCTCTCTCTCTCTCTCTCTGTTCCACTCTGCTCTAGCTGGCACAATATCTCATCACTAATTGTTGTGTGTGCAATAAAGCTGTTAACACTAGTGCTCCTCGAGGAAGTATCTATGCGTTTGTTACTATGCGACGACTTGAGCAAATGAGAGAGAGAGAGAGAGAGAGAGAGAGAGAGAGAGAGAGAGAGAGAGAGAGAGAGAGAGAGAGAGACTGAACACTGAAACTATTTTAATGAATAGGCCGTTGGCCCATGCCATTGAGATAGAGAGAGAGAGGGAGAAACATTTGAAAACATTTGTTTATTGAGGGAAAAGAATAAGGACACAATGCCCTCGAAACAAAAGAAGACAAACAGGGAGAGAGAGAGAGAGAGAGAGAGAGGAGAGAGAGAGAGAGAGAGAGAGAGAGAGAGAGAGAGAGAGAGAGAGAGAGAGAGAGAGAGAGAGAGATGACACAGAGACAGAGTCAAAGAGACAGAATCAGGGAGATCTAAACATATGCAACCATAATCATAATAATTATTATTAAAGGCACACTCCACGCTTTGCGAAATTACTTCAATTTGCTACCTTACCCTGCATACACACAAATCACGAATTAATTTGCTCAATATGATCACTCCAATAAACACCGAATATCAAATCAAACCAAATGAAACCTGCAATGATCGATCATAACGCACTGTTATTTTCAAATCACCGACTAGAAATAACTCGCATTACTTGAAGAAAACCCCCACAGGAAAACAATAGCACAACCTAAGCAAACTTGAAGTTTACACACCCTCCTCATGTTTATGTATCTCGTTCTCAACGTCTTGCTCTCCCAGTTTCATGACACTACCCCCTGGCTGATCCTAACCTGGGGCGGATCGGGGGGAGCAGGGTTTCCAGCCCACCCCCACCCACCCCGAAAGAAAAAAAAGGCGGAACCCCCTGTACCCCAAGATGTACCTTACAGAAGGGTGAAAAGTACGAAAATGACTCGATTTCTGGCTTACTAACCAATAAAATGACAAAGTAGCGCCCCGCGAATAGTGTGTTTGAGTGGTAGAAGGCAAGGTAGGCCGTGAAAGGAGTGTCCGGAACTACCCCCCCCCACCTCCCCTGTAATCCAGGCTGTACCTTAACGTACAGCGGCCCGCGATATGTGTGTTTGAGGGCAAGGCCCCTCCCTCTACCCGGTCAACAACAGTCCTGACG
>CM065680.1:78634636-78647136 GCA_017654935.2 Phymorhynchus buccinoides | reverse complement strand
GAACTCCCTCCCTGAAGACCTCCGAAATCGGCCTACTCTTTCTTCTTTTTAAATCTCAACTCAAGACCTACCTCTTCATAAAAGCCTTTTTTCTTCTGCAGATATCTTCCATAAACTGTCAGTATTACCCCCCCCACACCACCACGTGTGTGCGCGCGCGTGCGTGTGTGTGTGTGATTTATTTATTTATTGCTTATTTATGTATTGCTTATTTAATTATTCTGATTTTGGTTCTTTATAAATAGCGTACTGTTGGGTGAATGAGTTAGCATGAAAGATGGTTGAAAGCGCATTGAGTTGCGTAGCAAGCAAGGCGCTCTATATAAATATGATATATTATTTTATATTTTATTATTTACCACTCTGAGCTAGCATTTTAGAAGTACCGTCACACAATAGTGCATTTAGGGTTTAATGTTCTGAATCACCTCCGCACAGGAGTTTATGTTTTTGCATTATGTCAGTTTTTGTCTGTCTTTCCGCATGAATTTGCACTGTTGTGGGAAAGACTCAATGACAGTGAGGCCCTGGACGAGGATGATTGTTCTTCGTTTCTGCTTCTATTAAAACATAGCAACAAAGCAACGGATTTTAATATAACAATGCAACAGGTTTAATACAACAATGCAACGGGTCTTAAGAGAGTCTGTCACGTGTCATGTAATGCGAAATCAGAACTTAATAATTCAATAAACACTAAGCAAAACCTAAACAGTGCATACTCTTTACATTGGTGACTATCTTCTGAAAGTTTTCTTGTAGAATGTGATATTAGAAGCGTAAAAGATTAGAAGGATTGGAAATATAAGAAGATTAGATTATTGAAGAAGAGTGTGCATGCGTGGATAATGGCGACTGTTTCTGCTTAGGCTCAGCAAAAAAATTCAATTTTGTGCTTTCCACCTTGGTTTTTCGATCACATAGTCTTTCTAAATAATCTAATTTATAGCATTACTATCCTATGATTCGATTTTAGGGTGGAAAGACCAAAGGTTTTGTCTCCTAAATTGAGTTTTCCTGTTTGAATACGGCTAATCACCTGGCACCCTTTTTTTCTGATAAGCTTACAGCTCGTCGGATATCACTTTCAGTTTCGGTTTCAGTTCTTTATTTTTATTTATTTTCTGTGACAACTTGTTATTTGAACGAACTAACAATTCTTATTTTATTTCTGCACGACATTGTTTACATGAAATCTCAGTCATCTGTTAAAGGTAAGAAGAAGCACATTTGTGTATGTCTTATGTTACGACTATTCCGAATCTGTGAGTACACATTGCTTCAAAAGAGTGAACTATGCCCCAAACAAGAAAAGGTTCAACGAAGTCGGTTGCGCACGATGGACAACATATTTCTTCCGCCGGTAATGCCAAGGGAAAGGGAGGGGACAAAAATGATAAAGGTGGGTCTAACTCTTCTTCCAGTTCTCCTGTGAAATTCCTTCTTGATGGCGACGAGACGACTGCTCCCTGCAGGGTATGTTCTAAAATGGTGGGAGACTATAACGGGGTGCAGTGTGACCGATGCACAGGTTGGGTGCATTCTGAATGCTCCGACCTTGATGCAGATGAATACTCATACCTCTCTAAGATTCAAGGCTGCGAGTGTCCTGTGGTTCTGCCAGAAATGTAGAGATGAGTTGAATAATGGCACAGGGGCTGACGACAAGTTAGCTGCTCAGGGGGCAAAACTGGACACTCTAATGGAAATTGTGAGGACAATGCAGACACAAAACAAAATGATTCTTATGATGTTGGATAAGCAGGATGAGAAAATTAAAGTGAATGTAACTGAGCAAGTAAAAGAGATATTTGAGGAGGAAAAAGAAAGGGACTCAAGGAAAGAACATCTGATCCTGTACAATGTGCCAGAGAGTAAGAAGGAAGGGGAGGAGGGATCAACGGAAGACATGGAAACAGTCAATGTGATACTAGGGGAGATCGACAGGTCTTACAAGGAACAGGCAAAGAAGGGGAACATCATCAAAGCCTATCGTTTGGGGGTCAAAATGGGAAACAAAGTTAGGCCTATCAAAGTTTCCACGAAGGACAGTGAGAACAGGAATAAGATTTTGAAGAGAGCAAAAAACATCAAGGATTCTTCCAAATTCAGTAAAATAGGAATTTCAGCAGACAAGACTCTGAAAGAGAGAGAGACAAACAACTACTGGAGGAACGAAGAACCAGAAGAGAAAACGGGGAAGATGTGGTGATCTTCAGGGGGAAGGTGGTTCCTAGACAATCCCTATCCTCACAGGGCAAGGCTGCTGGCGATTCAGCCAGCAGTACTCATTGACTTGGTAAAGAGAAGTCAAAATCTACTGTACATAGTGTAAATAATAATATAAAGTTTGTAAATAGTTTCAACTTTTCTTTCTCAAAGTCAAAAGATAAAAGTCAAGATGTACCAAATTTTTTAAAGTGTGTTTCAACAAATGTTGATTCTTTAAATAACAAACTTGATGAATTAGAATCTCTCATTATAGAAACTAAACCAAGTATTATACTGCTTACTGAAACTCAGCCAAAAGCAACTAGGTATGAGGACAGCTGGCTTCCAACATTTGAGGAATATGTAACTTTCTCAGATCCTGTTGGTAGAGGGGTTATGGCATTTATACATAGTTCTTTGAATGCAGTAAGGAGACCTGACTTAGAGCTATTTCACCCCTCATTGGTGTTTGAAATTTCAGGTAGCAACGAGAAGTTAATTTTCTCTGTAATTTACAGATCACCCAATAGTACTGATCCTGAAAACCATTCAATGAATTCCATGATTGAAAAATTGAATGCAAGTACGTCTTTTAGAGACTCTGTCGTGATAACCGGGGATTTTAACTACCCTGAAATAGACTGGGATAACCAAGTAGGCACTAGAAACTCTTATCACCCATCTTCATTGTTTTTAAATACAGTGCAGGAAGCTTTCCTCTCTCAAGTTATTATAGAACCTACTCATTTTAGAGGAATACAAAATGCAAATATTCTAGACCTCATCTTATGTAAAAATACAAACGATGTAACCAATATCTCATGCCTTCCACCCCTAGGTAAGAGTCACCATGTCACATTGACCTTCAACATATCCTGCTTCCAAACTTATAAATCTAGCTCAAATGAAGACATAAAAAATGTCAAAATGTATCTAATGGATAAAGGTGATTATGATGGACTTAGAAATTTCTTTGATAGTATTAAATGGGATGAGACACTTACTGACAGTATCAATGCTGATGAATCCTGGGAAATAATTCATACTAAACTATGTGAAGGTAGGGACAAATTCATTCCCTTCCGATATTTCAAACCAAGAAGTGTTTATGAAAGGTAACAAGTACCGCAAACTGTCCTTGATAAAATTAGAGCAAAGCGCCGTGCCTTTAAATGGTACAAAAAAATTAGGACTAAAGAAAATTATAATGCTTATGCAAGAGCAAGAAACCAAGTAAAATGGGCATTACGTAAAGCAAGAAAAGCAAAAGAAATTAAACTTGCAAAGAACATAAAAGAAACCGACCCTAAAAGTTTCTACGCTTATGTTTCGTCAAAAACAAAACCTGTGGATTCAAGACTTTCTTACAGACAGGACTCAGTGTGTTAGCATTGGAGAAGATAAATCCGAAAATTCTTATGTTACTAGTGGTGTTCCACAGGGTAGTGTATTGGGACCAACTTTGTTTATTTATTTCATAAACGACATGCCTGATATAGTCAACTGTATTATAAAAATCTTTGCAGATGATACAAAAGCTTATTGCGGAATCCTCAGCGACGAATCCAAAACTAAACTTCAAGAGTCTATAGACAAATTAGTTAATTGGACGAAAGAATGGCAAATTAAATTTAATGGACAGAAGTGTAAAGTGTTACATATTGGTAAAAATAACCCTAACTTTTGTTATACAATTGATGGTTGCGAATTAGAAGCTTCTGAAGTGGAAAAAGACCTGGGAGTTATGGTGGATAATAAGTTAAATTTTGATCAGCACATCACTGAAACTATTAAAAAGGCAAATAAAATCTCTGGTATGATTTCTCATTTCATTCAGCACAAAACTAAAGATATTATGGTGCCCCTGTTCAAATCATTGGTGAGACCAATAGTGGAATATGGTAATGTGATTTGGTCTCCATCATTAAAGAAACATATTAATGCTATCGAGAACGTCCAAAGGCGATTCACTAAGCAAATTATCAACATGAGTAATATGAGCTATGAGGAAAGACTGAAACTTCTTAATCTACCTAGCCTAGAGTATAGAAGAGCACGGGGAGATATGATTGAAACTTTTAAGATCTTAAATGGATATTATGATACTAGAACTACAAACACACTTTTTTCTCTTAGTAACTCTACCACTAGAGGACACTCCTTAAAACTAACAAAATCATTAGTTCATACTAATATTTATGCACATTTTTTCACAAACAGGGTTATTAACAATTGGAATTTTCTACCAAATGATACTGCAACCGCAGGAACACTCAATAGTTTTAAAAACAAATTAGATAATTTTTGGGAAGATTATTGCTTCCATACTAACATAAGTATTCAGTAATTAATTAGTATGCAGATCAGTTTGCTTGTTTTCACTGTATGTTGTACTCTTTAAAAAATAAATAAAATATATATATATATATAAAAATAACAAAATCAAAAAACAAAAAGTTTTAAATCGCGTTTCCTTATAAACTAAAAGGAAATAGCAGGCTAAAGGCTATTTAAAAGCCTATATGCCGTATATGATATAATATCATATACGGCATATAGGCTTTTAAATAGCCTTTAGCCTGCTATTTCCTTTTAGTTTATAAGGAAACGCGATTTAAAACTTTTTGTTTTTTGATTTTGTTATTTTTATATATATATATATATTTTATTTATTTTTTAAAGAGTACAACATACAGTGAAAACAAGCAAACTGATCTGCATACTAATTAATTACTGAATACTTATGTTAGTATGGAAGCAATAATCTTCCCAAAAATTATCTAATTTGTTTTTAAAACTATTGAGTGTTCCTGCGGTTGCAGTATCATTTGGTAGAGAATTCCAATTGTTAATAACCCTGTTTGTGAAAAAATGTGCATAAATATTAGTATGAACTAATGATTTTGTTAGTTTTAAGGAGTGTCCTCTAGTGGTAGAGTTACTAAGAGAAAAAAGTGTGTTTGTAGTTCTAGTATCATAATATCCATTTAAGATCTTAAAAGTTTCAATCATATCTCCCCGTGCTCTTCTATACTCTAGGCTAGGTAGATTAAGAAGTTTTAGTCTTTCCTCATAGCTCATATTACTCATGTTGATAATTTGCTTAGTGAATCGCCTTTGGACGTTCTCGATAGCATTAATATGTTTCTTTAATGATGGAGACCAAATCACATTACCATATTCTACTATTGGTCTCACCAATGATTTGAACAGGGGCACCATAATATCTTTAGTTTTGTGCTGAATGAAATGAGAAATCATACCAGAGATTTTATTTGCCTTTTTAATAGTTTCAGTGATGTGCTGATCAAAATTTAACTTATTATCCACCATAACTCCCAGGTCTTTTTCCACTTCAGAAGCTTCTAATTCGCAACCATCAATTGTATAACTAAAGTTAGGGTTATTTTTACCAATATGTAACACTTTACACTTCTGTCCATTAAATTTAATTTGCCATTCTTTCGTCCAATTAACTAATTTGTCTATAGACTCTTGAAGTTTAGTTTTGGATTCGTCGCTGAGGATTCCGCAATAAGCTTTTGTATCATCTGCAAAGATTTTTATAATACAGTTGACTATATCAGGCATGTCGTTTATGAAATAAATAAACAAAGTTGGTCCCAATACACTACCCTGTGGAACACCACTAGTAACATAAGAATTTTCGGATTTATCTTCTCCAATGCTAACACACTGAGTCCTGTGTCGTTTTTTTATGTCCTTTGCAAGTTTAATTTCTTTTGCTTTTCTTGCTTTACGTAATGCCCATTTTACTTGGTTTCTTGCTCTTGCATAAGCATTATAATTTTCTTTAGTCCTAATTTTTTTGTACCATTTAAAGGCACGGCGCTTTGCTCTAATTTTATCAAGGACAGTTTGCGGTACTTGTTACCTTTCATAAACACTTCTTGGTTTGAAATATCGGAAGGGAATGAATTTGTCCCTACCTTCACATAGTTTAGTATGAATTATTTCCCAGGATTCATCAGCATTGATACTGTCAGTAAGTGTCTCATCCCATTTAATACTATCAAAGAAATTTCTAAGTCCATCATAATCACCTTTATCCATTAGATACCTTTTTACATTTTTTATGTCTTCATTTGAGCTAGATTTATAAGTTTGGAAGCAGGATATGTTGAAGGTCAATGTGACATGGTGACTCTTACCTAGGGGTGGAAGGCATGAGATATTGGTTACATCGTTTGTATTTTTACATAAGATGAGGTCTAGAATATTTGCATTTTGTATTCCTCTAAAATGAGTAGGTTCTATAATAACTTGAGAGAGGAAAGCTTCCTGCACTGTATTTAAAAACAATGAAGATGGGTGATAAGAGTTTCTAGTGCCTACTTGGTTATCCCAGTCTATTTCAGGGTAGTTAAAATCCCCGGTTATCACGACAGAGTCTCTAAAAGACGTACTTGCATTCAATTTTTCAATCATGGAATTCATTGAATGGTTTTCAGGATCAGTACTATTGGGTGATCTGTAAATTACAGAGAAAATTAACTTCTCGTTGCTACCTGAAATTTCAAACACCAATGAGGGGTGAAATAGCTCTAAGTCAGGTCTCCTTACTGCATTCAAAGAACTATGTATAAATGCCATAACCCCTCTACCAACAGGATCTGAGAAAGTTACATATTCCTCAAATGTTGGAAGCCAGCTGTCCTCATACCTAGTTGCTTTTGGTTGAGTTTCAGTAAGCAGTATAATACTTGGTTTAGTTTCTATAATGAGAGATTCTAATTCATCAAGTTTGTTATTTAAAGAATCAACATTTGTTGAAACACACTTTAAAAAATTTGGTACATCTTGACTTTTATCTTTTGACTTTGAGAAAGAAAAGTTGAAACTATTTACAAACTTTATATTATTATTTACACTATGTACAGTAGATTTTGACTTCTCTTTACCAAGTCAATGAGTACTGCTGGCTGAATCGCCAGCAGCCTTGCCCTGTGAGGATAGGGATTGTCTAGGAACCACCTTCCCCCTGAAGATCACCACATCTTCCCCGTTTTCTCTTCTGGTTCTTCGTTCCTCCAGTAGTTGTTTGTCTCTCTCTCTTTCAGAGTCTTGTCTGCTGAAATTCCTATTTTACTGAATTTGGAAGAATCCTTGATGTTTTTTGCTCTCTTCAAAATCTTATTCCTGTTCTCACTGTCCTTCGTGGAAACTTTGATAGGCCTAACTTTGTTTCCCATTTTGACCCCCAAACGATAGGCTTTGATGATGTTCCCCTTCTTTGCCTGTTCCTTGTAAGACCTGTCGATCTCCCCTAGTATCACATTGACTGTTTCCATGTCTTCCGTTGATCCCTCCTCCCCTTCCTTCTTACTCTCTGGCACATTGTACAGGATCAGATGTTCTTTCCTTGAGTCCCTTTCTTTTTCCTCCTCAAATATCTCTTTTACTTGCTCAGTTACATTCACTTTCATTTTCTCATCCTGCTTATCCAACATCATAAGAATCATTTTGTTTTGTGTCTGCATTGTCCTCACAATTTCCATTAGAGTGTCCAGTTTTGCCCCCTGAGCAGCTAACTTGTCGTCAGCCCCTGTGCCATTATTCAACTCATCTCTACATTTCTGGCAGAACCATTGAACACTCGCAGCCTTGATCTTAGAGAGGTATGAGTATTCATCTGCATCAAGGTCGGAGCATTCAGAATGCACCCAACCTGTGCATCGGTCACACTGCACCCCGTTATAGTCTCCCACCATTTTAGAACATACCCTGCAGGGAGCAGTCGTCTCGTCGCCATCAAGAAGGAATTTCACAGGAGAACTGGAAGAAGAGTTAGACCCACCTTTATCATTTTTGTCCCCTCCCTTTCCCTTGGCATTACCGGCGGAAGAAATATGTTGTCCATCGTGCGCAACCGACTTCGTTGAACCTTTTCTTGTTTGGGGCATAGTTCACTCTTTTGAAGCAATGTGTACTCACAGATTCGGAATAGTCGTAACATAAGACATACACAAATGTGCTTCTTCTTACCTTTAACAGATGACTGAGATTTCATGTAAACAATGTCGTGCAGAAATAAAATAAGAATTGTTAGTTCGTTCAAATAACAAGTTGTCACAGAAAATAAATAAAAATAAAGAACTGAAACCGAAACTGAAAGTGATATCCGACGAGCTGTAAGCTTATCAGAAAAAAAGGGTGCCAGGTGATTAGCCGTATTCAAACAGGAAAACTCAATTTAGGAGACAAAACCTTTGGTCTTTCCACCCTAAAATCGAATCATAGGATAGTAATGCTATAAATTAGATTATTTAGAAAGACTATGTGATCGAAAAACCAAGGTGGAAAGCACAAAATTGAATTTTTTTGCTGAGCCTAAGCAGAAACAGTCGCCATTATCCACGCATGCACACTCTTCTTCAATAATCTAATCTTCTTATATTTCCAATCCTTCTAATCTTTTACGCTTCTAATATCACATTCTACAAGAAAACTTTCAGAAGATAGTCACCAATGTAAAGAGTATGCACTGTTTAGGTTTTGCTTAGTGTTTATTGAATTATTAAGTTCTGATTTCGCATTACATGACACGTGACAGACTCTCTTAAGACCCGTTGCATTGTTGTATTAAACCTGTTGCATTGTTATATTAAAATCCGTTGCTTTGTTGCTATGTTTTAATAGAAGCAGAAACGAAGAACAATCATCCTCGTCCAGGGCCTCACTGTCATTGAGTCTTTCCCACAACAGTGCAAATTCATGCGGAAAGACAGACAAAAACTGACATAATGCAAAAACATAAACTCCTGTGCGGAGGTGATTCAGAACATTAAACCCTAAATGCACTATTGTGTGACGGTACTTCTAAAATGCTAGCTCAGAGTGGTAAATAATAAAATATAAAATAATATATCATATTTATAGAGCGCCTTGCTTGCTACGCAACTCAATGCGCTTTCAACCATCTTTCATGCTAACTCATTCACCCAACAGTACGCTATTTATAAAGAACCAAAATCAGAATAATTAAATAAGCAATACATAAATAAGCAATAAATAAATAAATCACACACACACACACACGCACGCGCGCGCTCACACACGTGGTGGTGTGGGTGGAGGGTAATACTGACAGTGTTAGGAAGAGATCTACAGAAGATAAAAGGCTTTTTTTGAAGAGGTAGGTCTTGAGTTGAGATTTAAAAGAAGAAAGAGTAGGCCGCTTACGGAGGTCTTCAGGGAGGGAGTTCCAGATGGCAGGTGCTCTGAAACTGAAGGCTCTCTCACCAACAGATTTCAGGGACCGCTTGGGGTTTTTCAGGAGTTTCTGTGAAGAAGAGCAGAGAGTGCGAGAGCTTTGATAGGTACAGAGAGAAGAAGAGAGATATTGTGGGAGAGTTTCACTGAAATGACGGAAAGGCAGAGAACTGCTAACTTAACCCTTTCACCGCCAGCCACATTTTCAGACAGCAAAAAATGCCCATTTAATTTACCTGTGTGTATAATAAAATACATCTGCAGTACATGTGTATTTGGGGATTCTTCTGTGGCATACATAAAATAAGGTCCTTCCTTACTTGCCCAAACTAAGACAACAGGGTCTTTTGGATTAACAGACCCCAATTTGATGCCTTTCAGTGACATAGGTGTTAAATCACTGTGGGTGCTAAAAATGCGACTTAGGCGTGGTGAAAGGGTTAAAAGGCAAATTGTGGATACGTTTTCACAGAGTAGCTTCATAATAGAGTTGCGATATATAAATTGCAAGCCAACATTATAACATTCGTTCGGATTATTTTTCGGTTCTCTTATTATAAATACGCACGGACTTGAATAGCTTCGTTGGAATATAAACACTCGTCGACATAATTTGAAAATTGAAAGACCTCTTCCCCACATAAGCATGGCCACAGACGCTGCGTGCCGTGTCTGCTTTCTTTTCATCTGAGAACGTCGAGGGAGGCAGCAAGCGAAGAGAATGATCCATCCACAGCCACTTGCCATTGCAGATGCCGCTGATTTCAATTATTGACCAGTCATTGGACACATCCACCCAGGATGTCAGATGTTATCTTTGTCGCTCCTCTGTGTGTCTGTTTGCATATTAACTCCACAGTTGTGCATTCATCTTTTTTGATCAGGTAGGAAATCTGGCAATCTTATACTTTAACCCTTTCACCGCCAACGTCACATTTTTAGCACCACAATGGTTTAACAACACCTATGTCACTAAAAAGGCCTCAAAATCAGGATCTGTTATCCAAGAAGACCCTTTTGTCTCAGTTTTGGGAGGAAAGGGAAGTAAGGATAGACCTTATTTTCTATATGTCACAGAACAATATCCGATAATGCAAATGGTTTATGTTCTCTACTCAGGTCAAGTTAATGGACATTTTTTGCTGTGAAAATGGCTGGCGGCAAAAGGGTTAAATTAAGCCACCCCCCACCCCACCCCCCCTGTGTTTATGACCCCTCCATATCTGCTTCTTTTTAGTGTGTGTTTTTTAGTTCTAGGCTGATCCAAATTATGTCCCTTTCCTGAAAATGACAAAATGGCGCTTCTCTGTGAATATTTTCAATGCAATAATTTGAGTGGGGAGGAGGGGTGGCAGGGTGCAAAGTGCGAGATGGTCGAAAAGCAGAGCTTATTTTACGCGTAAAACAATGCCTCGTTAAACTTTTATTCTTTGTAAAAATGTTGTCATTTAAGCTTAAGCTTAGCTTAAGCTTAAACAGCACCACACCACCACACACACACACACACACACACACAACACACACTACACACACACACGACACCACACACACATAATAATAATAATAATTATGAAGAAAACTTATATAGCGCACATTTCAGGCTAGCTGCTCATGGCGCTTTCGCAAAAAATACATTTAACCAAATCACATCAATAACCATGCCCGCACGCACACAATCACACACACTGACGAACATAGCATATCATTTACACGCGCATGCACACATACATACAGTACATACATACATACATACGTACGTACGTACGTGCGTCGTACATACATACATACACACAGACACAAACACACACACACACACACATCTCCACACACGTGCATAAGCACATGCCAGCGCGCGCATGCACACACACACTTTCTGTCTCCCAACTTTTCCGGACATGGGCCATTCATGGCATCCCCGAGGGGGGGGTGGGGGGAACACGCTTTCATTCTCACAATCCGATCATGGTGGACAGTAGTGTTCAGAGAATAGATGGGTTTTCAGGTTGGTTTTGAAAAAACTGACAGGGAGTTGGAATGTCTGAGAGACAGAGGGGAGTTTGTTCCAAGTAGCTGGGGCATGAAAAGAAAAGGATCTCTCGCCATAAGTTTTCGTTTTTTTAATTGAGGGAGGCTGTAGAAGACGAGAATCAGAAGAAGAACGAAGCTGACGAGATGGAATGTAAGTATGAAGTAGATCAGACAGGTAAGTAGGAGCAGAGCCGGAAATGACAGCAAAGCTAAGAGCAGAAAGCTTGTACTGTTGTAGTTGATCCTGCTGGAGATTGGCAACCAGTGCAGAGAGTGCAGAAGGGGAGAAACATGTTCAAACTTGGAGGACTTAAGGATTAGTCGTGCAGCATTATTTTGGATTCTTTGGAGTTTGTTGAGAAGGTATTTTGGAAGGCCAGCAAGAAGAGAGTTGCAATAATCTATTCTCGAGAGGACACATATGCACAGACCAAGGTTTTTGTGGCATCAGTGGAGAGATAGTGACGAACAGAACTAATCTTACGAAGCTCATACACGCGCACACGCACGCACACAACACACCACAAACGCGCGCGCGCGCGCACGGCACGCGCCCGCAAGCACACGCGCACGCACACGCACACAAGCACACACACACACACACACGTATATACACACACATCGCCCTCTCTACACACACAAATCGTAATAAAACTTAAGCTTAATAGGATTTGCCCATTTACAATCACTACAGGATTGGAAGATCCAGGTTTCTGTTGAATGTTTATATGATCTCTGATTTCATCTTTTGTTTTTTGTTTTGTTTTTCGTTGTTGTTTTGTAAAAATGGTATGTCAAAAGCGTTGTCCTTTCCCAGACATTGCAACAAAAAATCTTAGTTCTATTCAAGAGCTTACCCTTAAACAAAATATTGCCCAACAATTTGGAAAATCTTAGTTTTAGCAGGGTTTCTGAAAACGTAGAGATTACGCGTATTAAAGCCCTGGGGTGCTCTCAAGTCACCCCTAGAATCCAAACATGATGCAGTGGAAGCAGATTTAACCATTGACCAAACCGATCACTTCAAG
>CM065680.1:78616992-78634136 GCA_017654935.2 Phymorhynchus buccinoides | reverse complement strand
CACGGTGTTCGTGTGGGGGGGGGGGGGGGGAGAGGGGCTAAGACACAACAATCACGTTACACGAAAGGGATTGTTGCCCCTTTAACCGTTCCTTAGAAAACAAGGACACACCATGTCACCAACAATCAACGCTGACATTAAAAAAAACCACTACAATTCATCGATTTAGGCCCTTTTAGGTATTATTAGTATTAGGATACTTCATTAGTCACAGAGGGCGTCTCTGTGAAAAATTGAGGTTGCCCCCCACATGGAGAGCGCGTCGCAGCAGCAGGCGCGCCACCCAATTATGTTTTGCATGCAATTTTTGTGACTGGGGATGGAAGGAAAGGGAGGGGTGAGAAGTAAATTTTGACTTCAAATGACAACTTTTTTCGTTGCCACTGTGTTTAACATTTGCTAAGTGCATGGGCACACGAGACCCTCGGTTTATCGTCTCATCCGGAAAGACTGCAAGTTCAGACCATAAGGCAATAGTGCAAAGTGAGAGGAAAAAACCCACCTGCACCCAGGTTCGAACTCGGGTTCACTTGACACAAGTTACCTCGGTTCCCTACACCTTTGCTTACTCGATTTCATTTATGGGGCAGTGGATGGATGCCTCGTGCCTCCACACGGGGAGCTGAACGACTCCGTCCCCTTCACGAATCTCTATCCGTGGGGATGGCAGGGTTTTTTCTCTTACAAATAGTCTCCCCACCTTCTCGAAGTTCTGTGCTTAGTGGCTAGCGTCCTCTATTGTGTTCAATCTCTTTGACCCTGACTTTTATCCTTCGATCTCCTGTCATCATACTATCTACTTATTAGCCCATACTCCTTGCGTAGTCTTTACCAAGAACAAATATAGTTCTCTCCAAATGTAATCTTGATTTTTTTCTTTTGAGCTCCTCCGAAGATCGGAATGTGTCGGCTGAATGCAAGCTGGAAATACAGTGAAAACCAAAAAAAACGGTTGTGGCATTCTCAAAAATAGATTTGTTCTCAGCATTGTCTTGCGCCATGTGCGTAAGAGTTACGGGATAGGCTTAGGGAGTAGGATTCTAGGGAGTAGGTTAAGGTTTCAGGGGTTAGGGATAATTTAGTTTTCTGAATAAAATAGGGTTAAGGGCTAGGTTCAGGGTCCATTTTAGTGTCGATTACACAAAATATAAAATTTGATGGTAACGTCATGATCGATATCGCACATGCGCAGACATGCTGAGAAAAAATCCCATTAGAGAATGCCACGTTTGAACACTTTATTGGCCGTACGTACCCTACCACATTATGAGTTCTTATGGCCTGGTATGACAAAGACACTGTATCTAAGACTTTCTGCCTCGGAACACCAAAGAAGAAGACTTAACTCGATGGGCTTTTATTGATGCTTGACATTAGTCTTGAGCTGGGTCTAAGAGCTGGGTAAAAGCTAGCTGTACAATAATGAATATGATTGTAGTAATGAAAAACAAATCAATGTAACTTAGTGTTTTTTCGTAGGCCCTATGATTGTGACTGTAAAACTGGTTCTTATTCCTGCAGCTAAGGGGGTCCTTTCCTGATGTTAGCTATTGTGAATCCGCTTGACCCAGAAAGTGGGGATGGCCCATGGGCAGGTCATCTGCACTGTAAACAGATTCTGTCCCAGCCATCCGGAATAGCTGTTAAAACGGTTGCCTGCTTTGCTGTCTGGAAATCGTTGTTGGACACACGCGTGAAAACGCCATACTTTTATTTTGTTGTGGTTTTTTTACTCTCTTGCTATTGTCATTTTAACCCTCTCACTTTGACAGCCCGTCAAGGGTGAAGGGATGCCTCGCGCTCTTTCTCTCCTTTCTATGGTTCACTGAAACCCTTAATACCAGGGCAACAGTAACATGAGAGCGGTAGAATAGATGATTTTCTACAGTAATGAAAAACAAAATCATGGTACAGTCTTAGTCTCTTGTTTATAGCCCTCACCCACGAGATGGCCCTTGCCACTGACTCTGGCGCTGCAGCGCCAATAACCGACTGTGCCAATGTCACGTTGAGATGTTGTGAGATGGGGTGCTTGGGCTCTAAAGGAACGGTTAAAGGGGACAATCCTTTCTTTGGTAAACGGTAGTGGAGTGTGGGGCTGCATCCCCACCCCCCACACAACACACACACACGTCTCTCTCGCCTCTCTCGCTCTCTCTCTCTTCTCTCGGCCGTCGCTCTCTCTCGCTCTCTCTCTCGCTCGTGTCAAGCATTTCAGAGAACAGCCGTGCAAAACTGTTTCTGATGTTGTTTTTTACTTGGCCTGACTTTCCGCACTTTTCCTGTGGATGTTTAACATTTTTTGCACTTGTTCCCCACAACACCATCTATTCTGTCTCATTACCCTTACTTTCGTTTTTTTTCCATTATGTCTTAGGAGTCACACAACCGCTGATTGCCATTTATGACTACTGTGTATGTGTACGTATCTTTTATGCGCATGTCAATCTGTTGCGACCAGCCTTTTCCCTCTTTTCCCATTGTTCTGATTACATGATAGTGTGCAGACGTGTGCTGACCTGTTCGCACAAGAAATAGATAGTGGATTGAGACGATGAGGCTGTGGGAGAGATTTGTGCATGAGTTAAGTTTTTACTTATGGCATGTTAATACGAGGACTAGAAGAGTAGGTTTAGGATTAATTTCGTTGAGGAATAGAGTAGTATGTAATCTTTTCATCGTTATTCGCATTTGCGAGAAACAATATGACTTGTCTGTTGTACTATTGTGGTGTTGTAACTTTTTAATTTGTTTATGCTTACAAATGAATAATTAATGTAGCGAGATAGGTTTTATGTTGCTATGGGTACATATATTTCATTTCTAACTTGTGATGCTAAGATGAGTAGTAACGAAGTGACTATTTAGTGTTTGGACTGTATAATGGCATGTTTTTGTTTTTCAAAATAAGTCCATTTTAATGATGAAAGCATCGTATTAGGTATTTTTATGACTTGTGCACTTCTCTGAGTGTGAGAAAATAGTATTGTTTTTTATTCTCCCTTTGTGTATGCGCATTGATCTTGCAGCAACATTGAATGTTAGAATAATTCGTAAGTGTTAATCATAGATATGTTGTAGATTTGAGTATGATATGATGAGTGTGAGAGCAGAGATGTATAGAGAGATGTGAGATTGATGAGACGATGAGACGTAGTATAGTTACTTTGATGGTCTATAGTTTCGTTGTTGTCACACTTTTTGACTATTGCATATATGTAATCGATGTTCCAGAGGGTTGGATGTAAAAAAGAGCATGTTATTGCTTACTTTAGCCATCTAAAATAAAATTCCACCTCAATTCAAGCAATCAATCAGATCAATCTCTATACGAGTAGAACGAGATCGCTCTAGGGGCGGTCATGACTCTGCAGAAGCTACCTCTCTTGCTCTCTGTATACTCCTCTTACCTGATCCCGCCTCTGCATCTGACAGACAGCACAATGAGAGAGACCCTACCAACCCTCCCGACCCGGCATCTCGTACGGCCTGCTACTGCGACGAGAGTACTCGCCTCGATTCTGCTCCTTCATACTCCCCCTCTGCACCTGATGGTAAGACGCACGAGCATTCCGACGTACGATCGACGAGAGAGGCAGGCTATGGCGGTAGAGAGTTTGATTGATTGATTTTTGATTGATTGATTGATTTGCAATTTTATTAAGAGGGTAATCAGAGTAAGCAATAACGCTTTTTACATCCAGCCCTCTGGAAAGTAATACACTAGATAAAAGTAAAAATGGGAAAAAACGAAAACTAAACACATACAAGTCAATATATAATAGCAGCAAAAAACATCCCTATGATCTGTAAACACATCAATAACCAAAATCCAACCTAGTTATTATTAATTACTCATTATTAACATTCAAAATGTCGTGAAGTAAGGCATACAAACGGGAAAATAAAAACCCAATCCTATTTTTCACTACTTCATTATCGCACGTAATTGTGCATACAACACCAACACTATAAAAATACTCAATAAGATTAATCATTAAAATGTACTTATTTTTCCCCCCCAAAAACATGCACATAAAAGTCAAAATAATTATTGTTTTTTTTTTTTTAACTTACTACTAATCTTAAGCAGACACAATTTAAAAATGTAAATATATGTACCATGCAACATGAAAAACCTATTCCTACATACATATTCATTTGTAGGCATAAACAAATTAAAAGTAAACACACACTCGTAACAAAAGCAGACCAAGTCATATTGTTTGCAAGCGGACAACACATATAAAAAAGTTAAACTACTCCTCATAACGAAATTAAGCCTAAACTGCTTTCTAGTCCTCCCGTGATAAAATGCACATAAGTGAAAAACTTAACTCATCACAAAATTACAGACTAATCCTATTTAAATTACTCATAAACATGTACCTACACATTGTATATTGAAGCCGATACAAATAATAAAATCAAGCCTAAGCCATTTTTAACATACAATCTTCAAAAATACTCTACGCGCAAATGTAAGCACATATACATGACAGCATAAAACAAATCTATTCTACATACTCATCTTTAACATATACACATTTTGGAATAAACACAAGATAAAACCCAATCTATAAATAATAATACTAATAATAGTAGCAATAAAATGATAATGAGAATAATAATAATAATAATATAAAAATAATTATATAGCGTATAAACTCCATATAGTAAGTATGCCTTCGTTGCGCGTTAACAAAGCAACAAGAAGATGGAAAACATTAATAAAAATCAACAAGAAAGTCATACACCAACGTTCGAATGCTAAAGAAATAAAGTAACAAATAACAGATTTTCACTCACAAAAGACATCCACCTCGTTCGCCAGCACTGTCCACTCTCTGATAAACACATCACACTCACACAAAAACTAATAAAAATGTAAACAAGTAACAGGAAGGAATGCACCCAATTAATAAGTGCGTACACACGCCATACTCTATCTCCCTCCCCTCCCATCCCCTCCCTCTCTCCCTCCCTTACCCTTTCCCTCCTCCCCCTCTCCTCAAACTCTCCCCTCTCTCTCCCCCTCCCTCCCCCTCTCTTCTCTCCCCCTCTCCCTCCTCTCCCACCCCATCTCGCTCTCTTTTCCCTCTCTCTCTCATCATCAGGATCCCCAATACCAATAATATCAAGAAACACTTTCGTTACATTAAATATAAACATTGGCTAAGCACAATAGAACCAAAATATCACCAATAAGAAGAAAAAACTAAATGGTATACTAAATAATTATTTATGGGACACTAAAACACACACGCGCGCGCGCGCGACACCACGCGCGCGCGCGCGGCTATGCGGCGCACTGAAGAGAGAGTGAGAGAGAGAGACAGAGAGAGACAGGAGAGACAGAGAGGAGAGAGACAGAGACAGAGACAGAGGACAGAGACAAAAATAGATAGACTGAGTGAGAGAGAGAGAAGCATATCTAACACACTCATCTTTAACAATCCAGTAACATTATAAACACATGTAAACACTGAACATGACAAAGTCGAGCCTCGTTACGTGTAGCCACTTCGCAAATTCAACTAAAAAATACCTAAAGTAAACACACCACACCTATAAAATCATAGTAAATACATATCCATGACATCATCGAACTTAATCTTACTTTTATATAAGATTTATTCTTTAACATTACAACTTAATTTGTAAATTAGTATATTACACTCGACAAAAAAAACTAATCCTACCTTATTTTACACTCAAGTTTCAAATATACATTCAATAACAGACAAGCAAAATAAATCATACGTTAATCTTCATTTAACAAATATTAAAAAACGGACACAAATCTTTTTCATAATAACATGAGAAAACAAGGCATAAGCGTGTGAAGTGAGTGAAATGAGTGAAAATTATGTTTTACGTCCTCTCGGTCATAGACAAATATGGGAAATTTGCTAAATACAAAGATGGTGGGGAACAATACTGGTGGCAATGCCTCGGAGGCTAGTGCAAAACACCAGTAAAGTCCCGAGTTTTAACATATAGATAGGTGTGGTAGCGGTAACCACGCCTCAGTTAAACCTCATGCTATCTGTACTGCCATAGATAAATATAATCAAGCCCTAAGCCAACATTACACAATTTTACGTCTGTAAAATGCAAAAAAATTAGAATAAAACACATACACATTATTAAATCAAACTTAATTATATTTAACATAGCAATGTTAACATACCTTTCTACATGACAGATCAATCAAGTATGTTAGATGCGCAAAATATTCCCATGAATGAAAAGTAACACATGTAGGCATCATGATAAATAACAGTGCATACGTCACAGTCTTTAAGTTAGGGTAGCCCATTGGAGACAGCAGCAGTGGTTAATGATATTGTTAAAGAGGATACTGTGGGTAAAAAATATAAAATAAGTCCTAAAAAATCACTGTTGGGTAAAACATATACAATAAGTCATGTTTTGCTAATGTTATGTACCTGAGAGAGAGAGAGAGAGAGAGAGAGAGAGAGAGAGAGAGAGAGAGAGAGCGAGAGAAGAGAGGAGAGAGAGAGAGAGAGAGAGAGAGTTTTCATTGTTCATTGTCAGTGGAGTTTGTTCATTAGGTAGTTCTTCAGTAGTTTGTTGAAGGATGCTGGGCGTTTGGTCGCTTTTAAGGTGGCTGGCAAATTATTCAAGTAAGATCCACCACTGTATATTAAACTGGTTTTAAATAAGTCTAATCTTGGGGTTGGAATTAGTAGTTTGTTTGACTGCCTGTAACTGTTTATCGAGAAGCGGTCGATTAAAGATTTAGGAGCATTTCCGGTCATGATTTTGTGCATCATCCTTGCTTTTGTTATGCTCCAACTGTAATTTAAAAAGTAATATACCTATTGTTTTGTAATCACTGTACGTAAGAGAAGTTGATTTGAGCAGCACCACTTTAACAGCTCGTTATGCAGTACACGAGAGGTTTTTGAACATTTGCACTTGCTGATCCCACAACGTAAGGAATAGTGATAAGGAATTTTATATGTGCACAATAGAACTTGCTTCCTGAGATTGAGATTGAGGAAAATGTTTTATTTTGATAGATAGTTGAAATATTCTTGCGATAATTCTTACTTAATATGTCTATGTGTTCTGACCAGATAATTTGTTATTAATCGTTATATAGCTAAGGCATTGTGTGAACTGGATTCCTCGATTGTTTGTCCCGAGATGTTGAATTGGAATGAAGTAGATGAAGATTTTTGGCGTTCTGTCTGGTTGTCAACACATAACATAGTTTTCGTTGGATTGACACATGTGATTTAGATCTTGCCCATCTGCGCCAGTTGATTTACATTTTCTTGGATGATAGATGACCAAAACATGAATGAAGATGAGCGGATTCGACTGAACTATCGTCGCAAGAGATTGGAATTGTCTTTAACAAAGAAAAGGTTAATAAGTATATATAATTTTAAAAAAACAATGAGAGAGAGAGAGAGAGAGATATCCCATGAGGCGAGAGAAGAGAGAGAGGGAGGAGAGAGATGAAGAGAGAGTAGAGAGAGAAAGATGAGGACGGCAGACGGTCAGAGAGAGAGAGAAGAGATGGAGATGGAGAGAGAGAGAGAAGGAGAGAGAAGTTGGACATTTGACAATGTTTAATGTTCAAAACTTCTTGTCCCATAGCACAGAGTGAGTGACAAACAAATTGCAGTAGCAACGTTATAAATAATTACGAACAAAAAATAATAAAAATACTTTCCCTTTACTCACCCACTCCTTCTTCTCAACCTATCTGTCCCCAACTTCCCACTGCGAGTCAGTATTCTTAAATGCGGAGAGAGAGAGAGAGAGAAGAGAGATGGAGAGAAAGAGAGAGAGAGAGAGAGAGGAGATGAGAGAAGAGAGAGAGAGAGAGGAAGGAGAAGAGACGTTAAGAGAGAGAGGAGAGAGAGAGAGAGAGAGAGTAGAGAGGAGTTGACACTTGACATTTGACAAAGTTTAATGTTCAAAACTTTTGTCCATAGCACAGAGTTGAGTGACAAACAAATGCATAGCACGTATAGATAACAAATTACGAAACAAATAATGTATAAATTACATTCTCTGTTACTCACACATCCGTTCTCTCGAACTATCTGCACCCAACTTCTCTCACTGTTCAGTCATGGGGTTCATGTATTAATTGCGCGGCCGAGTGGAGGTGAAGAGAAGGGATCAGAGATAAGTGAAGAGACCTGATTGTAGTTAGATTGATGAGATAGAGAGAAGCGAGAGGAGAGAGAGTAGAGAGAGAACAGAGAGGTACGACGAGAGAAGAGAGGTGGGATGGGATATTATCACAATGTTGATACGCAAGAGATTTGCCTAGCTGTTCTTCAGTCAAGCTTACTGGGCTCCTATGATTTCTTTCAAAGTTTCAACTTTGAAACCTCACTCCTTACTGAGTTTTTTATAAACTAGCTCGACCTTTGATGTTCCCTTTCCATTCACGTTTACCAAGACATACTACTGTATTTTTTTGATGTTTTTGCTTATTATAATGGTTATACTATTTTTTGTACTGTTGTTGGGGAAGCGCTGTTGTTAAAGACTAATTGTTTCTATATGTTATATATCCTATAAATTCTTATTTATACTATTTTTATTCCTGTATTTGCAAAAGTGACATGATATAGTTGACATATTGAAAGTGTGTGAGACTGAAGGAAACTGTTGAGATCAGGAGGATGAAAGTATATAGTTTAGATTAAAAAAAAATTATAATACAAAGCAAATTCAACTTAAGACACTAAAACAGGCGCCATAATATACTAACATAATCTAGACGTAAGGGTACCAGGACCTAGCTCACATAGGCTACTTCCTCGGATCTCGTCGATCCCTGATCGCTCCGTTAATATGGACTAAACAAGTCTCGTCTCAGTCTGTCACCGCTTGTCCGTAGTTCTTCGTCGATTTTTACTGTGCCCACGGTGGTGGACACTGCACTGACATACAAAACCAGAAACCAGATACCCCTGCCTCCATTCTCTGCTTCTCTGACTCTCTGAGAAGGATGGGCCATATGATCGTGAAAACCGCTTAGCCAAAGACCCCTATAAACCATGTTTAAGAGTACCAACGAAGGGGCGGTTGCTGTACCACCTCAAAATAAATGACGCTAAGTATGTACGGGATAATGATTTTCTCTACAGTCTCTTACTATCTTCAATGGGGGGGGGGGGGGGGGGGGGGGGGGGGGGGGGGGGGTGGGCGGGGGGGGGGGGGGGGGGGGGGGGGGGGGGGGGGGTTGGGGGTGGGGGGGGGGGGACGCGCGTACCCAACCAAGGCTGCGCAGACCATGTTGGATATCTTGTGACAGGCTATGTTCTTTATCGGCATCACGCAGGGTCATACCCGTGGGAGACATAGTTTGAACCATCCAGTGCAAGACCGTCCACCGATGGGAAGTGTACATATCCTGGAACTTTGCCTGGTGCTTTAATATGACACCAGAGACATGGCCCAAATGAAATGAAGAAATTTGTTTACAGCACCCAAGAAAAGTTGTCCTCCAATCAAAAGTAACATCATAATTCTACGAATCTCCGAATCATGAACTATGGCTCATTAAGTATAATATATTATTTTACACAATTAACAATCCGTGAATGTTTTACTCATGAACGAGCTTCATCAGTCATATGATCAGTAAATTACATCATATATGATGATAGAATTAAAAGTAGAGAGGACAAAAGAAGTCAACGCCTGAAACCTAATAATTATTGGTCCGAACTTTATTTATACCACAAAATGAAATGTTGTCTTGTCTCGTAAAGTTGCCTAAGAATGCAAAGATAGGTCATATCGCATAAGCCTATATAGCTATTTTTTTCTTTTGGTACGATCAGTTTTAGAAACAACAGTTCACAATTATATTGATTGCTATCGATGTCACAATCTCCTTAGACGACCATGGACTGTACAACAGCTGGAATGGAGAGAGATTGGGGGTGGGAGGGGGGTCAGGTGTACATACCCTAAGTTAGTAGGTCGTATACACACACAGGTGGGACAGACAACGGATGGTTATAACAACACGCACATCTTGTCAGGTTTAAGAAAGCCCAGCCCATGCCATTTATCTCATAGAAATTGAGTCAGTACATTGTCATTCTCATTGTTTGCACATGATACGAGCGTTATTCATGTCTCAGCATTCGGCTCATGGGCGAACTTTTGACTGAATTTGTCTATATTTCACTGAGATAATTGGGGTCTAGTAGACTCACTGTTTCTATATCCGCCCCATCAGCGGCTTAAGTTCTACCACCTTCGTCTCCGCCTAAGTAAGAATAGAGTAATACTATCAAGCAAGTCAACCCACTATTTATGGCAGTCCTCCTGATTCGATTTTCCAAGGTGTTAGAGACTTCTAATAGTTATTTAGTTGGTACAAAGGGTTTGTAAATCGGTTGAATTTTCCCCCTAAAATCAAAATAACGTACATAATCAAGTGTTTCTAAATACCTTTACCCATATAAATAGCCTTATTGGGATTATATCAGACGTTTATTAAATATATTTAATATCAAAAGGTGCACATTTGTAGATGTCTCAAAAGTATAAATTCATGCGAAAATGTGAAAATTACTCAACGAATGCTGTATAGATACAAGACATTAATTTGCGTCTAAGTAGTTAGGTTTTACAATTAGGCTAATCAATAAAGACAGCTTTGACGCGTATGATATTTCTTCTTGTGCATTTTTATACGAGTCTCTCTAACATAAATCACTTGTTGGCGGTAGTCCGTCTGTAATAGTCGTATATATGAGGTTTAACCGATGCGTGGTTGGTTACTGCTACACTTATCTGTATTGCTAACAAATTCGGGACTTTACATAGGTAGAAATTGCATCGGGCCATGGTCCGGGCATTGCCTCCAGTAATCGCTATTCTTCAAGGCGTTCATCCGTCCTTTGTATTTACAACTGTCCCATATGTGGCTGTTCCAGACCGGCGAGGGACGTTAAAACAGAAAAAGACTTAGGTATGAAGGTAAAACCATTTTTTCATCTTCATTACTTGTTTGTACTGCACACACACACACACACAGTGTGGAGGTGATTTAAATAGGCTGTTGGGCCAGAGACGGGAGGGGGGTAGGGTCAACAAGGCCATTGAATATTCTTATGGGCTTCAATAAGGTCTCCCCTTACCCTTCATGGGGAGGGGGGAGTGGGGCCATACGTGAATATAAATTTATGATACAAAAAGTACTCAATTTCGTGAGAGAGTCATGCTGGGCAGTTCGCTATTCTTGACGCTTTTTACATACATCCCCTTTCGTAAAGCCCGCAATTTTGTTGCCCTGCGTTGAACCTTCTCAATTGCATTTGATTGATATTTATAATTATATTAGGGTACCACATTGTATTGCCATACTCTAAATGTGGCCTCACTAAAGCTTTATACAGTTTGGAAAATGTGTTCTGGTCAATATTAATAAATGTTCTTTAAGCTATCATTTTGTTTGACTAATAATAATAATAATCATAATAATAATAAATAATAATAATACTGGTTATTAATAGAGCGCTTAACTCCCTTTGCAGGAAGCTCAAAGCGCTTTACACAGACAAAAAAACACACAAATAAGTCATTATACACATAAGACTCAAACTACAATCAACATCAAATATAATTTTTAAACAAAAAAGGCCTAATATTATTTTTTGTTTTTAAACAAAACCCTCGTCATAACCACAACAATATTATTACAATATTATAAGAAAAGAAACTAAATTGCAAGGGAAATCAAAGTTAATGAGCTACGGTTTTTTCTGACAAACTTATCCTTTCTATTCCCTGTACAAATACTAAGACACAAATGAATTATGGTGAACGTTCATTTTCTTTCAGCGCCCCTTCTGTCTGGAACTCCCTACCATATGAACTTCGTTCTGCTAAATCTTTCCAATCTTTCAAAACCGCTCTTAAAACTCACCTCTTCCGGCAATACCTCTGATTTCTTCCTTGTCCTGTTTTCCTGCCTTAAAATGATGTCCCCCACATTGTGGGTGGGTGGGTGTGTGCGCGCGTATGTGGGTGTGGGCGTGTGTACATCGCTTCTCATTGAACTTTATGGATTAGAGTTTGAGGGCAGCCATGCATATAACAAAGAATTGCAATAGTCGAGCCTAGATAGGACAAGAGAGCAAATAAGATTCTGTGTTGCCTGAATGGTAACAATAGGAGATGTATGCAGCATTTGCAAGAGGCTGTCTTTCACGTGTCGGCTATTCATTGAAAGGTTTGGAATCAGTTAGTTACACCTAAGATTTGTTTGACAACGAAGGTACAAAATCAACATCACAGCACCGGACAAAAAAAAGGTGGTTGTGCTCATGGGAAAAAAATTCCCGAGGAAGGTAAGGAATCGACCCACAGAGAGTCTGTTAGAATGGAAGGGATAATGGATTCAAGTAGTTTGGTTGATCATTAAGGTTGGAGTTTATTTGTACTCTGTCCATAAGACGTTTTACAATCACCAACACATCCTTGAGTAGTCTGGAGAGAAGAGTCAAGATCAGATATAGAATGTTTCCTTGTAAAGCTAATTGTCATATGCGAAAGTGCATGATGATTTACAGTGTGTTGCTTGACAATGTTAAACACAGGTTGCATGTACAGAATGAAGAGGACAGGTCCTAGGACGGATCCCTGAGGGACCTACCGTGGTACTATAATTCGATCAAAAGGAAGTGGATTTATAGGCCAGCTGTCTGAGATTGTTTCAGGTTCTGTTGATGAACATAGGATTCAAACCAGGATGAGCGCAGATCTGCAGTAATGTAAGCGCAGTAATGTAAGGTCAGAAACGAACGTCAAGGGAGTCCAGATATAAGTCAGGCAGGAAAAGGTGGGCGAGTTACAACGAAGGTTTTCAGTGGAGACAGAGAGGATGTGTGCGATTTTACTAGGTCTTGAAGTCACTGGGGTAGAACAAAGTGAGGGGCTGACCCGTGAAAAACATAGGCTCCAGTAGATTGAATTTAGGAAGGAAGGTGGAATCCAAGGTTGTTTCTGAATGGTGTTGATTTTGTCTTTGAAGAATTGCAAAAAGTGAGTTGGGAGTTCAGCTAGTGGAAAGACAGAAGGAAGAGGAGATGTCTTTGCTGTACCGAGTAATTGATTACACACTTGAAATAGCTTTACTTATGCAAGTTTGGATATGACTGTATGACTAGTTGGCAGACACATTACCGTTGTCAAGGGTGAGGGGTGGGGTGGGTGGGTGAGTGGATTAAAAAAAAAAACGTTGAAAGGGGAAAAAAAAAAATAAGCTGCTCCAGGTGAGGATAGGGGGGGGGGGGCGGGGGGGAGGACTCACAAACCTCCCGCATTCCTGCTGACCGTGTGTCTCAAGAACATGATGGAGGGAAGGTGAGAGGTACTGTCTATAAGTACAGCGGTACGCGACGTGCAGAAACGAGCTGTTGTGCCGACTGGAGCTGCTGTCGCCCATGGAGGGCAAATTAGGATGTTTTAACGGCAAGTATCATTACACATACTAATTATTCTAGGTGTGTAAAAAAATATAAGATACGGATGTAATGGTTAAAAAAAATGGTTTTTTTTTTTTTTTTTTCTGTTATATTTCCATAAAGATTGCAAAGTTTACAGCAGAACGATAAATAAGATCACGGATGTCCAATATATTAATTGAACCAATCACAATTTTCACGAGAAGGTAACGTCAACAAACATGGCTGCCATGTCGATCCAACTTGCTATTTGAGGGTGCCCCACCTATTCTCTTGGGCTTTTTACTGTTTCATCTCAGGTTCTCTTGATTTCTTTCAGTGTTTTATGAAAGTTTATCTTTCGAAAATCTATTGAATTAGGATTGGTTTTGGATTTGTAAAATGTCGTTCAGGCAATGATGATACAGATTGAGATCCGATCATCATGATTTATCATTGATTATGATTGATGGTGTTCTTTTTCGCTTTGACATCCTCCGTCAGCTTGTTTGACGATTATGATGCATACAACAGGGGCTGTCCAGTATCATCTAATACCACAACGCTGCCAGCATGAGCAGGCTCAGCGGGGGGGGGGGGGGGGGCGGGGGGGCCGAGGGGGGGGGGGGGGGAGGGGGGGTAGAGTATTGTATTTCTCCGCAGAAACATGAAAGTAGGCTCTGTAGCAGTGTAGCTGTTTGAAACAGCCTACAACTTGTAGTACAACTACAAGGCCCTTGTAAGACCTACCCTGGAATACCCCGCACCTGTCTGGGATCCACACACGACCAAGAACAACGGCAAAATTGAGAGGTCTAACGCCGCTGGGTGTCAATCGTCATAGTCAGACATCCAGCTCGTCGACAACAGATGTCTCAGCTGCAGTGGCCCCCGCCTCAAGGACAGGCGGCTGGCGATCTGCAAGGCTGGCCACCTCTTCAGTTTCATCAGGGGAGCGGTGGCCATAACACCTCCTCAACCAACACTCACACCTGGGACAACAGACAAATGGCATGTCACAGCCTACCTACTACCATCACGCAAGACGATATTACCGGAAGTTTTCCTTCTTTCCAAGGGCTGTGGCGAATGGAACTGTCTTCCATCTCGTCTTTCCATCTGAGGCAACAAACAGTCTGCGGTGGAGGAATTCAAAGCCCCCTGAGTCTAACCACCTCCTCCTCCTCGCTTCCCTCCCCCTCACCCAGTCCCAAACCCAACCCATCCTTCCCTACTCCCCTTCATCTGATGAAATTGCCTCAGGGCGAGAGTTCCATTCGCACACGGCTCTTGGGAAGAAAGAGGAACTCCTGTAGTGTAGTATTAGTAGCAGGAAGTGCAGGTACGCGCCATGTGCGACTGTCTCATCTGTCTGGGTGGTGGTTGAGGGACTGGTAGCTGAGTATTGATGGCCACTCTCCATGGTGTATGAAGGTGGGCCAGCCTTTGCAGTCCGTCTGTCCTTTAGCAGAGGCTCAGTGCAGAATCCGTCAACCTGTTGTCACACTGATGTTTTGACGGTGGCGGTTGAGAACCACGGGCGCACGGCGTTGAACCTTTCCAACTTGCTGATGTTCTTGCAGTGTACAGGTCCAGACAGAGCTGCATATCAAGTGTGGGTCATACTAAGGTCTTGTGACTGCTCTTTCACAGCGAGGAGTCTACTTTAAGGATTCCTTTGTAGGAATCCAAGGTTTGTTGCCGGTTTACGTGTGGTTTAATATGGGTGTCCCACAACAGGTCGTGGTGATAGTGACACAAGGTATTCGCCTCTTGACTGCCTGCAACTTCTGGCCATCGAAGATAGTAGGAGCCAGGTTTGTGAGTTCTTTTTTTCTGGTCATGTGCAGGGTTCGACGCTTGCTGGGTGGAACTCCATTCTCCATTTAGTTCCAACTCTGCCATGTTGTCAAGATCTTGCTGGAGCGTACTCTGTTCTTTCTGAGATGCGAACTTCTGTGGCAGAGGGTGTCTCTGTGAAGAGCCGAGGAGATGTGGAGGGACAGTTTGCGTGGCATGTCATTGATGTAGCTCTAAAACAGTAAGAAACAGGGTGGGCCCAGGACTGATCCTTGGGTACTCCTGACTCTACAACAACAGCCTCTGACTGGCGCCCTCCATAACAACAGCTTGCTGCCTGTCCTTCAGAAAGTTCTGCATCCAGGTGTTTGATGTACCGGTGATCCCATAGTGGTGGAGCTGTGGATCAGAGAGAGAGTGGCACTGCAGACTTTGTCAAGGCTTTGGAGGAAATCCATCACCAAGACGGAGGGTCTGCCCCTCTCCATAGAGGCGATAAACTTGTCCACAAGACCGAGGAGCTGGCTCTCACACGGATTGACCCTTCATAAAATCCAGTTGTTGTTCTTCAGGATATGGTGGTCTCCACAAAGCCCATGATGGTCCTGACATAATGTGTCCAGTGTACACAAGCACACTTGTCAAGGAGAGATGGGGCGGTAGTTTTCATGCACGAATTCTCTCGTCCTTTTGAAGATCGGTGCAACGTTTGCAGTCCTCCAGTCCAGGGGAAACAATCCAGTGTTGACTGATGGACTGTGTGTGCTTTATAGCCACCTTGTAGTCAATAAAATACAGTATATGGAAATACAGGTACTTTGAATTTTTTGTTGAAATGTTTCTTGAGCACTGTAAAATTTAAGCATTGTTTGTTTGCAAAAATTCGCATTAATAATATCTTCTTTTTTTAATTTTACAGTGGAATAATACACTCTTCAACGCAATGAGTTGGTGGGACCCTAATCTGTCCTTTTCTGGTCTAGACTCTCAGGTATTATTAATTTTCAAATGAAAGATTAGAGTAAGCAAGAGAGAGAAAAGACAACTTGCTTAAATAATGTTTTATTGTTATTACCAAAGGGGGGGGGGTTTTACTTATCACAGAGAGAAAGAGGAGAGAGGAGACTTGAGAGAGAGAGGATCAGAGTTTGAGAGAGAATAATTCGACAATTTGATCTACTTTTGTTTATGGACAATAAGGTTTATAAGGGTGGAGAGCAGAGAGAGAAGAGAGAGAGCAGAGATTAAGCGATTAACAAATGTAAACAATGAATGTCTAACATTTTGTGATGTGACAGCTTGATCAAAAATTTGAGTACACATGGGCAGTTTTGCTATCTGTACTGTACGATCAAAAGAAAATATCCCCAAAAAATGTAATTCAGAATAGGCCATAAACAACTTTTGTGCTTTTCACAATTTCAGTGCAAAACGTTTGTTAATTTTATTTCTAATATAAAAGTTAAATTAGTCCAGATTGATGGAAGTTCTTTAAATTCTGGCTTGTAAGCTCTATCCAAGGCAGAGTACCATACCAGGGGCTCTGAAAACGTTACAAGATGTGTGTACTTTAACGCTAGAGCTCTTCAAATCACCCACCCTATAATCTGAAACTGCGTTGAGATTTGCCCTGATTAATCTCATTAAGGGGTGAGATTGATGCATAAAATGATGATGTGTTTGTGATCACAACACTTACTACTTATCGTAAGTTAATGAAGTTCTAGTATTTCAATCATCTGTACTAAGTGTTAGGCCTTGCTGCCTTCTGCCACAAGCTGTCTAGGCCTAGATCTAAATTCTATTGGATCGCACAGAAAAAGCCAAATCATTCGAAAGCTCATGCGCATGGGGTGTACGGTTGGAGGATTGCAGTGCTAT
>CM065680.1:78458992-78616492 GCA_017654935.2 Phymorhynchus buccinoides | reverse complement strand
ATCCGTCAATGTTAAGACTTACTTAGTGACTATGCTCAGAGCTTCAGATTGTTGGTGCGCCTGCGCCATTCACGCATATTTTTTTCAAAATGAGGCATGTTTATAATTATACCTTCTATTTTTAGTTGTAATGCGCTTGTTTGGTGCATACCAATTATTAAGGATGAGTGGAGAGAGAGAGACACAGAGATAGAGAGACAGAGAGCACGTCATTTCAATCATAATTTTGTTTTTCCATCAGGTCACAAATACGTCATAACATTATACGTTATTCAGTCATCTAAGAAAGGTTTTGTAAGCACAAAAACTTACATGGTCTTTGTTTTTGTTTTTTCTAGGTCTACAACTACATGCCTTATGCCCCCCCCCCCCCCTCCCCCTCTGCCTGTCTCTCTGTCTCATACATGTTTGCCAAATACTTGACTTTTTGCACACACACCTGCCTACACGCATGATGCATTGAATTGAAATTTAGGTTTTAAGTTTTTTAGCAACACATTAGTGGCCCATGACTTGATAAAATGACCCCATGTTCTTTAGTCAGGGGTCATATGACCCATGAAGTCTGAAAACAATCTGAAGCTCTGTATGCTCATATCATCAACTAATAAAACTATTGTTAAGCGATTTTCTCTATTCTTATGCAAGGCTTTGTTTTAACATTCATAGCATAATGAGCAGCTGAGTGTGATGATTGTGGGTTTATGATATGCATGATGTATGTGTATAATGAACGATCCATTAGTTATTTGATAATTAATTGTTTCTATGTTGATACTAATTACTAGATATATATGTTTGTTATAATATATCCTATAATGTGTTTGTTCATTGTAATTTCATCATATGGGGCCTTGGCCTTTTGATTAAATATCTATCCGTATCTCAGATAGCAAAGGGGGCGGCTGCTATTCCAGCGGGCTGGGCTAAAATGTGTGTACAATGTAGTAAGCTTTGGTACCTTTTGCCTTGGGTACATCCCCACTCTCGGCCAAAGCGTACTGCTCTTGTATTATATGCACAGTTAGCATTCACTCAACATGAACATAAAAACATACTCTTGTCTACAGATCCAATACATATAGTGACGTACAGTGGAACCTCCCTTATAAGACCTTCCATTATAAGACTCCCTCCCACATAAGACCTACTTCTCTGAAACATTGCCCTTCTTTTAAGTATTAAAATTACCTCCCTTATAAGACCCCTCCCTTGTAAGACCTCATTTTGGATGATTTTTTAAGATCTTATAAGGGGGGTTCCACTGTACTAGTAATAGTTCATAATTGTCTTTTCATGGATTTTACAAATTTATGCCCCACATGGCCGAAAGGCCAAAGAGGGCGTAAAACATTATTTCTTCTTTTACAAATTTAGACAAGCTGTAAGTTATGTTGTTTGTAAAGGTGTGAATAATCAAACCAATGCATGGATTTTCTTTTTCAGGTTCTACCTCTAAACACAGGAAAAAGTGGGATCAAGAAGATCCAAATGTGAAAATGCCTATCAATGTAAGTTGAATCAGTATATGTGGCGGTACCATAGCCGATGAGGTTTAGCCGAGGCGTGGTTACCGCTACACCTATCTATATTGTTAATAACTCGGGACTTTACTGGTGATGCACTGCCTCCGGGCATTGCAGCCAGTATTGTTCCCACCATCTTTGTATAATTTACAAATGTCCCATATGTGTCTATGACCGTAAAACACCATTTTTCGTTCAATGTAAGTTGAATGCCTTAAGCCAAATGTTTTTCTAGCAGTGAGATAAATCATTTCCATCTTAAGATGCAGTGGTAATCTTGGATTTGTGAGAGAGAGGAGAGAGAGAGGAAAAGAGAGAGAGAGGGAGAGAAAGAGCCAGGGTGAATGTGTGTTGACTTTAGCATACATTATTTTACATTGTTCTAGTATTCAGCATTGGCTTTTATAATCTAAACCTTGTTTTTATGTACCCCCTTTTATAAATTTTGTTTGTTGTCCTATTATTACTTTTATACAAATTGTTTGTTTAGCTCTGTGTGTGTGTGTGTGTGTGTGTGTGTGTGTGTGTGTGTGTGTGTGTGTGTGTGTGTGTGTGTGTGTGTGTGTGTGTGCTATATTGTATTGTAATTTAATTCTTATGATGTATTTACTGTATATTGTCTTATTGTCTCTATTTGTATATGTGTTTTATGTGCATGCCAGACAAAGAATTTCTTTATGTTTTAAAGACAATAAATATTTTGATTGATTGATTGATTGATAATAAATTTAAATCATACTGTATCATTTAATTTTTAAATAAATTCATTCAATTTGTTCAAGCATTCAGATGATTTTGAATGTTTGTGTTTTAAAAGGAGGGCCAACAAGAAAAGGCATGCTAGTTACAAGTAGTATGATTTTCCAACAAGCTAATGTGTGTGTTTGTGTGCACGTTTGTATTTGTGCAGGCTCCAGCAGTAAAGCAGGAAGTGTTACCACAGTACGGGCTCTATCTCAGCTTGCTTCAAGAGAAAAACAGGTGAATGTGTGTCAACAGAACTTTGATTGAAAAGAAAGAACCCATTCATTTTTGTGCCTATTAATTAGTTAAACATTTTTAAAATTTTGTTTATTACTTGTAGCAATTGGCAAGTATATGCTGGTTTTGCAAAATATTTCATGTCTGAAAATCACAGCTCATGTACTCATGCTTGTGATCTCACAGATATGTTCTTAAAATCTGCACTTTTCACACCATGACTGTATTATTTTTTTCTTTAATCTGAGTGAATTATTTTGTGGTTGAATTACTATCCTTGACTCTGGCTTGAGCATTCTTAAATAAATTTGAACAACAAAAACACGTTTATTCTCGAAACACATGTAACATGGTGATTTGCTTTGTTCCAAGTTGTACTGCTTTTGTTGTTTTTATCAACTATGATATTCTTATTAAAAAAAAAAGAAATACAACTATCATCATGTTCTCCTCAGATTGTTGAAGCAGCTAAGAAGAAAAGACAAGCATCAAGTGAACAAAGAGAGGAAAGAGAAAGGTTTTTCCATTTATATCAACGGTGCCAATCAGGATCTGCCTTCCCCACACTCCACACACCATCGCCCCAGAGTGAAAACTGCAACAGGTGTGTGTGTGTGTGTGTGTGTGTGTGTGTGTGTGTGTGTGTGTGTGTGTGTGTATGTGAGTTGAGAATATGTTGTTAAATTCCTTGTTAACTTAGATTACAAAAACCATATATTATTTTATTTGTTTGTGAAAGTTATACTTTCAGGGTTCATACGTCCCTTCAGAACCCTTAAAACCCCTTTAAATTTGAGCTCGGTCAAAATGTGGTTGAAAACCCTTTAAAGTGAGTGGAATTTTAGTCACCCCATAAAAATGTATCATAGACCGAGCTTGTAAGTCAATCCTAATTAAATAAATTTTGAGTAAGTAGAAATCATTTGGGGGCTGGCTTAATTTGTTCACAAACTCGAAATTGAAACAATGATGAAAACATCACGATTGATGCTTTCATTCGGCTCATTTCCATTGTCTGCTTTTGCTCGTGCGCATGCGCAGTCGCATTTCCATAATTTGACGTTCGTTGCTTCCTCTCAGTAGAGGTTGTGTGTTTTGAAAATTGAAAGTATTCACCCCTCATTAAATTTGTTAATTTTATCAACTTCGAGGCCCCTTGAAAAATCCAAATATCCCCTTGAAAAACCCTTGAAAACTCCTTGAATTTTGTTCCACTTCAAGCGGTTTTTTTACAAAAACCCTGTACTTTTTATCTGCAGGTATATTTGTTAAGGTACTATTACTACTATGTTTGATTGAATTTTGCTTGATGGCTTAAACCGAGGCAAAGATTCAATCACATAGATGGTTGGAGTAATCTTGTTAATTGCTGGTTCCCTTTTTAAGTTTTGCTTTCAGTTTTTGTTTATTTGCACAATTTTTGTTTCTTTTTGTTTTTTTCGGCTCTATCATTTTGATTAGTTTTGTATTTTATAGTATTTATCTCTGTATCTGTTGGTACTCTTTTGATTTAGATCTTTTATCCCAAAATATCCTTGTTTTTGGATTGAACACTCCCAGGTGAAGGTGTTTACAATATTGATAGCATATATTGACGTATGTGCCTACTATTTTTATGTTCACTGTCTTAAGAAAGACACTTTAGATGAGTTATTTGAGCATTTTTTCTGCCGATTAAAGCAGAGGTGTGTTTCTTGTTCTTAGAGTCTAGAAACCCTGCGGTTGTCCAGCTCCAAGACCTACAAAAGAAAGAAGCTGAACAGAACAAGAGGCGGGCTAAAACAGCACCTGCCAGAGAGCGGCGGCGAAACTGGAACCTTGCTTCTGTAGATATCAACACCAATGAAGGCAGCAAGCGTCTGAAAGCACCAGGTAATCGTAATTAGCTGACAGCTTAATGCAGTTGAATATCATTACAAATTAAAACAATGCATCAGAATTGTATCACTACCAGGTACATATATATATAAGTACAGTGTGTAAATGTCCTTTCATGTCTGCATTCATCATTTCTTGCATACTCTGTGTGTGTGTGTGTGTGTGTGTGTGTGTGTGAATGAGTGGGTGATTTTATGGGTAGCATTGTGTTTAGTGTCACTCATCAAACCACTTTGTCAAATATATATTTTGTGTTAATATGCTTTGTTTCTGTTTCAGAAATTTTAAGCGGCAAATATGCAGATGACTTTGAAGAAATAGGACCTGAGGATGATGACGTAAGATATCTGTTTTGAGTCGATTTGTCCTTTCTTTTTTCTGTCAAAGTAAAATCTTTATAGCTGCATGCTTTTTTGAGTTTCCCCAAAGTCAGAGTGTGGCTGCCCACTTGGCGGGGTAATCAAAAATGGTCACACACGTAATGTTCTCATCCGTAGCTGATGTATTTGTACCATAGTGTTCAAATGCTTCCACTGTTGGGATGATCCCTGGAGTCTTTTAGCCAGAGTAAGCGAACAACAACTTACTGAGTGAAGATATGTTTGACAGCCCCCATCTGCCACATTTTACCCCTTTCCCATCAGAGTTACATAGAGAAAATAAAGTAATTAAGATGTGTGTGTGTTCAGTTTGCATATACACGCTTGTGTTCGTGCATGCATGTATGTGTGTGTGTGTGGGTGCATGCTGTCACATGTATGTGTGATCGTGTATGTGTATGCATGTTGGGTTTTTTTAATAATACATTTGCCATTTCATCTTCCACCTTCCCTCAGTTTGATTTTTTTCTGATATTTTTTAATAATGTTCTTGCAACAAATTTCTCTACACTTTCCATAACTTTGCAATAAATAAACTTGGAAGAATCGTCATTGTATGAGACTAGCAGACAGCAATGCATAGTTTTTGTACTGTGTTTCAGGACGGGGACAGTGGCACAGAAGGGGTGGGGGACAGCTTGAGCAGTTCTACCTCTTCCCTGTCCACGCCGCGCCGCCAGAAAATCAGCTACCTCAAGAGAAAGGCGGCGGCGAACAGAGAGGTGCAGGAGAACACTGTCACTTTGACTCTGGGTGAAGTGCATGTGAGTATGCTTATCCAGACCTGTTTACCCTTCCGGTTTTGCCGGAATTATTCCGGAAATTTGCTAAAATTCTGGGTAAAATAGTAAATTCCGGGTGAACGCTGAAAATTCCAGGATTTTGAAAAACCGTCTATTATTTGTTTCCGTTCGTATGAAAAGACGCAAGGGTTGACCGAAACCAAATGCAAATGGCGGCCAGGCTTTTAATGTCGATTCGAAGAGCTTTCCGGGCAGTTTTTTAATGGTAGAGATTGTAATTAGGGCTTGAAATGAGTCCATTTAGATTATATTATCACTGGAAAATACGATGGTGTGAGAATTTTGAACTTTTCAATAGAAAATGAAGTGAAAATTGATCGCGATGGCGCCGAGTTGAATCAGTGTTTTATCGCGAGTCGTGTACAGATGTGAATTCTGTTGGTTTTTTCTCAAATTCCGGGTTTTTGTGTGGCAAATTCCAGGTTTTTTATCATTAGGGTAAACAGGTCTGGCTTATCTGTTTGTTTGTCCGTTTGTTTTTCTGTCTGTCTGTCTCTTATTCTCTCGCTCTCTCTCACACACAAAGACACACAGTTAGAGGTTCACACAGACACACATAGAAAGTGAGCTACCTGAAAAAGTTGGTGATCAACCAAGAGGTGCAAGAGAACATACACTGTCACTTTGACTCACGGTGAAGTGCATCTGAGTATGCTTATCTGTTTGTTTGTCTGTCTGTCTTTCTTTCTCTCTGTCTCTTTCTTTCTTTCTGTCTCTCATACACAAAGACACACAGACAGATACACACACACACACAGAAAGAAAGAAAGAGAGTCAGCGATCAGTCAAGAGGTGCAAGAGAACAGTGTCACTTTGACTCTGAAGAAAGTCCATGTGATTATCCGTGTCTTATCCATGTCTGTCTGTCTCAAACTCTTTTTATTTTTCGTTTTTCCCTCTCCCTCCATCCCTCTCTCAGCTTTCTCTCCCTTTCCCTAATTGAGGAGTCATAACAGTCACTGAGTCAGTAAATGTTTTCCAAGTGTCTTACAAGTCTGTTGACGCTAATTTTCACAAGAATTGATTCTAAACGTGTAGAGTGGCACAGAGGTAACGCGTTTGCCTCGTGCACAATAAACCCAAATTTGAACCTGGGTACAGGGGATTTTTCCTCTCACTCTGCACTAGGCCTTATTTTCTGAACCTGGAGTCTTTCGGATGAGACGATAAATCAAGGTCCCATGTGCCCATGCACTTAGCACACATTAAACCCAGTGGCAACAAAAAAGTTGTCATTTTGGTGAAAATGTACACACCCCTTTCTTTCCTCATCAGTCACACAAAAGTCGCATTCAACCCGAATTTCATAGAGACGCCTCTGTGACTATAAAATACCAAATACTAAATACAAATACTAAAATAAACATTTGTACCCTTAGGTGTTAAGGTTGGTCAACCATGGTATTTCCATTTTGACTATTTCTATTAAACTGGAAATCCTCATAAACGGAACAGCGACAGCAACGACAAAGGCAACCATTATGTCATGTTAATCGCTCAAACTAAGTTTCTACTGCTTGAATCCATAAGACACGAAATGCAATGGCAAGTCACCAGCATCATCAACAGCACCAAGGTCCGAGGCAGGAGTTTTCAGAGCATGTAGCGAAATCTGCCGTTGCTGTCCACGAAATAGGGACGGCGCCATGAAATTTGAGAAGAAAAATACCTCGGTCAGCTATGGAAAGGGGGGGGAGTTTCGGTCAATGTCGTGTTTGGATAGGCATTGTGCCATTTCTTTCAAGCAGAAAAGGTGCTATGCCGTATCTGTTTGGATGGATTAAAGCGCTTTGGGCTCATCTGAGGTAAAGCGCTATGTAAATGTACAATTATTATTATTATTATTATTAAAAACTTCAGGTTTCGTCACAGAACCTAGGATGACAACGACAGAAAAGCTGCCGTGCCGTCGGGAAAACGTGGATGTGGATTTCCAGCTTTAGTCTCTCACTTACTGTTAGTTTTTTAACATCAGTTTTATTTTGCCTCTTCTTGTTTCTTCAATTATGATGTTGTTGTTTTTCTTTTAGTTTTGATTTCCTTTTGAGTCAAAAAGAAAGAAAACTGATATTAATGTTCAACGAGGAAGTTAAAGAAAATAGCATTTACAGAAAATATTTTGCTTTTTTTTGTTCCAGAAATTGCGTCAAAGCTTACAGAAGAATGCTGGCATTCGTCGAAGCATGTGTCTGGATTTGGCCTCTGTGAGTAGTAGTCTGAATCTGCTTATGGTTTTTAAAATATTTAATTTGAGATTTGCAGTGGTAGTGTGAGCTCACCAGCTGTAAGTTTGTTTGGTCAGCTGCCTGTAAGCTGCATGATGTGAATGAACTCACCCAGAAGTAACTCAGTACTATTGTGAACAGCTGTCTTATTTTCAACGTCACAATGGTATTTCACTTCAGTGCAGTTGAATACAACTTTCATTGATCATGTTGGAAATCGTGTTGTGCGTTCACCGTTTTGAAAAGAAAATCTTCAATGCAAACTTCTCGGATACATCGCTGAAAAAGGAGGGAGAGAGGATGGTGTTTCAAACCTCAAAACCTATTCAATGAAAATGAGTAGAGTTAAAGATTCACGTTTTTAACAAATCGTGGAACTACTGCACCATTACACTATTTTATCACTACATTTCCTTGGCCACAGGTTTCGCATGATGACTTTTCCTCTGACTCTGGCAGTGATCAGAGTGAGAACAGTGGGGAAGAAGTGATAGAAGAAGAGCTAGGTACTCTAAAAGCTGAACAGGTCTGTAGAAAAAGAATTGTTAATCAGCATGAGCCTTTATTGGTGTCACAGCATGGTACAGTTATCTAAGTACTTCCCTCACTGCATGAAGTAGCGTGATGGAGCTTTTGTTGTGTTGTGAATGGGATGGGAAAAGTGGATCAATGTTGTTATGGAAGACGTTTGTATAGTTGTATAAATGTTATTTGTATAACTGCTAGATTGTTTGCACTTTGTTCAATATGTAAAAAAAAAAAAAATCTTTGAGGCATAAATGTGTTGTGTTGGGTTGTGTTACATTTTTGTATTCAGTATTAAAACTGTAGTTTATTAACTAACATTGCACTTATGGTAACATCATAGGTCATGGGCACCTCCAGTGCTGATTTCTGTTAGCATGGTTTTGAGTTCAAACTAAAAATTATTTCCGTTTAATACAAAATGTATTTCCGTTTAATACAAGCATAACTCGTTGCTTTTGATGTGTGCATAGAGAGCCATTCATCAACTAGGGATCATAAAAATGATGTCAGTAATAGTTATAGTTGTTTTGAAGTTTTGTCTTTGTCAAGGCTTCCGTTTGCAACATTTTAACCCTTTCACCGCCACATTTTGTGCCACAGTCGTTTAACACCCATGTCACTAAAAAGCATCAAATCAGGGCCTGTTATCTGAAGACCCTGTTTCCTTAATTTGGGGAGGTAAGGATAGGCCTAATGTTATACATGTCACAGGAATTCGCAATATTCCAGATGTTTTTTCTCTACCCAGGCAAGTTCAATGTATTGTTTGGCTGAAAAATGGCTGTCAACGAAAGGGTTAAAATGTTTGCTGGAAGAAAAACCCAGGAAAAACTGTAGTAACAGAGCTGTAGGTTTGTTTTTCAAGTGTTAAGGACTTCACTTTTCAACTTTTCATTTTTAATGTTAGAAAAGGTTTGAATATTGTTGAAACCAGAATCAAAGCAAAATTGGACAGAAATCATCACTATAGGTTTGCAACTCTCATCTGGGAGCTAACACCACTCACTGCATCAGTGCATGTAAAAGCCATCAGAGCATTTTTCTGGATCTATTGATTGTATGATATTAGGCAGAGATTATTGATGTATGTTCTGTATTGAGCATTCTTGAAAGTTTGGGTACCGGGGAAAGGATAGATTGATGAGAATGTGAAAGGGTCTTGATTTCTTTATTTTGTTCAGTGTTTTCAAGTTTTATTGGTAGGGAGTGAGTTCTGTGTATCAGCTTGATGATGCCTATGGTGAATGGTGTTGAGAGCATTTATAAGATGTGGCTTTTTTGTATCATGCATGCGGTTGTGTTGGAAACTATGTACTTTCATCTTGTTTGTATGTAGTTATGATGGAAAGTGTTCAGGGCACCAATAATGTTTTTAGGGGCTCATTATTTCTGTGGACGTAATCGCCTTTTAGGTTTAATTCCATGATAGACTAATGTTGATGCTCAGTTAAATGTAAATTTTCAAAAAATCTTGTGATGTGCTGTTTGCTTTTTATACTAATAAGGCTTTTTATGTTTCTGAAATCAAAAGTGCAAAGTCTAATTGGATGGGTAATTTGCTGTGCATGAATTAAAATTAACATTATTTGTATTTGTGTTAGTTTCATTCATATTTTGAGTGAAGTAAAGCACGTTAAAAAAATGAACAAACAAAACAGATCAGACAGTTTCTAGCATTGGCTAATGGCTTTGATGAAAAACTAACATTATTGCATTACCTATATTTGAAAGGCATAAAGTTTTAATGCTGGGCTGTTTCTCCATGTTTTGAAAGAAATCTTAATGCAACACTTTAGTGTGTATGTGTAAAGATGGGAAAGTACTGTTGAAAAATAACAGCTTATGAGGTAGGTTGTATGACAGTTTTCTTGTTTTTGTTTAACCTTTTTCGCAGAATGTCACTGTTATGCTTATAATAAAATCTTGGGCATATTGTATGTTTATATATCAAATTTCCCAGTGTTAACACTATTTTTTTAATTCTAATTTTGAATTCATGCATATACATATATGTATGTTTTGTGTGGTTTGTTTCCAATTGATAACATTATTTAATTTATTTTAACAAAAATTAATTATAGAAGAATGTTTTGTGTTACATTCGTTTCCTATTAACAGACATTTTGATTGTCAGAAACAGGTGGAAGTAAAGTTGTTCTGTGCGACGGACAGTGAGGGCAGTGACTTTGATGAGAGAGACACCACCACCAACAAGTGTAGCACACCTTTAGATAGATCACATCTCCCGGAGTTTCGGGCTCACCCTGTTTCATCAGAAGAAAACACCATTGAAGAAGAACCGGACTTTCCTGATTTCAAATGTGTATCCCGCTTGCCCTGCAGAATAAATCCTTCTGAAGAAGGAATAAAAAAAGACTCCATTGAAGAAGAACTGGACTTTCCTGATTTCAAATGTGTATCCCGCTTGCCCCGCAGAATAAATCCTTCTTCTGAAGAAGAAATCGAAGAAGATTCCATTGAAGAAGAACTGGACTTTCCAGAATTCCAACGGGCCACTTGCTTGCCCTGCAGAGTGAGTTCTTGCACCGAAGAAGAAATCGAAGAAGATTCCATTGAGGAAAAACTGGGCTTTCCAGAGTTCAAATGTGTCGCCCGCTTGCCCCGCAGAGTCAGTTCCTCCACTGAAGAAGAAATCGAAGAAAATTCCATTGAGGAAGAACTGGGCTTTCCAGAGTTCAAATGTGTCGCCCGCTTGCCCCGCAGAGTCAGTTCCTCCACTGAAGAAGAAATCGAAGATGCGTTTGACTTTCCGCCTCCATCGATCAAGGTGGATTCTTACTTTCGACCGATAAGCAGCAGTGATGAGGAAGGTCATGCTGATGAGATTGCAGAAGACTTGTACCAATTTGAGGTTAGAGCGGTGTTGGTGGTATGAGAACCTTTCTTCAGCACCCTGAGTTTTTGCGCACGATGGTTTTGCGTCTGGCATCACTTGGGCTTTGGATGATTGTTAGAGAAAAGAACACTTTTGGGGTTGTTGTTGTTGCTGGTGTTATTGTTGTTGTTGCTGCTGATGTTGGTTTAAGGTGTTTTGTTTGGGGGAAGAAGGATAGTACACTGTTATCTTGTTATGGGTTATGTGATTTTTTTATTTTATAGTAATGGCAAAATCCACATTTATTTGTGCCAGAGACCCATGACACATCACAATAAAAGTGCTAAGCTCTTTCAAAATTGTAGATTTGAAATTACAACACATGAAAATATTATTTAGCTTACTCTTGCCCTTTCTGCTTCTTTCCTTTCTTTTTTAATCTTCTTCTATCTCCACTTCGCAATCCAACTTTAGAAAACACTTCCATACTTTTTTGGCGAGAGAGATAGCTCAGTGAGACTTTTAAACTCAAAGAACAATATTGAAACACACATTTGAACTTGAATAAATGTGGATATTGTCAAAATTATATCGGAGTCATGGGTGCTACTCTTTCATTTTTACACTGATTTCAGTATTTTTAATTTTACCAGAAACTGAACTTCAGTTTTTTTGTAATTCATCAACAACAACAAATTGACCACAAGCGATTTGGGGCGTTTTGAACTTAGTCTAGTTGTTCTATCTTGGAAGTTTACAAAAGCAATGTAATAATTTTACAAGGCTTATCAGACTCAAACTGTCTCTGTCTCTCATTTTAACTGTCTGTCTGTCTCGTTATCTCTCTCTTAACTTGCCCCCCTGAATCGTCGACAGGGCTGTTGGGGCCATGGGTCCCTGGACCCCTGCCTTTCAGGGTTTTTTTCATTTTGGGGAGTAGCACCCATGCAGAGTGATGAAGTACAAAAAATGAGATGGCTGGTGTTTCGCTTTGGATGGGAACATGCTGTTGTTATTTTGTATGTTATGTCATGCTCTGTTTTCAAGAGCTTTGTTGTTGATAACAGACATTCACATTGTGGTCAAAGCTTTTTGTGGAAGGCAGCATGTGTGTTTATTGCCTGCTTTATTGATCAAAATGTAACATTCTGCTTAGATGTTTGAAAAAGGAAATGATTGCCATAACGTGTAATTTATCTTGCATTTAATACTACAGTATTCTTGTGACTCTCTCTCTATTTTTCTGTCTTTCTGTGTCTGTCATCATTGGATAATGTACAAAAATTGCTGAATTAGTAGCATGATTTCACCATGCCTCTAGCACTATAGCAACCTTAGGGCCTAGAAATCATATACAGCCCTGAAATGATTGACATTTGCAGAGGTTATATCCAGCTCTGAGATGGTTCATTGGTTATAATTGATTCATTAGTTTACTGCTGATTGTTATAATTGTTGATAACACACACATACACTCACACACATACACACACAATTTTCCCTTCACTTTAATTCATTGTTTTTGTTTGTTTGTTGTTTTCTTGTTGTTGTTTTTAAGTCTAATATCACCATTGTGTGAACAGACTTTAAATTAAATCAATCAAAATCACCATGCCTCTTATGTATCTAAAATTATCAAGACTAAATGTTAACATTTTGTGTTTTGATAATCATTGTAATTTGTTTTACTTTGTATGTTCAATATGTTAATAGCCCTTTCTTTGCTTGTTTGTTTTGTTTGTGTGTTTCTTTGTTTGGTTCTTTCTTTCTACCTTCCTTTCTTTCTTCCTTTCCTTTTGTCTTTCTGATATAAATATGGAGTGCTCCTACTAGTACAAAGCGCCTTACTGTCCTGAAGGTTCAAAAACATAAATGCAACTAAGCAGGGCAGTGCCTACCATGCTCCCTCCCCCCCCCCCTTTTTTAAAAAAACTTTGATTAAGACGAAGAGGTAGTTCTGACTGCTTAGGCGATGACATGATAAAATTGATAAAATGATAACATTTTATCAAATTTCTATTTGACTATTTTGAATTCATAACCCCTGGAAACCTTCCTGGCAGATTTTGTATTCTTTTGTTCGTTTTTTTCATCCCCACTTGATATTGGTACTATGTTAGCATGTATGAAGTTAATGGTTTTCCAGTGAATACTTCCTGCAGTCATGAAGTTACGTCCATGATTGTGTTTTCCACTTGCACTGGCCTCATCCATGAAGTGAGCTAACTAACTGTAATGGTTTTTTCTGTGATCACCATGTAGGATGAGTCTGACGAGGAACGTGAGGCGGCTATCGAGGAGGAGGACGAGATTGAGGAGGACCTGGTGCCGGCCACCGACAGCGTCGCTCTGGACTCCAAGGGCAGGAGAGCGCCGCTCTTCGCCCCCAACGACACCGTCGTGCTAGAGTTTGCCCCCCCTGCTGAGAGGAAAGGTAGGGATAGAATTGTCAGTTTTGTTTTGTAAGTTTATTTATTAATGAATTGTAGGTCAAGGGCAGTGCTGCGGTCATAGCCTCTCCATCGTTCTGGAGTATGCTCCTATTGCTGTTAGGAATAATGTGGGAAAAGTGTCTTGATGTTGATGTCGTTATTGTTTTTAGGTCTGCACCTCCATGTGTAGCATTGAATGTTGCAATTGTTCGTGTTGTGACTTTTGCTTTCTCTTTTTTTTTGGAGGGGGGGGGAGGTGCCCATGCTACATTTATTTTAAAACAGCTGCACATAATTATCATTTGAGTAAATATTTTTTGTTTTGTTGTTCCATCTTTGGGTAACACATTGGCTTAAACACAATCTGGTCATTTTGAGTACCGCCTCCTGGCCACAATGCAGTTTGTTTATTCATAACCTCAACAGCAGAAGTCCAAAGGGAGCAATCAATGTCAGGTCATCAAGAGGCAATCTGCCATGGGAAATACTGATTCATTTTGATGTCGCTCAGAGGAGTCTGTTATTATATATAACATACGAGCCACCACAGACCTGTTTACTCTACTCTTTTCGAGTAGTATTCTACTTTTTGGACTCTCTCATACTCCTCAACAGAAAATAATGTCCAAACTCATTTTCAGTGAAATTGTTTGATGGTCATCATGAAGGCAATCTACACATTTTGGGAAAAACTATTCATTTCAGATATCCGACTCACTCAAGACTGTGTAGGGGGTATCTAACGTACGAGCCACCAGCTACTTATCCCTTCATTGATGTTGATAATCGTGTATTTGCAGATCCACCATTGACAAGGTCCTCCTTCAAGGGTGATACGTACATGTAACAACAGCTCCCATGAGCCTGCGAATAACGTTTTCCTCAACGGTTTGTGTGTATTGCAGAGAAAAAGGTTCTGATGCTGGCGAGAAAGAAAGACGCAGACTCAGACTATTCGTCGGGCAAATCATCTTCGTCAGTGCCATCATCATCTAAACCCCCTTCTGCCGCTCTGTCCGTCCGTAAATCTTCCTCCAGTGACGCTGTTCATCGCGCGGACACAGGTGAGACCTCAACTATGTTGGAAAGACAGAAAGGTACATTTGCATGCCCGTAAGTGAATTAAGAGGTTCTTTTGTTTTCATGATTTCTTTCAAAATGTATCTATTTCGCATTGCTATTGATTATGCTTGATTATGGATTTATTATTTTTCATTTTTGCATTTATCATTATTGTGTTTCCTGCCACATTGTCCACTTTTTTCTTTGCTTCACGTTGCTCCCAAAACTGGTTTTGAATGTTTATCAGTTTAAGTGTGCTGTAAAAGTATTACTTTTATAGCACTAACTGTTTAGTTTAGTTATTCAAATGTACATACTTGAAACATGGTAATGCATTGTTGTCACATGGGTGCTACTGCCTTCCGTATAAACGGAAATCCGTAAATTAAGTTTTCTGCTGAGACGGAAATTCCGTATTTTTAAAATTTTGTCCAAAAAAAAGAAGTTTATCTGTTAACTGTGGTTGGGGGCATTTTGAATCTGGGTCTTCCAACCACCGGAAGTGAAAATACAACAACAAAAATGGCGGCCGAGTCATATTCACACATACTTATTTGAATTAAATTCAACATTATTACATGAATTTTGTGTCATGAAAGCTACAAACTTCACAGAAAGGTAAGTTACAACTATATTTCAATTCACCAAATGATATTTATGATGCTAAACGTATGAATATGTTAAAAATGTTGCTTAGAAAAACTCAATTGAGAGTCATGTTTGGATCCACTGACAAGTGACATCGTATTTCACTTATTATTTTCAAATTGAACGGCTTTATAACTTTATAGTTGTGTTTCTGAAATGTCAGTAAAAATCTTAGTCATGAAAATATGAGTCACAAGATTTAACCATAGATCTTTTGTATTTCTTGTAAAAAGGTAATGTGACTTGTCATGTCTCAGCAACTTAGACAGTCACTTTACAAAGTGTCAACTGTCATCTGCCAACAGAACTATGATGTCAAATCGTAATCTGTTCCTCACCCATTCCCAGATTGCAGGAGAGCTATGGAAACGATCTCTGCAATTGCATTTTTGCTTCCTGTACCCCGCCAGGGGCCTGGGCGGCCCCTGGGCCCCGGCCTTTAAGTATTTTTTATTTTTGGGAGTAGCACCCATGTTGTCATGATAACTTACATTCATTTGTTACTCGTCACAAGGCTTGAGTTGGCAATGTAAAGTTTTCAAATTAAGTTCTGTCTTCATGTTAAACTTGGACACAGAGAAACAAAACTCAATGTCAGTTGCTTCAATGGACATGATGTGAAGATAAATAAATGACTCCAGGTACTGTAGATTATATATGTATTGATTAGTGTGCAATTCCTTTCTTGTGCTGCTTATAAAGTTTATAATAAACTAATGCAGGTGATACTTTTGTCAATAAAGTCTTCAGTTTTCAATAAGGGGCTTAGTAGAGGTCATCCTGCATATATTATTTGAAAACAGGCTTCACTGAACTCTACTAAAGTAACTAAGGAGCATATGCAATATCTCCTCAAGTGGTTGCCTCCTGGAGGCCTAACATTGAGTGCTTCCTTTCACTCATACCTGCTGGTTATGAGATATGTGATCTGACATACTAGGGTGTGGCTGTGTGTTGGAACTAGGAATGGAATGGCATGGGAGGGGGAAAAAAGCACTCAGAAAGATCATCTAAATAAAAAAATAAAACAAAGTTTCAGTTTTCTAGTTTAATGGAAAACTACTTTAATACCAAAGCTCCTCCATTGCCATGATCATAATATTTTATTTGAAGAATGGTCAGCAACTAACGCCTGTTCATAATATCAAGTGCATGTTTTACTGGAAGATTCATTGTTGTGGTCAGCAACTAAAGCCTGTTCACAATATCAAGTGCATGTTTCACTGGACGATTCATTGTTGTTATGGTCAGCAACTAAAGCCTGTTCACAATATCAAGTGCATGTTTCACTGGAAGATTCATTGTTGTTATGGTCAGCAACTAAAGCCTGTTCACAATATCAAATGCATGTTTCACTGGACAATTCATTGTTGTTATGGTCAGCAACTAAAGCCTGTTCACAATATCAAGTGCATGTTTCACTGGACGATTCATTGTTGTTACCTGTCTGTTTCAGGTTCATCATCTCACAGTAAATCTCGGCCGACGCTGTCAGCAGGGCGCAGGAGCTCTGACTCCAAGGAGGACTCCAAGGCAGAGGCCTCAGCCGTCATGAAGGCCCTGCAGGAGGAAAACCAGCAGGCTGCACGCTTCGCTAAACAGCCCAGACCGCTGCCTGAACCTAGAAAGGTGTGGTGTGTGTGTCAAAGTCAAAGTCAAAGTCAAAATTTTTGTTTTCAGATGGAATATTGAATGAGCAATAATGGTTTGCTTTTTAACATCAAGCCATATATGCGTATGTGTGTGTGTGTGTGTGTTTGCTGATGAATCCTTCAGTTTGAAGAGGTGTCATCCCCCGAAGATGGAGTGTGGCTGCCCATGTGGCGGTGTAATCAAAAACGGTCACACACATAATATTCTCATCCCTAGCTGATGCATTTGTGCCATGGTGTTTTGGCTGTTAGGATCATCCCTGGAGTCATTTAGCCAGGGTACGTAGATAAACAAAAACATCAAGAGGTGTCTTTTGAGGTCTTTGTGTCAGTTTTTGTTAATATTCCTGTCGAAGAGATATCAATAAAAAAAAAATCTCGAAAGCTTGAGCCATGGTGTTAAGTGTGGTCTTTTTGAAATCATTGAATCCTTCAGTTTGATTTCTTTTATGAACTGAGATGATGGTCATTGTCTCAGAGACATCAGGAACCATGATGCCAAATTTTATTTCGATCAATCCAATGCGTGTAGTGCAATGTATGGAGACAGAACAGGGGAAACATACAGGACCTCATTCCGGTCACAATTTATTCCTTGCGCTTACAGAACTGGAAGTATAAAATAGGGCTCTCTTAATCCCTCTGTAGTAACACAGAGGGAGGCGCTGCAATGAGGCGACACACTCTTCAGGTGGGAGCAACCCGAATATCACAGAGACCTGTCTGTGACATGTCTCTGTGACTAGAAATAATACAAATACAAATTATTTTATTTTATTTTTGTATACAGAGTCGGCCTGGATCAGGCCATTCCCAGGGAACGGTGCCTTCGCCCAAAATGTCGAGTCAGGAACCTGAGAAGAAGGATGAGGAAGACAGCATGACAGCCATAGTGCAGAGAGTGCTGACCATGGCGCCAAGGTCAGTAAAGATTATTGAGAACACAAATAACAAAATAATACAAGATGCTAGCATGCACACACACACACACATGTATGCACACAGCCAGCGAGCATGCATACATGCAATGTCCCAAGCATGCTTGTACATCAATTGTCGCACTAGGAATTTAGAAAGCTAGTCCCATCAACAACTTTCTTCACCCCAGCTTTGGTGTCGAGATTCTTTTTCTTCTTCTTCTGCGTTCCCAGGCCATATGGCCATAATGGGTGATGTACGTAGGTGTCCGGTTTTCAGTTTTCGCTGGTCTCCCCTGCTGCATTCAGCCGACACATTCTGATTTTGGAGGAATGGTGTCGAGATTTGACCTGTATGATTTGAGATAGCTGTATGCAAGTCGCAACATTATTTGAGGTGCAATCATTAGTTTTGGCAGATACATGCAAGAATTCACTCTGTTTTTTGATTTGCGAAAAATGTAAAGACAGGCTCCAGATGTTATGTAGCAGCACCCTCATAGAAGGATAAGACTTCACACATTTGTCAATTTGTGATGGGTTATGGTTTGTGCAGACAACAGCGGGATTTGCTGAAGACGTTGTCCAAGATTGATGATACTGCCAAAGAATCCAACGGACTGCAACCTCCAGGTTCCAAGTCTGTACTCGGCCCCACCTCTAGCCCTGCCAAGAAGGCTTTTGCCGAGGTAAGAAAGAAAAAAAAGAAAGGCATTTTTTTCTCTCAACATTTGAAGAGAACTAGCTTATAAAAACATTAAACTCTCATTTGAAATGCAAATTTTCTGATTTTTTATTTTTATAGATGCTTCTTCTGACAATGTTATTACCATTTGAAGAGAAGCCTGAATCTGAGATAGGAACTTCAAATATTGTGCTAATGCTATCAACTCCTTACTAATGTTGCTCCTATTATTACCTCAAATATTATTGTCCTCATTTGAATATTTCCATTATACAATATTTTGTTCATATTATTATGTAATTTAAAACATGTAAATAATAAAAGTATTATGTAATTCAAAACAATTTGCTGGTATCTCAATATTGCCTCGTAACACACAATATTTTGCCCATATTCTTACCATATATTTTGCACATGTGCCATATTTTAGGGACTGTCAGGCGCATCACAATACAAGAACCATTTATTACTGAACGTTAAAGTTTACACCAAAGTCTGATTTTGTAAGTTTCCATTGTATTTTTTGTCATGTTATAAGGTACAGGGTTTTCAATCTTTAAAAAAAAATTGTTGCCGTATGGTCAGTAAAATATTGTTGGTGAAATTAAAAAAAAATTGTATTTCGATTTTTTTTTTTTGGAGTTAGATACATAGGCAGCTCTCTAATTTTTCCTTCCACCAAAAGCTCGTATCTCTAATGACTTTCTATCTGGGGTAAATGAGGTTGTGTAAATAAAAGAAAAACTCAAGTCCCAAATTCAGATCTAGTTAAGGACAAAAACCTTGTATGTTCGTTCTGTTCAAGTCAAAAATGTTTTTTGGGTAGTAATTTTAGCAAAATGCAGGACTAAACTCGCAATGTCTTGAACAGCATATTCATCATAGTTGAAATTGTGTCAACGCGGTTAATTTTTAAAAAAATTTCTTTCTTTTTTCTCAAGACTACCAAAATTGAGATACAAGGTTTTTGAATTTCACCGACGATATGGTAAATAACCTCAAATTGTGCTCATAACAGTCCTCTAAATAATGTTATCGACAGTAATATTTTGCACCTCTAAATTACCTCAGATTATGTGTGTGTGTGTGTGTTCCATTGTGCATGTGTTGCTGCTCGTTTATGTCATTTTTGAATACTATTTTTCCTGTCTCCTTATTACTGAACACTTAATTGCAGGGCTCCCAGGGACCCCCATTTTGGGGGCCTATGAAGCACTAAAATTCTAAAGGACCCTCTAAAAGAATGTGCAGGGGGTCCCAGGGATGCACTAGAAAAATTCATTTTAGCATCCGCAATGCCACTGGGACCCTCTATCCCGCCTCTAGGACCCTCTATGCTGTAAGTGAAGGAGTCCCTGGGACCCCTTGTTTTGGGGGACGATTGGGAGCCCTGAATTGTAAAGCGCTCCGGGATTATTTGTGGTAATGCGCTATATAAATGGACTTATTATTATAATAACGGTCCACTTGACGATGTGATCCACAGTCTGAAAGGGCAGAGGTGCGCATTGAGATCCTGTCCAACTGGGGTCACCGGTCGCGGGTGGGGCTGACGGAGGTGCAGCTGGTGACCATCTCAGGGGCGCTGATGCCTGTGGCCTCCTCTGGGGTCACTGTCCACGGGGCCCACTCCCAGTCAGGGCCCCTCGCTGTGCTCTTCAACGGCAGGGCCAAGGTAAGGCTCATTATTTGCAATGGCTTCCATTTTCAATTTGGCATCGTGATATTACAGTGGAAATTTGGAAAGTCAGAACTGAAAGGACTGAAATTTTATTTTGAGACAGCTGATATTTTGAGATTTAAAAACATTTGCCATAAAAAGTTTAAATTGGGACCAAACATTTATTGTGAACTATCTTTTTTTTGGGGGGTTGTGGTACCTGTTTTTGAGTTAGCCGGTTTCCACTGTATATCATATTTGTGTGATCTCTCTTTTTAGGCCAAACGGTATGCTACTTTGACTTTTTTTTTATGAATGCTCAGTTGTATCTTGATTTAACTTTGACCTTTGCTGTGAAATCCTGATATTTTTTATTTGTGGTCAAAAGAGTATGCTAAATGATTAATATATTTATCTGAAGCAAAAAAATTTGCTGCTCCATCATTTGCTATGAATGCTCAGTATCTTAGTTTGAGAATTCAAAATGCTCAATATCTTAATTTCAATCTTGTTTTTTTAATCTCAATGTTTGCTATAAAAGCTCTATGTTTTGATTTTGGATGTAAAAATATGCTATTCCAGCATTCATGGCATATGCTGGAATTTATTTATTTTATCTACTTTTTTACATTGCTGTTGATGGGACTATAAGTATAAGCAATGTAAAAAAATAAAATAAAAATAATTTCCAGCATATGCCATGAATGATTTAAGGGACAAAAGTGTGCTATTTTCACTTATGTTATGTGAGCTCAATATCTTAATTTAAGACCCAAAAGCAACCTACTTTGTACCTCTGTTCAACAGCTTGGGTGTTTTTTTCAGACAACGAAGGAGCGCAACATGTGGGTGTGTGAGTGGAGTGGTCGGCCAGTAGAACTGACGATTCAGGTCCAGCAGTCGTCAAACCTGGCTGCCCTTCGACTGTGGAACTGGAACAAGAGTATCATGGTTTGTACTCTGGGAGAGAGAGAGAGTGTTTGTGTGTGTGTGTGGGAGAGAGAGAGAGAGATGATGAACAGAGAAAGAAAGATGGAGATAAAGAACACACGAAAAGAGAATAAACCAAGGATGAAAGATTGAATAAAAATAGGTTTTCGCCATGAATGAAATTCTGCTTAACGTCCTCCGGTCTGGAACAGACACATATGGGACATTATTAGATATAAAGATGGTGGGAACGATCCTGGAGGCAATGCCAGGAGGCAGTGCAACACCAGGAAAGTCCCGAATTTTTAGCAATACAGATGTTCAAAGGTTTTCGCCATAGAGAACAGGCTTCATATAGTGTGTAGAGCAGATATTTTCATTTTGTGTATTTGTTTTGTTTTGTGTGTTTTCATTTTTTAAATTCATATTTCCATAATAATGGGGTTTTAAAAATTCTTATTAAAGGTGCACATTATAAGATTGAAAGTATAATATGTGTGTATATAAAGGACATGGGTGTTATTCTAATCGCCATGGCCTAAATATCTGAACTGGTCATACAATAAAACAATTACTTATGTCCTCTTACTCTTACTTGTATCTCTCTCTCTATTTTTAGTTTCTCGTTTTATTCCATTTCATTTTCACATCCATCACCATCTCATTTTGTTTGAAGACAATACCTGCTGTACCTGTTGAATCAGTGAGTATGGAGGTTTCATTTACTTTTTTTTTTTTATTGACTGTAGATGGCATTGTTTTGAAAAAGAAACGTACATCTTTCCGTTTTATGTGTGTGAAATGTGATACATGAAATTTCATTTGTTTTAAAATTTTATGCATGTGTACTTTTGATCAAAACTCTTCTTTACTTCATTTTTTAGTTTGGTCAAAATGTGCAAAAGTGGAAATTTTACTTTTTTTCTTCATGTTTACTAACTTTTGTGTGACATGGGTATACAGTACTAAGACTAAGAGTAAACTGTGTAGTACCATATTTTACGGACTATAAGGCGATACTTTTTTCCTAGACTGAGACCCCTGCGCCTTATAATGTGATTGATTATATAGTAAGAAACTATAATAACGAAATCTGAATTTTGTGTAAAATTGGGGTGCGCGTTATAATCAGGTGCGCGTTGTAGTCCATAAAATATGGTAATATTGATGTCTTTAGCTAAAATTATTTTGTACCAAAATATAGAAGAAAAACATGCATGCATTGTATTTTGATGTGGTGGATTTTATGAGGAATCATTGTGTGATTTGATCCTCAAAGTTATAAACTTAACCTCTTATCCTCTCTTTTCTTCAGCGCATTGTCATCTGATCATTTCCTTTTTTCCCATTCATTTTCTTACAAAAATTGTTAGTATTCCTTTTTCATCATTATCTTTTTTGAAATTGAAATTGTTGGAGTGTTTGCCCTACAATATTAGATTGATGTTTCTCTCCTTGAACCTAATTTGGGTCAAAATATTATGGCTTAAAAAAACCATCTGTCCACATAACACTTACCGAGTACCTGATTGTGTTTTAAAAAAATAACGAGAAAAGATTAAGGCATTCTGATTGAAAGAAAAGAAATATGCTTTTATGTTTGTGATGCTGTTTCCCATAAATGCTAAACCTCTAATAGTTCACCATTTGAGCTCACCAGCAAGCACTCTGACTATTTCACTGCATATTTTTTGTCTTTATTTTCTTCGAAAATCAACTTTATTTTGATTCTGTATTGGCTAGTGCTTTGAGAATCATGAAATGGAAAACAAACAAACCAAAAATCGTTAATATTCTTGCATTTTAATGAGCTCTTTTCTTGAGTGTGTATCGTTTTGTGACGATTATTCTGTCTATCCAGGTAAGTCTTAGTACAAACAAATTGTTAGAAATGTAGTCACCTTGTAAATGTGGAAGAGTAACTGAAAAAAAAACTATTAAAAAAAGTGACAAGCAAATGATCAACAATCTGAATAAAAGCTGCAGTTTTAGCTCTACCTAGGTGTAGAGTGACACAGAGGTAGCGCGTTCGCCTTGTGTCAAGTAAACCCGAGTTCGAACCTGGGTACAGGGGATTTTTCCTCACTTTACACTAGGCATCACGGTCTGAATGTGGAGTCTTCCGGATGAGACGATAAACCGAGGTCCCATGTGCCCATGCACTTAGCACACATTAAACCCAGTGGCAACGAAAAAGTTGTCATTTGGTCAAAATTTACACACACACCCCTTCCTTCTTCATCAGTCACACAAAAATCGCATGCAAATTAATTTTTTTTATAAATGGCTGCGATGCGCTCTCCTGATGGGAGCAACCCGAATTTCACAGAGACGCCTCTGTGACTAAGACGCCTCTGTGACTATAAAGTACCTAATACCTAAAAAATACCTGATTACAGCAGTACGTTGTAGCACGTTTGTGATTGTACTGTATTTAGAGGGTGTTCTGTGAGTGAAATTAAGCGTTCTGTAGTCTATTTTTCATGAAATATCAGTGGTTGTAGCATTTTTTTTAAAAGCGTTAAAAATTGCTTAGAGAAATAAAAGCAGCCGTGCTAATTGTTTTAGATTTAGAAGTTTACCATTGATAAGTATACTTTACTCATACAAGGACATTTTTTTCTGTTCTACTTCTGTCCATAACAGTGTCAGAATGTATGTGAATGTGTGTCTGCGCTGGTGTCTAGTCATCTACATATTTATCTATGTATCAAATACCTGTACTTCTCCCCCCACCCCTCACCCCATCTCTCTCAGTCTCTCTCTCTCTCTCTCTCTCTCTCTCTCTCTCTCTCTCTCTCTCTCTCTCTCTCTCTCTCTCTCTCTCTCTCTCTCTCTCTCTCTCTCTCTCACTCTCTCTCTCTTTTCATTTTTTATTTCTGTCTTCCAGTAATTTATCTTTCTGATTGTCGATGTGTTCTGTATGCCTATCTTTTATTGAGATTTCTTCTTTTTTTTATAATAGAATATCTGGTTTGATTGTCCTGCAATCTTTCAAATCTTATTTTTGAAATATAGCCTTTCATCCGTGTTTTTTTTTCATGATGTCTTATCTTTAATGAACTTAATGAAAGAAGGTGTGGACACGGCTTTGAAATATATTTTGGCTTCAGTTATTTTTTTATTCTTCGTAAAACTCCATTTTTGTTTTAATTTCGACCAACATAATTAGAAAATGCCCTGGATACTTCTTGAAACTCCTGCCTTTCGTGTTGTGACAGGAGCTGGACATGGGCGCTCGTCACGTGCGCGTGTTTGTGGACCAGCGCAGAGTCTTCGACGGTGAGCTAGAGAAAGGCTGCGGCAACCACATCTTCGACTACAGCAAAACCATCCCCCTCACCGACAGACAGCCTGCCAGCCCCCCGAAACTGCTTCTCCGCTCCCCGACCCACGAAAAACCCAAAGAAAACGGCACCGCTTCCAAAGCCAACAGCCAGCCCCCTCACTCTCCCCTACCGGCCAACAGTGTGTCGCAACGCGTGTTAGCGTCGCCGTTGAAGGGGGGTAGCCCCTCTGTGCCAAACGACGGACACCATCATACATTCAGGAGCATCAGTCGCTCGTCGGCATCGTCAGCGTCGTCGTCAGGTTCTCACCCATCGCGGCCGTCGTCGCAGAATGAGGAGCGCGGGGGGCAGGTTCGAGGCGAAACGCGAACGCTTGTGAGACCCGCTGTGGTCAGGCAGCAGTCCACTGGGTCTGACCGGTCAAGTCCTGAGGGGGACAAAGGTAAAAAGGATTGGAAACAAAGAAGAAAAGGGAGATAGATTAATGAAGGAACATTCAAACTGTTTCTGCACAATGATTTTGTCTTTTTAGTTCTGTTTATGTTAGAATTAAAAGTTGTCTAACCCTTTCGCCGCCGACGTTGCATTTGTGCACCACAATTGATTTAACACCCATGTCACTAAAAGGCCTCAAACCTGGGTCCATCATCCAAAGATCCTTTTATCTTTATTTTTGGAGGTAAGGATTAGCCTTATTTTATACGTGTCACAGACTCGGAGGAATCCCCAATGTTGCAGACACATTTTTTTCTACCCAGGTAAGTTGAATGGAATTTGTTTTTCCTGATAAATGGCTGGCGGTGAAAGGGTTAAAGGGATATAGTTTGTTGAGTTTACACATGTTTCAGGGTGGGAAGGGGTGATCATTCCAATGTATGAGAGTAAGTCCTTTGGTAGTGATCTCTTACCATTTTTTTTATGTTTGAGGGCCATCACCTAAATTTCCTCCCTATGACCTGACTATATCTATGTGAGATAAAATGTAATCAAATAAATTAACATGCTTTAAAATACTAATTGCTCTAGAAAATGATTTTCTGGGGTGGGGTGGGGGTGTGGGGGATTTAGCTTGTGACCATGTTTTGGCACGGTTTTAGGCTTGTCTGTGCTTGCCTCTTTGAGTGTGTGTGTGTGTGTGTGTGTGTGTGTGTGTATGAAACTGCTCTTCCACTTGTTTTAGCATTGAAGGTGCCATTTTAAAGCTAACCTCAAAATTGTGTCACTGCTTCCCTCACTTTTGCATCATGTAGATATACAAGCATGCAAGGAGTCTCTTCTAGGATTTTTAAGCAATGGGAACTCCCCCCCCCCATCCCCCACCCCCCCCCCCAAAGATGCTAATTAATATGCGTTGTTTTTGTTGTTTTGTTTGTGTTGCTTATTTTGTGGAAAGCTGCAGAATAGTTGTAGGTCATTAATTTATAGCCAGCATAATTAAGGTTAATACCATATTTTATGGACTATAAGGCAATACTTTTTTTTTTACTAGACTGAGATTCCTGTGTCTTATAATGTGACTGATAATATATTTTAAGACAAGCGCGGATTCGCAATTGTTTGTGGCAGCGGTCTATTTTTACTACTCCAATCATTACATACACTGAGTCGCCTCCCCTGGCTTTTCAATAATTTTAATCTGTAAACCAGAATGTTATCTCTGCACCATTTCGTAACTTTTTATATCTTTTGGAAAACATTTAAAACTATTTATCCTACTTATACTCATCGAAAGAAGCACTGCATACTCGTCGTGTCTGTTGCAGTGTCTGTATTACATATGTTTATTATTTTGTACGCTTTAAAATGAAGATTCATGTGCTCTGTTCAGTATACAATTCTTTCCATACCTAAGGACTGTAGATATGACAACTGAAATGTTACTTTATGCCCAAGTATTGTTTTCTCTTTTACAATATGTGTGACAATTTTGGACCAACAGACCAGACCGACAGACCGACAAAGTGAGTTATAGGTTTGTGGCTTGTGCCACAAACAAAAACACTATGATAACGAAATCTGAATTTTTTGTAAAATTTGGGGGGTGCGCCTTATAATCAGGTGCGCCTTGTAGTCCGTAAAATACGGTAAATTGAAAGGTTAGTTTCTTTTGTGTGCCAGAACTATGTCAGCAGCATGAAATAAGTAATAGGATAGGCTTAAGGCAGGAAGACAGAGAACCACAAGACATGGTTTTCAAACTGTGGAATTGGCTTTATGCCAGCATAATGAGGGGGATTGCAGATAATTAATGACGAGTACTGGAGATAATTAGATCTTGTTAAGTAAAGGTGTTGGCTTAACCACCATTGTAGGTTTGCATTGGCCTTGTCGCAAATTTTTTATTCAAGCTGATCTCCTTTGGACAGAGAATTATTTATGAGTCGGGCGTTGTTTTTGCTGCATGGCTTGGAATTGGAATTTTATCCAGTTTGATTGTGCTTTGATCTTTTTTTTTTAGAGTTTTGTTGTTGTTTTGCTTTGACACAATGCACAAGAGTTCTATGTCAGCAGCAAGAGGTTTGGTGTTGATTTAATTTTTGTTTGGTATATTGTACTTCATGTGATGGTGGTGGTGGTGTGTGTGCAGGGCTCCCAATCATCCCTCAAAACATGGGGTCCCAGGGACTCCTTCACTTACAGTGTAGAGTGTCCTAGAGGCGGGATAGAGGGTCCCAGTGGCATTGCAAATGCTAAAATGAATTTTTCTAGTGCATCCCTGGGACCCCCTGTACATTCTTTTTAGAGGGTCCTTGAGAATGTTAGTGCTTCATAGAGCCCTGGGAGCCCTGGTGTGTGTGTGTGTATGTATGTGTGTGTTGTTGTATTTGATTACCCGGTAAGTGCTAGGTGTTTTGTGTGTGTGTGGGTTTTTTGTTTTTTTTTTTTTTTTTTTTTTTTTTTTTGGGGGGTACATTAGGTTTATGCTTCCTGACTTGATCTGGTAATGTTTCAAACACAAAGGATATTGATAAACAATTACAACTTGAAAGTAAGTCAAAGCCAAGTCGTTGCAGTTGTGTCTTTTTCTTTCTTTGATAATGCAGAAGGAAAGGAAATGAAAGCGCTCATATGACGAAGACTAGAAATGTAACAATGTGTGAGACATGCTATTGTGTCTGCGGAAGTCATGAAAAATTCAACTAAATATTATATTCATGTAGCATTTAAAAAAACACCTTTGATTAAAACAAGATGTAATGCTAAGCAAGGTGTATCATCCAAACTTTCCTTGGTGGTGGTGTTATGTGTACCCGTCTTAAATAAGGCCATTGCAGGTGCTACATAACATGTCCCTTTTGTCATGACAACACAGTGCTAGTGATTCACTAGGACAGAACGAAAAATAGGGACACAAACTATTGCCTGGTAAGAAACGTATTAACTGGTCAACCATGGCAGGATAGACAGTTGTGTTATGCAACTTGCATGAGCAGTATTACAAATTGATACTAGCTGTTCTATGAACTATGGTTTTTCCCCCAGATTATTAGAGGTATTTAATGTAGTCTAATAGTATTGTAATAGTTGTTTTTACATAATTTTCAGACATGGGCAAAGACGGCATTCCAGAAAAGAAGCTGTCGAAAACTCCACGGGTGACGAAGCGAATGGCAGCCCGGTTGGATAGGAAATCCTCCGACACTGACACTTCCAGGTCGAATGCCGATAGGTAGGGGCGCTGCTTCACAGAGTTTATGTTAGGGTGTGTCTGTAGAAGTGTGTTGGCATGAATTTCTTGCTTATAATTTATAAATTGTCTGGTAGGGGCTGTACTTCAAAGAGTTTATGCTTTGGTACTTTATAGTCACAGAGGCGTCTCTGTTAAATTCGGGTTGCTCCCACCTGGAGAGCGTGTCGCAGTCAGAGGCGCGCCACACACTTCTTCTTTTTTTCATGCGATTTTTTGTGTGACTGATGAGGAGGGAAGGGGGATACATTTTGACCAAATCACAACTTTTTCGTTGCCACTGGGATTAACGTGTGCTAAGTGCATGGGCACACTGGACCTCAGTTTATCGTCTCATCCGAAAGATGTGGGGATGTGTATCTACAAGTTTGTAGGCATTCTGCATCTGCATTGGTTGAGACCACTTCTGGCATAATATACCAGCAGAAAAAAATTGGGGAGAGCACGTGAAAAAAAGACATTAATTTGTGTTTGTGACGTTTATGTTGTTTAAATAGATCTGTTTGCTTTTAGCTCCACAGCTTATAATTATGTTGTCCGGTGTGTTTATAAAACCTTGTAGGTGTTCATTTTGTGTTGTATTCATGTCACATTTGGATATTAATGTCTCTTCAAGAGAAACCAAAGAATGACAATTATTTTGAAATGAAAGTAAAAGTACATTTGTGTGTGGTTTTCCTGATGTACATGTATTTTTTTTTTTTTTTTTTTTTTTTTTCCATTCAATCCATATAATCTTGTTCCAGCATTGAGCAGAAGCCTCCCCTGCCCCCAGACAAATCGGTTCAGCGTTCTGCGGACAAAGCACTCAGCTCCAAATCCCAGGAAAAACTGGCCCCCAAAACCCAGATGCTCCCTCCTGCTCCCCTCAAATCCCCCAGGGCCAGTTCTGCTGCGTTATCCAAATCGTCCGGCCGGCAAGAAGGGTCCAGGACTGCGAGCGACGAAAGGGACGCTTCTATAGTTGACCAGTTGAAAGACATGGGGACAAAGTAAGTGGGTTGTGTTGTGCATTTATCGTATTGTGTGGTGGTGTGGTTGAGTGTGTGTGTGTGTAGGTGTGTGTTACTGACTGACTGACTGAATAAATTAATGAATGAAAGAAAGAGTTTGATTTCTCCTGCTGTAAACTTTGATGAAATGACCACAGCTATGCTCGATCAAGCTGTAACATTCCTTAATAATCAAAGTGTCATCATCTGTCTGTTCAGGGAAAACAAGAGGAAAAAAGACATTCCCAGATGGCTGTCATCAGCGGAAGCCGCAGGTACATTTTGCATATTGATGTCTTTCCCGCCTAGCTAAAATTTTAGGGGTCAACTGCACATTTTATGGTGTCACAACTGATGCAGAGATGTTTTGATATCACGTGGTATTTTAAGCTGTAGCGTATGCTATGGGAAATCTGTGCTTCACGAGAAAATTTGCTGTATTTTAGAGACGCACTGGCCTCGAAATCCAGTGTATCAGATAATGATTTTTAGCATCAGAGAAGCAGATCTCTGTGTAAGAATGATCACTGAAGTCGCCAACTAGGACCAAATTGTTTTGATATCGCATGACATTATAAGTTGTAGTGCATGCTTTGGGGAATCTGTGCAAAGGTGAAAATTGGCTATGTTTTAGTGACATAATGGCGTAAGCTCCAATGCATCAGATGGCCATTTTTAGCGTCGGACATTCACATCTGTGCGTAACAATAATTAACCCTGCATATGCTAATTAGGACTTGCAGTTATGTTTTGATATCACCTGATATTTTAAAGTTGTAGTGCATGCTTTTGGAAAATCTGTGAAAATGTGCTATGTTTTAGTGACACACTTATTCTCGAACCCAGTGTGTTGCATGGTAGCTTTTTATCGTCAAAAGTGTGTAAGAGTGAACAGTGAATGCGCCAACAAGGCCTTTGTGTTTTCTCCCTCTCTCAGAGCTGAAGGCGCGGTCGTCCAACAAGGACATCACCACCCACCTGGGGCCCTCCAACTCCTTCCAGCAGGAGGACGAGGAGGACATCCAGAGCCTCCTCGACGAGGAGCTCGCCATCTTCTCACAGGCTGGGTGGGTCTTTTCTTCATACAATGGAACCTCCCTTATAAGACCTCCAAAAATCATCCAAAATGAGGTCTTATAAGGGAGTGGTCTTATAAGGGAGGTAGTTTTATTACTTTCAAAGAAGGGCAATGTCTCAGAGAAGTAGGTCTTACGTGGGAGGGAGTCTTATAATGGGAGGTCTTATAAGGGAGGTTCCACTGTATATCTCTCTTTGAGTCTGAGTGTTTTTCTCTCTCTGTCTGTCTCTCTCCGTCCCTCTCTCTGTCTGTCTGTCTCTCTCTCGTCCCCCTCTCTCTCTCTCTCTCTCTTTCTTTCTTTCTTTCTTTCTCTCTCTCTCTCTCTCTCTCTCTCTCTCTCTTCTCTCTCTCACTCTCTCTCTCGAGCACTGGTATTACAAAGGGAGGGAAGTGGATGTCGTTAACAGCTATAAATATCTTGGTTTCACGCTCAGTACTAGAATGGCTTTTGACACTGCATTAGATGAATTTGCTAGACGAGCAAATAACAAAGTTACGGACATCTTTAGAACAATGTGGGCTTTAGGAAATATGGATATGTCAATATTTTTTAAACTTCGATTGTCAGGTCAAGCCAATGTTATTGTATGCTGCTGAGCTTTGGGGGTCAGTGTTTCCCATAGGGGTGAAATGTGAGAGTCCCAGGGACTCCCTGTGCAAAATGTTAAGAGTCCTTTTCATATTTTTAAGAGTCCCCTAAGTATATGATAAAAAATGCTTTAACAAAAGCAAATACATGCTAAACACACATGCTACATGCACAGTGAATACACAGGCAAACACATGTGCATAACCCCTGGAAATGGAATAGGCTGACTACACAGAGAGAGAGAGAGAGGGGGGGGGGGGGGGGCAGATAAACAGATCGAGATATGGACAGAGAGACAGGCAGACAGACACACAAGCGTACACACACACTTGCATATGCAGTAGCTTATGTTTTTGAGATGATGCCATTCAGATCTCTAAAAGAACGGCTTGATGCTGCTGCTTTTTCCTCTGTCGAACTTGTAAAAAACGTTCAGATTTGGTAAACGAAGAAATCAGACCTAAAAGTTGAAGCACTTCACTCTCGCGAACAAGCATTCAGATGTAAACAAAGATCGTTTTGGAATGACCGGACATGTGTCTGCTTTAGAAAGGAAAACCCTGGATGGTCAGAAACAAGACTGACAACCAGGAAAATCAAAGCAAACACTGACCGCTGTGGCACGAATTGAAAATCGGGTTCGGAGTTTTGATATGGAAAAGTTGGGGTGGCTTGACCTAATTCCAACGATCCTACAAGTTGCAGACGATGTCTGAGCGAGTCCGAAACTAGCAAACATATTCTTCTGCCGCTTTCCTACTCGTGCCTTCTTTTGGGGAGGCATGGCTGGTTTTAAACACAAATTGTTGTCAAAAGGCCGAGAACGATCTAGTTTAGCACTACAAGACTAGGTCACGCTGGAACTTTATTTGGTCTTCAAAAAGTTGGATCGGAAAAGCTTTACCGAATGTGCAATGCCGCCATTTCTTAGTTTCGGCGTTCGTTTAGTACTGATTATGGGTTTAGCAGACGACAGAATCCTTGAAGTTGTTGACTGCTTTGACGAAAAATCAATCGGTCAGATGACCGTCTGCCTGCTAAAACTATCCGTCAAAATCGAAAGTTTATGAGTCAATGACTGATGACCGACGCCAAGAATGAACCCTGCTGTCTCCGTCTGTTGAAAAAAGTGTGCGTCCCATGGGACGCCCAGAGCTGAAATCAAAGAGTCCCTCTGTGATTTTTGTGCTTCAGGGACGCACATATGTGCGTTATGGAAAACACTGGGGGTTAATGAAATTTCAGTCTATTGAAGCAGTTCAGTTGTTTGCATGCAAACGTTTATTAGGTGTGAGTCCCAAAAGTCCCAACACAATGATTTATGGTGAAACCGGTCGATACCCTTTGTGTATTGACAGTACCCTCAAGTCTATTAAATGTTGGTTTAAACTTCAAAATATGTCTATTGAGAGATTCCCAAAACAGGCTCACCTCATGATTTTGAACAAGATTCCCGAGTTCTCACGTGGTCATTTTAATTTTCATAACTGGTCATATTCCATTAAAAAATGTTTTGATATTTTTGGTTTTTCAGAGGTTTGGATAAATGGAGGAGTTGGAAATGAATTTATGTTTTTGAAAGAACTAAAGCAACGAATGTTGGATTGCTTTATGCCAGATTGGAATGTTAAACTGTATGAAAGTGATCGATTTAATACGTATAGATCTTTTAAATCTGTATTTCAACCAGAAAAGTATCTTTCAGTTATAACAATTAGTAAATTTCATTATGCTCTTTCAAGGTTTCGCTTAGGACTATGTGATTTAAATGTTAATAACAGATACAACGAAAAACCAAACAAATGTCCATTTTGTAGCAAAATAGAAAACGAATTTCATTTTTTGTTTGAATGCCAAAAGTACTCAAGTTTACGTGGAAAATATATACGAAAATACTATTCATATTTAGATAAGGAATGTTTGGTTCATATGTTGCAGTCTGAAAACGTCTTGATCCTAAGAAATTTGGCCATGTATATTTTTTATGCACTCAAAACTAGATATGAACTTTTAAATGATAATTAAATGTATATTTTGTCATGGATTTCATTTACGAAATTAGTCGGTTTTATAGCGTGTTGCTGTCCTTTTGAAGTTATTTGTTCCTGAATTCAAATTTTCTCCCTTCCAAGTGCTTGCTTTGTGTCTTTAGAAGCAAATTACTTCCCCTTTTGTTTCATGAACGTGTAGCCATTGTATACAGGCCTGTGGCCTTACAATTACATTTTCAGAGTTTCAGAGTTTCTCTCTCTCTCTCTCTCTCTCTCTCTCTCTCTCTCTCTCTCTCATTCTTTCAATGCGCTTTTGTTGTTGTCTTATCCTGGTGACTGCTGAAAAATTACTTTCCATTGATTTCTGTGAACATCCTATGGGATGGAGCGGAAGTTCTATCTTGTCTGAAAACAACTTGTTCTGTCTTAGTACTCTTACCCTATTAATAACTTTCCTTTGAATGTACTATAGGCAGGAGCGGAAGTTCAGTTTCAGTCAGACTCATCTTGTCTGAGAACATCTTATGATTAAGAAAGCCATAACGCAATACATATGATTTCCACTTTTGTTTCTCTTCATTTGAGTTCTCAGTATATTGTAAAGAAAGCTTGTGCATGAGTCATTATGAAAGAAAGCCTCTCACTATCTAGGTCTGTAGAAATTTTAAAAAACAAGAAACAACATTTAAAAACAGCTGTAAATACAATAATGCATACTATAGGGAGGAAGGTGGCCGAGTGATTAAGACATTCACATGCCAATTTCAATGCGTGAGTGTTCGAATCCTGGCCTCGCCGTTTCTTTCTAGTTCGTCGGGAAAATCAAACTGAACGTCAAGTCCTTCGGATGGGGACTTAAAGTTAGTTTGACCCATGCGCTTTATGCATGTTAAAATCCCATGGCAGTCAAAAGTCGGTAAGAGAAGGGAAAAATCCCACTGCCTGGTATGACCAAATTGATAGCTAGGTTTCCCAAGTCCGCCCCCCTAAAAAAAAATCATATATTTCATGTGGGTGGCACTGCGCTTGCGGCGATGCGATCTCCAGGTTGGAGTAACCCAAATTTCACAGAGATAAGTCTCTGTGACTTAAAAAAAAAAAAAATGCACCACATACTCTGAGCTTGAGCTGACTGGCTCTGTGGCTTGATACCAAGTTTCACCATAATGTGACTGGCATGTCAGGGCTCCCAATCGTCCAGCAAAACAAGGGGTCCCAGGGACTCCTTCACTTACAGTATAGAGGGTCCTAGAGGCGGGATAGAGGGTCCCGGTGGCATTGCGAATGTTAAAAAGAATATTTCTAGTGCATCCCTGGGACCCCCTGCACATTCTTTTAGAGGGTCCTTTAGAATTTTAGTTCTTCATAGACCCCCAAATGGAGGTCCCTGGGAGCCCTGCATGTGCAAACCAATCTAAGACCTGATTATCTCAGCTAGGCTTTTAGATAAATTTTACACTTAAGACTCTTCAGCAACTTTGGTTTAAATGATTTTTTATTTTTCAAATGCACATTAAGCAAATATTAAACAAACATAACGGCAACAACAAGCTTAAAGCTTATACTGTGCCACTTTACTTCATATAAATTTTAGCATGGCGGCTGGTAAGCAACTTTGTGTGAGACAAGTGAAAAGAACATGACATTGTTCTTTTGCACTTTCCGTGAAGGCAGTAAAAGATGATGAAGTAGCTCCGTTCATTTCACATACATTGGCGGTAAGGAAAGCTCTTCATTTCAAATGGATGAGTAAGGACAGTCAAGGGGTTACATTTGCTGCGTGTTGCAGGTGTATTCAATGGCCATTGTGTGTTGTTGTTGTTGTTTTTTTACATTTATTTACACTCTCTTTTTACAAATTATATTGCAGATCTGCACCAAGTACACCCAAACCCACCCTGAGTCCAGAGAAGAGTAAAGCAGCATCAACAAATGAAGCAGGTTAGAGTAGAATGTCTTCAAAAAATATGATATGCACACACGGCCAAAAAGCAAGGATACATGCACTTGTCTTATCCACCAAGGTGTTTCTTCTTTCGGGTGCGAGCTGGCTGGGTCATTCAAGCTTTCATTCCAGAAAAAGGAAAAAGAAGAGAAAAGGAACAAGGAAAAAAGGAGGAAAGGAAGGAAAAAAGAAAAGAAAGGGTTGAAAATGAAGGCGGAAGTGGTGGTGGGTTGCATGATTAGTAAGCAAGACAGCGGAGAGTGGATGAATGATTGGGTGTGGTGTGAGAGTTACATATTTGTTTTAATGTAAATTTTTGTTTTATATTTTTTATTTAATATTTTTATTTTGATATAATTATCTCATCTTATTTTACACGGTGGAAGACAAGTTTCCATGTGCGTTGTACAATGCCAATGGACAATAAAGAAACTTATGACTTTTGACTTAAAGCCCCTACTGTGTATGCAGCAGCCATATGTACTCACCATATTTTTCTGAATATAAGACGGTACTTTTTTTTTCCAGAGTGAGACCTCTGCACCTTATCATATGACTACTTACTAATATAGTAAGATACAGACAAACCCCTATTTTACGACCCTCTGTTAAGCGACCACCTCTCATTTGAGACCGGATTTGTTGGCACAGATGCATTTTACTATGTAAACGACCTCTCTTAAACGACTTCCTCTAAAACGCGACTTACGACCGCCATTTTGTTGGTTTTTACGACCGTTGTTGTCGTCTGCATAGACTTCGAGCAAAGGGAAACAACCACAGTCAAGGGCCTGAAAGCGGAGTCGCTTCCCTTGTTGTAGAAAAGATGGCGGAAAGCGTAGGAAAAGCACGAAAACCACTGACTTTGAAAAAGAAAACCACTGACTTTGGACGAGAGTGGAGGTGATTAACAGAAGTCGGCGAAGTGAAACTGTAATACATCGATTGCACAATCCTATGGAGTTGGAAAGACCCAAATCCAGTTTTAATATCATTGTATGTGTGCATGAAGAAGAGAGTATGAACTGTGCTGAACTTTTTCTTTCTACGGCTGCCAGTGAAAACCTCCGTCATACGACCCCTCCAATTTACGACCGATTTTTCCGGACATTTTGGAAGTCTTAAAATAGAGGTTTGTCTGTAGTATAATAACAAAATCTGACTTTTAATGCGCCTTATAATAAGCTACGCCTTATAGTCTGAAAAATTTGGTATGTAAAACTGCAAAAGGGAACCTCAACCGTCTTTTTTTTGCCCCAAAAGGAGCCAGAATGGTTCAACATAGTGACCATGGGTCCTCAAGAGAAGAAGAAGAAGGAGAAGACCACTAATGAAACCTATTCTTACTGTGTGTTTCCTGGCTCTTACGAAACATGTTTCTTCACTGACAGTTATCTGTGTCTAACCTGAAGCTATCTAATCTGTATCTAATAATGAAACCTGTCTCTCTACTGTGTGTGGTGTTTCTTTATTTTGTTACTTTTCTGTATGTATGTATGTGTGTGTCTGTCTGCGTGCGTTCGTTGTGTGTGAGTGTACTTGTATATGTATCCTCTAACATTTGTGCATGTGTGTTGGTGTATGTGGTCAGTCCATGCAACTCCGTTGCTATGGCTTACTGAATGAAAGATTAATAATGCGTCGGTGTCGATAAATGTGTGTGTGAGTTGCTTTGTATATGCGTTGTTGCTGGTTTGTGTCATTTTTAAACACTTTTTGTTGTCTACTTGTTGATGAATATTCGATTGTAAAGCGCTTTGGGCTCATTTGAGGTAAAACACTGTATAAAGGTACTATTATTATTATTATTATTATTATTATTTTCTCTATCTGTTGTGAAACCTTTCTCTTTGCTGTGTGTGCTGTTTCTTTACTGTGTGTTACTTTTCTCTCTAACTGTTGTGAAACCTCTCTCTTTGCTGTGTGTTCTCAGAGGAGGCCAAGGACGAGGTGAGCCCCATGCAGCAGATAGCCAAGAAGCGGTCCAAGTGGCGCTCCAAGCAGTCGGAGGACCTGGAGGACACCTGGGGCTCCCTGTCCTTCTTCAACAAGTCACACCGCGGCCGACTGTCCCTGGACATGGCTGGTCAGTGTGTGTGGGGGTGGTGGGGGGGGGGGGGTGGAGAGGGGGGGGTTGTTTACATGTGTGTCATCGAGCATGGCTGGTAAATCTGTGTGTGTGTGTGTACCGCTGGCAGTTCAAGATGGCTACTCTCGCTTTTCGTCACTTTGACAAAACTCTTCCTCACTACCTCTCTTCTTCTCTCTGCACCTACCAAAGCTCTCGTACTCTTCGTTCTTCTTCCCAGAAACTTCTTAAAGTTCCTAAGCGGTCCTTGAAATCTTCGGGTGAGAGGGCGTTTAGTTTTGTTGCACCAAACGTTTGGAATTCTCTCCCTGACCATACCCGTAACCAGTCCACTCTTCCTTCCTTCAAGTCCCAACTAAAGACCCACTTCTTCAGGAAAGCTTTCTCTCTGCAAAGTCTATGATCCTTTCCCCACTCTTGTTTTCCAGCTCATTGAAGACGTTGAGTTTGAGGTTAACGCGTGCGCGTGTGTGTGTATGGGGTGAGGGTGGGGAGTAGGGGGGCAGGGGTGGGGATGGGTGGGGGGGGGGGGGAGTGGGGGGATGGTTGGGGTGGTGGTGTTGAAGGGACGTGGGTGTTGGTGTGTTGTGTTATGATTATATGCAATGCATTCTCTAATATGTATTCATTTTGATAGAGATGTATGGTGAGGATGCGTGGGCCAGTTTGTTAGAAATGTTTGTACGAATGGTGAGTGAAAAGCGCATTGAGTTGCTTTGCAAGATTATGCGCTATATAAGCATTATTAATTATTATTTTATTATTTATGAATGCTGCTCAAGATACTTGCTTTGAAACTGGTGTTATTCTTGATCAACTAAAATGTCTCTTCTTTTTTTTTGCAGAAATATATGTGAGCTATGTGTGTGTTATCTGTTTATGCTCTTTTTCATCTGTTTATACCTGGTACATGTATATATGTTTTTACTGTTTCGAAAGGTGTATAAGCTGCCTGTGTGCGCATATGCATAATATGATATATTAGTAGTAGATTATAGTATGGTTTTTTTCCCTGTTAATAGATATAAGCTTGCCGTTGCCTTCCAATAATTATGTTATAATTGCGTCTTTAGGAACAAAGGTGTATGCAGACTAAGAAGAACAAAGAACACAGTGATAGTTTTACTAGTTATTGAAACATTATTTTGCCCCCTTTTCAGATGACATACTGGATGAGTACCTGACTTCTCCAAAAAAGCCTGAGGTGGTCACTCAACTACCCATCCCGGAGGAAGGGTTTACAGATGAGTAAGTTGTGTGAAACTAGTTTGAAGGTAGAATTTTGATGATCTTGTTCGTTTCAATTTTTTTAGTTACATTGGCAATAAGAGGCGGTAGTTTGGTATTGAGTTGCATGGTACTGTTATCATTGTTTCAGCTTACCTAAACAGTTATCTGGTTATGGTAATTTTATGATTTAACTAAACCTGTCTTCTTTTTTTGGGGTCTCTTTTTTTTTCATAGGTGTTTCTATTGATGGCAGTTGGGTATTTATTGAATTAACGTTTCATTGATAGATTGTCCTCATTTTTTATTGAAAACTATGTGACTTTTATGTCAGATACAATCCTCCATAAGTGTACTCCATCAATACAGTGGAGTACACTTAAAATAAAATTCAGGAGACAAAGATTTTTTAGTGCTTTGACCAGTATTTTGTGTTAAGCATTAAGTAATAATAAACAGATTTGTGTGTGTGTAAACATTATTTCATGCTATCCAGTTTTGTATTAAGAGTACTCCATTGTACTTGCTGTTTTGTTTTGTCTTTAAAAAAAAAAAAAAAGGGATGACTTTTTATTTCCCAGTGACGACAGTTTTGTCATTCCTGAGCTGTTTTGTTTTGTCTTTTCTTTGAAACTGTAACAGTATATAATACATAGTTTTCAACTGCCCTTCGTAAACCTTTTTTTTATTTTATAGAGATGACTGTTGTGTGAATCATAAAATTAACCTAACTGTTACTGATAAGATAATGTGAGGTAGTGATGACTTTTTTTCCCCAGTGACGACAGTTTTGTCATTCCTGAGCTGCCGACGGGTCGTGAGTTGGTAATCAACATCCAGTCGACGTGGGGCGACCGCCATTACGTGGGGCTAACGTCGGTTCAGGTGTTTGCCAGCACCGGAGAGCAGGTGGCTGTTCAAAAGGTATTACTAATTTACTGACACTCCTGGCTTTAACAGGCATTCACTTTTTGTCTGCTGTCGTTTGCAAGTGAAATAGGTCACTGAATCATAGGTACAAGTATAAGAACAATTGTAAGTGTAAAAGTAATAGCTGTATTAATGTCTACTTGAAGTGTTATTACATCAGATACTTGTGATTGTGACTGTGACTCTGTGTAGTGTAAACTTGTGTTGCATTGCCATTAGTTGTAAATCACCTTCTCCGTTGAACTCCTCCAAAACCAGAATGTGTTGTCTGTGGACAGCATGGAGACCAGGAAACGAACACATTTCCGGATCTTGCCCATTATTGCCATGGCCTAGAAACACAGAAGAAGAAGAAGAAACAGTTGTCTGTGGACAGCATGGAGACCAGGAAACGAACACATGTCTGGACCTTGACCATTATTGCCATGGCCTAGAAACACAGAAGACGAAGAAGAAACAGTTGTCTGTGGACAGCATGGAGACCAGGAAACGAACACATGTCTGGACCTTGTCCATTATTGCCATGGCCTAGAAACACAGAAGACGAAGAAGAAACAGTTGTCTGTGGACAGCATGGAGACCAGGAAACGAACACATTTCTGGACCTTGCCCATTATTGCCATGGCCTAGAAACACAGAAGACGAAGAAATAGTTGTCTGTGGACAGCAAGGAGACCAGGAAACTGAACGCACGTCTGGACCTTGACCATTATTGCCATGGCCTAGAAACACAGAAGACGAAGAAACAGTTGTCTGTGGACAGCAAGGAGACCAGGAAACTGAACGCACGTCTGGACCTTGACCATTTTTGCCATGGCCTAGAAACACAGAAGAAAAATAAACAGCATCAGAATTGTCAGAGTATTTGCAAATTTCACAGGAATAACAAAAAATTGATAGAGGATTTGATTCTGGTGGCAGCATTTTGCCCTTTTTAGTGAGCATAATTGTTTTTGTCAAATTGCATTTCAAAGTGGTTTTCTTACTGTATCATGACTTTTTGGCCATGTTGGTATTGATTGTCCTTTTATCTTGCTTTTCAGTGGATTGGATTCAGATTGGTCCTTCCTGTCAGCCCCTGTCCACTTTGGGCAACATGATGTCATTGATGATGATGTTACAAGTGTGGAATGTTCGATGTTGAGAAGAGTCATGAAGGATAATATCTCTAAACCATTTGATCAGATTGAGTCTGACAGGTCTCTTCTCAATTATGCATTTAACTCATTCGCATCGCAACGATTTTGAATTATTAAAAAAAACTCACAAATCACTCCAGCCATACACACAAATAAAACATACTTAAACAAAAGGAGAAATGAAAGAAGATTACAGTGTGTTTTTTACTTCAGGTTTAAACATAGGGAAGTGGTAGATCAGACTTTTTTATATATAGACTATATAGGAAAACTATCCACATCAATTGGTTCCCCCACAACAAACCACTACAAAAGCAAAGTCAGAGGCAAAATTGTGGTCTAAGGGAGCGAAGCGAATTAAGAAGTGACCAATGCATGGTGTGCACACAGATTTACTTCCCTTGAAGCAAATGCATCAAATTGACAGCTATCTATTAGTTCCGTAAATATATGGCTGGAACGACTTGAATGAGTTAATAGAAGATGATGTCTCGGTTTTGTCTGGCAATGAAGGGTTTTTTGTTGTTGAATTTCTTGCTTTTAATTTTTTTTTTTGTGAAGCGCATAGAGCTCCACATTTGGTGGAGGAGTGCGCTATATAAAATGATTCACTATTATTATTATTATGATTATTATTGTTCCGGTGTTTCCCCAGATCACGGCAGACCCCCTGGACATCAACATCCTGCCGGAGTATGACCGTGACCCGCGCGTGGTGGGCAACCTGGTGGACGGTGTGAACCGGACACGGGACGACACCCACATGTGGCTGACCCCCTTCAACCAGGGCAAGGACCACTTCATCTTCATCTCCATGGCTAAAACTTACAACATCGCCCTCATCCGCATCTGGGTAAGACGACCTGATAATGGTTTTTCTATGTCTGTGTGTGCGTTTTAGACTTCTTTTTTTTTTTGCTGTCTCATTTTCATGGTCGGCATAGTGGCATTGCTCCCATATTGTTCATGCCAACTCCCAAATCATGACTACACTCAGGTTGCAGACCCCAGAAAACCTGTTGTTCACAAGGAGTGATCTATGCTAGGCTGTCCAGCAGAGGCAGCCACCACCAGAGGAGACACTGCACTGTTGTTGAGTCTTCAGTGTATTTCTGGACCTGTTCTGATCTAATATGCACAGGACACCACCACTAAGCCCCCCCTTCCAATGACGATAATGTCGTAGTCACCAAGCCAGCTTGAGTGAGGTCCTGCTTTGAGAGCATCACCAGTGGGTCGTTTTTTTTATAACTTTCTCTCTTATCTTTTCATTTCCTTAGTAACAAGACTCCTCACAGTCAGAGCATTTGCAGACCATTATGCCTTTCACCTAAACTACTTCCTGCAGGGAAATCATGATCTTGATTTTGTTGGTTTGTCAGTCTCTGAACAACACTACTCAGAACAAAGGATGGGTAAATGAAAGTTATGAACAAATGTTAGTGATATTTTGTCGAGAGCTAACATTTCACCTCAACACTATTCCAATAAATGTTGTGTTCATTTGGAATGTTATTCAGATACAAGAAATTGTCCATTTACTTTTATTTTTTCTTCTAAGATGGAGTAACTTTGTGTGTGGACTGAAAATGTTGACTATAATGATCAGATCTAAATGTGGACCTTAGTTTTGCTGGTCAGTTGGTCAAGTTTCCAAAGTTGGACCTTATTTATGCTGGTGAAGTTCTGACCAAATCAAGGTAAGCGGTTAGGCAAAATCATAGCAGTAAAACTAGTCTCTGATAGTTGTGCAATGCGTCACTTTGTCCTAGAACTACAACAAGTCTCGAATTCACTCGTACCGTGGTGCTAAGGACGTGGTCATCACCCTGGACAATGTGGTCATCTTCAAGGGAGAGATCACCCGCGCCTGTGGAGGCATCGAAGGGGGGACTGAGGCCTTTGGGGATGTGAGTTGCCTTGCTTCGTTGATACAGTGGAACCTCCCTTATAAGACCTCCAAAAATCATCCCAAATGAGGTCTTATAAGGGAGGTAATTTTGATACTTACAAAGAAGGGCAATGTCTCAGAGAAGTAGGCCTTATGTGGGAGAGAGTCTTATAATGGGAGGTCTAAGTTATAAGGGAGGTTCCACTGTAGCTCACTTTTCCCCTGATCAACTTCAATGAAACTTTGAGTATAGCTGAATTGCGAGTGTTTTTGATTAGACGATAACCTAAGATATACACAGTACCGTAATTCACGGACTATAAGCCGCACCTTTTTTTTTTTTTTTTACCCCCCCCCCCCCCCCCCCCCCGACTGCTGCTAGTACAGTGCAGCGGCCTAAACATTACCGAAAGTGAAAGTAATCTCAACTCAGTGGCATCCTTGATTCAGACCTTTGATCTGTGGCCTTGTTCACGATTATGACAAAAAAAATCACCTTGATTTTGGTATATTTTTCACAAAATGACGATCTGTTTCGCGGTCCGACACTTTCGTTTTGGCAGTCAACACACCCGCGATCAACTCTAGACTCAACAGGAAGCGGACATTGTGCATCGCCACGCTTCCGTGACTTATGCTTCGACCCGGCTTATGCATTGCTTTTTTCAGATTAAAGAAAAAAGGTAGGTGGTGCGGCTTATATTACGAAGCGGCTTGTAGTCCGTGAATTACAGTATATAATGCTCTTAACCCCTTCTCTGCCCCTTGATTAAAATGTCCACCCTTATTTGTAGGAATTTTCTGTTAGAAACTTCTGGGCAGGACTACTCCATATTCAATAAGTATTTAGAAATCTTGTTGAATGGATTGTGTCTTCATTTATCATTAAAAACAGTATAGGGTACATCAGATGTCCCTTCTATCCATAGTCGAATATTCTGACTTGCGCATTTCATCTTGTTGAATTCTCCTGTTTTAATTCTGACTGCTTTAATTTTTGTTGCAGACCATCCTGTTCTCTACTGATGAGGACATTCTGGAAGCGGTGTCCAAGAATGATGAGGCCTTTGAGGGAGAAATGCTGAGTGATGGGGAAGAGGACGTGCCTTTCCAGCGTCCCAGTACTGCCGACAATGAAGACGATGACAAAGTCAGTAGCATTGCTGCATTGTACACACTGTGTATGAATCATGAGTGCTAAGAACCACACATGAATGCTTGAAAACTTAGACACATGTGTACATGTGTACACGCGGTGTGTGTGTGTGTGTGTGTGCCCGCGCATGCGTGGTGTGTGACTGTGAGCTTCTCTGTTAGTGTGTGTTTTTGCGCGATAACGTAGCTCATGAACTTTGATTTCCCTAGCAATTTTGTTTCTTTTCTTATAATGTGATATTGTTTCAAGTTTTGTGGTTATGAACAGGGCTTTGTTTAAATAATGTTATTTTATGTATATTTTATTTGATTGTAGTGAGTCTTATGTGTATAATGTTAACTTATTTGTGTTTTATTGTCCATGTAAAGTGCTTTGAGCTCCCTGCAAAGGGAGTAAAGCGCTATGTAAATGTTCAGTATTACATTTACTTTTCACACACACACACTCACTCTCTCTCTCTCTCTCTCTCTCTCTCTCTCTCTCTCTCTCTCTCTCTCTCTCTCTCACACACACACACACACACACACAGATACACACACATACTCTCTCTCTCTCTCTCTCTCTCTCTCTCTCTCTCTCTTTCTCGCACACACATACTCAATCTTTCTCTCTCGCTGTCTTTCCGCTTCTCTCTCTCTTTCTCTCTCTCTCTCTCCCTTCTCCATCTTTGTACATTCCACTCATACCTCTGATAAACAATCCTCTAATCATACACAAGTTCAGAAAAGGCCTCTTTCTATATTTTCTTTAGGTACATGCACCCTCCTAGTTCCGTCGCGACTATTACCAGTATTGGCACTTGCAACGTATTGATCCTGATCCTGATGTTATGAAATATTTTTACTCTTTCCCAGGATCGTCCATTCACTCGTGCCGCTGGTATGCTAAAGAAAGAAGAAGCGAAAGACTCACCCCGTCCTACAACAGGAATGGTCACTTTTGCCGGAGACTACCTGGTCTATAAGACACATAGTGAGTAAAGAGAGAGAGAGAGAGAGAGAGAGAGAAAAGAAAAGACGACAAAGACACTACCCTACCTGCCACAGGAATGGTCACTTTTGCTGAAGACTACCTGGTCTATAAGACACATAGTGAGTAAAGAGAGAGAGAAAGGGAGGGAGGAAAGAAAAGAGACGACAAAGACACTCCCCTATCTGCCACAGGAATGGTCACTTTTGCTGAAGACTACCTTTATCTATTACATATTACTGTAAATCGGTGTAACTGTAAGTGGCTAAAAATTGCGAAGTGGGAGTAGTGGAATGCAGAGATGCCTACCTAGTCCGTGTTTGTCCTGAAAAATTAATAAATCCGTCGCAGTGTTCCGTAGAGACAATATTCCGCTGCCTGTTCCAGAAGTTAAAAAAATTGCAATGTAGAGATATTTGGAGCTTCAGAAATATTGTGGAGCGTAACCATTATCAGCTTTATGTCACTTCCTGCCTGTAATTATAAAGATGGCGGCAAACAGTGAACCGAAAGCCAATTTGGACTGGGTGTTTGTCCCAAAGAAGAAAGTACAGTGGAACCTCCCTTTTAAGACCTTCGAGAATCATCCAAAATGAGCTCTTAAACAGGAGGGAGTTGTATAAGGGAGGTAATTTTAACACTTACAAAGAAGGGAAATGTCTCAGAGAAGTAGGAGGGGGTAGTGGGAGGGAGTCTTAAAATGGGGGGTCTTATAAGGGAGGTTCTACTGTAACTGTCAAACCATCCCAGATATGTAAAAAGGCCCTTCATCATGCGAAGGAAGGAAACAAAATTATCCCCCAAAAATTACATTTTGTGAATCGGCGTAGCAAGAAGAATGACATCAGCGATAGTACTTAGTAAGCTACATTTTTTTGGCCAAGTTCTGTGAAATCTTAGTAAAGTTCGGCTTTTGAATCCTTTCAACGCTAGCCATTCCTCAGCCAAAATTTACCATTTAACTTACCCGGGTAGAGAAAAGATTTTGTCTGCAATATTGGGGATTCCTATGTGACGTGCATAAAATAGGGCCTATCCTTACCTCCCAAAATTAAGAACATAAGGTCACTGGATACCAGACCCTCATTTGATGCCTTTCAGTTTCAGTGACATAGGTGTCTAATCATTGTGGTGCCAAGAGGCGACAGTGGCGATGAAAGGGTTAAGATCTTTGTTCCCGAAAATAAAAAATTGGGGTAGGCGTCTCTGCACTGTGTCGTTGATGGACTGTGTGCAGAGCTGGAGCTGGACTTCCGTGCGACGTGGGGCGACATGCACTACCTGGGTCTGACGGCCCTGGAGGTGGTGGGCAAGGATGGGGAGCCCCTGGCCCTCAACATGTCCATGGTCACCGCCAGGCCCCAGGACATCAGGCACCTCAAGGGACACGAAAAGGATGACCGCACGCTAGACAAGTCAGTCACATTTTTTTTGTGGTAATGCTTGTTTACGCTTACCGTATTTTTCGGATCATTATGCGCTGCTGTGTACAAGGCGAATAGGGCAATTTTCAAGAAAAATCTGAAAAAACTTGAAGTAAAAGGCGCCCTCGTTTTATAAGGCGATACACACCTCGCACTTGTAAGGGGAGGTTGTTTGTTTGCAAGTCTGTTTTCTATGTGTATGTGTGTACGCTTCTCAGTTACATTCTTTGAAGAGTTGCAGCATCAAACATTTTCAGAGTGTGATTTTGCATTTATTGTTATTGTGGGCCAGAAAGGCTGTGTGCAGATATACGCGGAAGTTCCGTGCAGAAGCCCATATGCAATCCGTAAAAAAAAAATCTGGGAGTAAGAAATATGAAAGAGTGTGCACATTACACACGGAAACTCATGCGCAATCCCCAACAACAAAGAACAATCTGGGAGTAAGAAATATGAAAGAGTGTGCACATTACACACGGAAACTCATGCGCAATCCCGTCTGCTTATTTCTGATATAAGTGCATAAGTGTATAAGTTCCGCACGGAACTTGTGGATTACAGATCTAATGTGTGTGTGCCCCCTAAAGGACATGACTTTGCATACGTGTATGTGCCAATCAGAAGCCCATGTGATACTTTTGTTCTTTCTTCTTCTTTCTTCTGCATTCCCAGGCCAAAAGGCCATAATAGGCAAAGTACGTATGTGTTCGTTTTCAGTTTTCACTGGTTTCCCAGCTGCGTACAGCCGACACATTCTGATTTCAGAGGAGCTCAAAGGAGAAAAGTTATTTGGAAGATTTGTTTGGAAAAAAGGCAGGAGAATGGGCCAAAAAGTCAGACAGATAGTAGATGAAAGTATGCAAAGGAAAAAGGCAGAGTCAAAGAGAGTGGCAGATTAGAGGAAGTTACAAGCACAGAACTTCCAGAAGGTGGAGGGACTATTTTTACGAAAGCCCTCCCCGGTATCCCCACGGGGAGAGACTCATGGAGGGGGCTGGGTCATCCAGCTCCCCGTATGGAGGCACGAGGCATCCACCCACTGCCCCAATTCTTATTTCTGAATTTATTAAGTTTAAAGCAGAATGAATACCATGTCATTTAGAACAGAATTGCCTGCGTAAGACACAGTAAGGTTTTGCCTTGAACAAAAACTCTGCTGTCATGTAGTATTTTTACATCGGAATAGTATTTTTAAAACAGATTTTTGTTTTTAAATAAAGGAAACTTAGCTGTGGAAAGAACTGAATGGGGATACAGGAAGATATATCTGTTTTAGTGCATGGATAAATAAGTGACAAAGTGATAGGCTTGACATGACAGCATGGTAGTTGTGAATGATTTGTGTGTGTTCAGGTTGATAGACGGCACAGCGGTGACGATGTCTGACGAGCACATGTGGCTGGTGCCGTTCACAGCAGGGCAGAGTCATACTGTGACCATCACCTTCCCTCATGAAACGCTGGTGTCTGGACTCCGCATCTGGAACTACAACAAAAGCCCCGAGGACACTTATAGAGGGGTCAGTTTGTGTGTGAGTGAGAGACAGTGTGTGTGTGTGTGTGTCAGACCTGGTTACCCCCTACACAAGTCTTGAGTAGTCTGGATAGCTGAAATGAGTAGTTTTGGTGTGAAATGTGTAGTCATATTCATTAAAACGATCAAACACTGTTCACTGAAAATGAGTAGCAATCAAGAATTTAAGAGCATTATCATCAATTTTGAAGAGTACCGTATTTTACGGACAAGGGGCACCTGATTATAAGGCGCACCCCCAAATTTTACACAAAATTCAGATTTTGTTATTATAGTTTCTTACTATATTATCAATCACATTATAAGGCGCAGGGGTCTCAGTCTAGGAAAAAAAATCAACTTATAGTCCGTAAAATACGGTAGTAGAGGTCCACATTGAGTAGAATACTACTTGAAAAGAGTAGAGTAAACAGGTCTGGTGTGTGTGTGTGTGTGTGAGAGAGAGAGAGAGAGAGAGAGAGAGAGAGAGAGAGAGGTGTCAGGGCTCTGCATCTGGAACTACAACAAAAACCCAGAGGATACTTACAGAGGGGTCAGTGTGTGTGTGTGTGTGTATGTGTGTGAGAAAGAAAGAGAGAGAGAGGTGTCAGGCATTCACATATGGAACTGCAGCAACAGCTCCAAGGTCAGTATGTGCTTGTGTGTGTGTTGTTTGTGTGTGATTGCCGGAGACAGAACAGTGTGTCAAGTGTGGAACTACACGTATAACAAAAGCCTTGAGGAAACTTGCAGGATTTGGGGAGAGGCGGATTGCACTAGCATGCATGATTGTGTGTTGTGTGTCATACAGTCTCTGTCACCTTATCTCAAGTTAAATAACTATCACTTACACAGTTGTAACCTTGACTTTTTGCTATTATTCATCACATTACTTGATTATTTTCCTCATCATTGTTACTATTGTGTGCAGGCTCACATTGTGTGGGTATAGGTGAATTAGCATGTGATAGTTCCTGATGAGAGTTTCATAGTTCCTGAGGACCTGACAATAGTCTCTTTGACCTTTTGTTGCTAATGTATTCTTCATGATATTGTTCAGAAGTATTGTTACTATTCTGTGCAGGCTTCATCAGTATTATAATTCTGTGCATGGTAGCGTATTTTACGGACTATATTGTGATACTTTTTCCCCAGACTGAGACCCCTGCGCCTTATAATGTGACTGATAACATAGTAAGAAAATAGAGTAACAAAATCTGAATTTTGTGTTAAATTTGGGGGGTGCGCCTTATGGTCTGTAAAATACGGTATATACTATTCTGTGCAGGCTCGCATCGTGCATGTCTCGGTGAACGACCGTGTGATATCGCCCCCAGAAGGTTTCCTGGTGCGCAAAGGGCCCGGCAACTGTCACTTTGACTTTGCCCAGGAAATCAACTTCATGCCTTCCTCAGGATCCAGTGCTCAGGGGTCAGTGAAGGCCTTTTTCTCTGTAGGTGGGAATGAGGAAGGGCGATGGCAGAGGGGTTGTTGGCTAAGAGATGGGAAGTGGTTTAATTTATTTTCTGTCTTTTTTTGTGTGTGTTCTGGTCGGCGCTCTTTTGCTGTCTCAGGACCGACATCTTGGAACAAACTTCCTCTTTCCCTCCGTCAGCGACCGACCCTCTCTGCTTTCAAATCTAACCTCAAAACCCACCTGTTCCCCCGTCATTGAGGCTCCACTCTCTTTCTCTTCTCTCTCTTGCCTTTAGGTCTGTTTCTACTGTATACCATTTATGTCATACGTGTATGTTTGCTTTGATTTGATTTCTATCAAGATTCAGCGCCGTATAAATACTGTATATTGTAATTTAGTTTTAGGGTTTGCTGTTGTTGTTTTTAATCTACTACAACAACAATAATAGTAATAGTACATTTATATGGCGCTTTTCCTCAAATGAGCCCAAAGCGCTTTGCATAAAATAGTGTCTGAATCTGAGCCAGTGAAGGAGGGGTTACATTTAAATAGGACTAAGGCAGAGGGGAGTGGGGTGTAAAGGAGGAAGCTAGGATAGAAGGTGAAGAAGGGTAAGGTAGTGGATGGGGGCATGGTGTGCTGTCTGAATGATTACATCACAATGAACGAAGATATATATGAGTGCACCTCTGTGTGTTTGTGTACATATAATATGCATGTACTGTATGTGTCTGTGTCGCCCCCCTCCCCCCAAGTGACCCGTGAGCCGACCTCCCCCAGGAGGGGACGGACCCGCTGACGGTTGTTGACGCGAGGTTGCCTTGCGTACCCCTCCCTCAGTGGGCCCGCCCTCACTCGGCGTGCTGAGATCCTCCGGGTCCCTCCTCCCCCCCCCCCCCTTTTTAATATCAATAGTAAAGTCCCAATGCCCCACATGGCCGAAAGGCCGCAGAGGGCGTGAAACCTTATTTCGTCGTGTGTCTTTGTGTGATTGGAATGAGTGGCACAGGAATAACACGACCGGATGACCCAAAATGTGTGACAAAGAAAGTAAAAGCCCTTATGCCTTAAAGACTCGTTCTATTAGAAACTTCACGAAGCAGGTATGATTGTTGTGAAGAGTGATCAAGTTGCTTTTTTTTTTCAGATGTACAAATGGTGCTGACACCGTGCAGATGCCTTGTGGATGTATCCTTTTTGCAGACTGACAATCAATTGCGATTGTCATATTATTGATTGATTCTTTCATTCATTCATGTTAGTTTAAAAGGCAGATTTTTAATAGTGAGCGACTTAGCATTTTCTCGATTTTTCCAATATGGTGACGAACAGTTATGGCGTCCATTGAGTGAGGAAAGCTAATGAATCTCTATATTTTTGTGTTGGGGATAAAGAGATCGCGAAGAGATGAGAAGGAGTGTATTCTGACCTATTTCGGCAGCGACGCCCAACTTTGTTCGATCGCGTGATAAGCCCCTAGTCGTGTGACTGCCCCCATGGGCAAATTTTCCCATAAGTTTTACATCATGCTTTTAAGAGTTATTATTGCATCCAATGAGTACAATGTGAGACTTAATGAAAATTATCAGGGTTTTTGTCCTTAACAGTGAATTAGTCATCTTTCAGTTACAATTGTTATATTATTGATTGATTTATTTCATTCATCTCATTCATGTTATAGTTAAAAGGCAGATTTTAAAAATTCTATGCTTTTAAGATTATTCTCTTGTACACTGAAGTACGATTTGACATTTTAATTTTTTTATCAGGAGCCATTTTTGTCCTTAACATCTTGAAATTAGTTTGCTATCAGACTGCAGCTGTTTTCCACGTGGGGAGATCCGTACTATGTGGGGGTATATTTTATTTATTATTTTTCTGACATTTCGACCCCACCTTCCCCATGAGTGACGTCCCAGTTAGGATTTCAGAGGTGATGAGAGCACAGTTTCGTCAGGCACAAGAGGGTTAAAGACTCGTTCTATTAGAAACTTCACGAAGCAGGTATGATTGTTGTGAAGAGTGATCAAGTTGCTTTTTTTTTTCAGATGTACAAATGGTGCTGACACCGTGCAGATGCCTTGTGGATGTATCCTTTTTGCAGACTGACAATCAATTGCGATTGTCATATTATTGATTGATTCTTTCATTCATTCATGTTAGTTAAAAGGCAGATTTTAATAATGAGCGACTTAGCGGGCTCTTTTGCCCACCAGGTGACATAACACTCGAGTGGGGCTAATCCTCTCTATATTCTTTGTTGGGGCAAAAACTAGACGAGAGAGAGACGAGTCCGCACTTACAACTCTCACCGCTACGCCCAACTAAGAAAATCGCGTGATAAGCCCCTAGTGGGTTGACTGCCCCCTGGTGGGCAAATAATCACCATAAGTCGACCATTCTATGCTTTTAAGATTATTCTCTCGTACAATGAAGTACAATGTGAGACTTAATGCCTTTATCAGGGTTTTTGTCCTTAACAGTGAATTAGTCATCTTTCAGTTACAATTGTTATATTATTGATTGATTATTTCATTCATTCATTCATGTTATAGTTAAAAGGCAGATTTTAATAATTCTATGCTTTTAAGATTATTCTCTTGTACACTGAAGTACGATGTGACACTTAATGCCTTTATCAGGGTTTTTGTCCTTAACAGTGAATTAGTCATCTATCAGCTGCAGCTGTTTTCCACGTGGGGAGATCCGTACTATGTGGGTCTGAATGGCATCGAGTTCTTCGACACACATTTCGACACCATCCCCATGACAGAGTCCAGTGAGTCACAAACTATGACACTTCAATGTTTCATTATCCCTATGGGGATAGTTCCCCCACCCTCTGGACATTCTGTGCTTGTAACTTCCTCTAACTGTCACTCTCTTTGACTTTTCCCTTTGCTTTCTGTCATCTACTATCTTTCTGCCTTACTGGTCCATTCTCCTGCCTTTGTTTTAGAAACTCTTACAAAGATTTTCTCCAGCCGAGGATGGACATGGTGGGCCAAACTATTTCTTGTTTAGGCGCATAATGGCAACTGGCACATGTGCGCTCATATAACAAGAAACTGTTTGAGCAATCGACAAAGAAGAAGAAAATGTTTCATTTGCTAAGGGTGCCAGACAAGTTGATTGTTAAGGCAAAGACCAATCCCGATCGGCATACACTCTGGCATGATAGACATGGGAAACCGTGGGTCGGAGGGGTTGGGGTGGGGTTGATGCTTTTGTCCTGATTCGCTTGTCCTGTGCAGCTTCTCTTCTGGCTACATTTAAGGCCTCTGTGCCAAGCCTTTGTGTGACATTTCTGTTGTGTAGTAAGCTATTATTGTTTTGATTTATCATTACATGGATGCTCCTGCTTTCAGGATGTCCTGGAGTTCAGGATGTTTTTTGTCCAGGATGTTCTGAAGTTCAGGTGTTTTTTTTATTGCTTGGAGCCGGCATCGCTGGATTATGCGAATTTGAGAAGATGCATTTTGCTGGTTATAGAGGTCATGAAGTTTAGCCAGAAGTGAAAGTGCAACGAGAGCCTGTCAATTACACTGGAAACTGTTGTTTCCATTCAGCTTCCAGGGGACATTGCCCCCGGAACCCACAGGAGAGGCGTTGTCGCTGCACTACACCGGGGCCGGGGCAGCCCCTGGACCCCTGCCATATAGGATTTTTGAAATTTCCCAGGAGCACCCATGTCATTTTAATGTGTAGAATTATTTGTTGCTAGCCATTGGATTTATTTGCAAAATACTCCTTTTTAGTTTAGTTCAAAGAAAGTACGCAAAATTACAAATAAACTCAGAACCAGATTCAAATTAATTAATACACAAAGCAAATCTTAAAAATATTTTTTAAGATTTTGTCAGTTGTGACGACTGATGACAAAAACTTGTATTAAAATACTTTCATGTGATGATCAGAGGAAAACCTGCGGGGCTTTGTTTTCAGACATCTCTGCCCATCCGAACAGTGTGAACGTCCTGGAGCAGATCCAGAATGATGTGCGCACGCCCGACAAGCTGATCGACGGCTTGAACGACACCATGGATGGACGGCACATGTGGCTGGCCCCTGTCCTCCCAGGCATGGTCAGTGACTAGCATGCATGCTACTCTTTCAGTTTTACACTGATTTCAGTATTTTTTATTTGACCAGAAACTGAACTTCAGGTTGTTGTTTTACTTTATCTAAAACCAATATTCTTTTCCCCAAACTTAGACCCTGTGCCTTATAATATGACCAATAATATGGTAAGAAACTGTAGGTATCAGAATCAGAATTCTGTGTCAAATTTGGGGGGTGCGCCCAAAGATATTCTAAAAGGGTAAGATGGATTACTTAAGAGCTCGGCGAACCGGGCTGATAGAGTTATCGTTAGTGGGGACAGTACACTTTTCACAGTGGAGGCTATCCAAAAACTCAGACTGGAACTTGAACGGAGAATTCAACTGGCCTATCGACGTGCAAAATGTGTACTGTTTAAAAGGGACATAACCAGTGTTTCTGTCCTCACTACTCATATAGGGAAAAGAGACCGGATGCTTATCTTCCCCTATACAGTCTTTGGTGCGCCTTATAATAGGGTGTGCCTTATAGTCTGTGAAATACGGTACATGCATGTGTGCGCTCAGTATTTGACATCACCATGTTTTTACCCTATTGTCTACAATTTGTGCCACCAACCTGCGAAAAATTAAGCGATGCTGCGTTTTCTGCTTTCAGCTGAACCGGGTGTATGTTATATTTGACCAGCCCACAACCGTGTCCATGATAAAGATCTGGAATTACAGCAAAACGCCTCTTCGTGGTGTGAAAGATTTCGCTGTGAGTCTTTGTTTGTATTTCACTTGGTTTTTTTTTCTTTTCTTTCTAGATTGTTTAGCTTTTTTATGCCTGCGCGTTAGTAATATTTTGCCTCTTGAATCTGTCAGGTATTATTAGGTATTAGGTACTTTATAGTCACAGAGGCGTCTCTGTGAAATTCGGGTTGCTACCACCTGGAGAGCGCGTCGCAGCCAGAGGCGCGCCACCCTAATTCTTTTTTTTTTTTTTTTTTTTGCTTGCGATTTTTGTCACTGATGAGGGAGGGGGGAGGGGGGGGTAAATTTTGACCAAATGACAACTTTTTCGTTGCCACTGGGTTTAACGTATGCTAAGTGCATGGGCACATGGGACCTCGGTTTATCGTCTCATCCGAAAGACTCCACGTTCAGACCGTTAAGGCCTAGTGCAGAATGAGAGGAAAAAATCCCCTGTACCCAGGTTCGAACTCGGGTTTACTTGACACGAAGCGAACGCGCTACCACTGTGCCACTCTACACCATCAGAGAATGTTGTGTTAAGAATCAGTGTTGGTTTCCATTCTCAGACATTTCAAAAAGTTCATACATGAATGCGCTTAAATTTAATGTGTGATGAAAATTATGTTTTACGTCCTCTCGGTCATAGACACATATGGGACATTTGTAAATAAAAAGATGTTGGGAACAATACTGGCTGCAATGCCCGGAGGCAGTGCAACACCAGTAAAGTCCCGAGTTTTTAACAATATAGATAGGTGTAGCGGTAACCATGCCTCGGTTAAACCTCATCGGCTATGGTACCGCCACATTGGAAAATACATGTGTTAAAAATTTAATGTGTGTGAAACACAGTTGTCAATAATACTTAGGTTTTTGCAAGAACAAGGAAGTAGAAGTAAATGAAGCATTTAGATTTAACAAATATAAAAGTTAATTGTTTGTGTAACATCTAGCAGGTTTTACTTTTTCTTCTTCCAACATTTGTGTTCAGTTTGTTGAGATGGTATGTTGTCAGTATGTGAACTACAAGCGTGCTAGTTTTTTCGTCTTAATAATAATAATAATAATAATGGGAATTTATATAGCGCTCTTTCTCACATGAGCTCAGTGCGCTTTACATTGATAACAAGAACATTAAAGGCAAACAAATAATTAATCATTAGAAAGTAAAATAAGAACGATGCCTACACACAACGTTCTCTTACTTCCTTACTCACACACACACACACACACACACACACACACACACACACACACACATACACACACACACACACATACACACACATGCATGCGCACACGCACACTCGCACACAATTAATTATACAAGTAAAATAGTTACAACATGAACATTCTAAGAAGAAACATAGAGACCACATTCACATTCCCAATCAAGTTTGAATACAATACTGTAACTTGAAATAAAATCATACTGCCATCGACATATCAATTACATATCAATTACGTCAACGTAATTTTGGATTTAAAAAAAAAGAAAAAAGAAACTGAAACACATTGCAAGAGAGAAAATGGAGTTTTACGTCCTCTTGGTCTGAATCAGACACATATGGGACATTTGTAAATACAAATATGGTTGGAACAATACTGGAGGCAATGCCCGGAGGCAGTACGAAACCAGTAAAGTCCCGATTTTTTTAATTAATACAGATAGCTGTAGCGGTGACCACGCCTCGGTTAAACCTCATCGGCTATGGTACCGCCACAATAATTAGCAAAAAACAAAAAAAACCACATTGCAGTGTTGATTCTAGAGCGCGGTCTTGCGGGATTCCCGCATTTTTTCACCCTAGGACGCATAAAATCGCGAACAGTGCGGCCCGACTCACGCACAAAAATAAAAACGAACGCACTTTTACTTAGCGAGTGCGTAGTCGCGGCTGCTGTGTTATACACACGAGAATCGCTGGCTGTAGCATTGAACTCGAACTTCTCAAGACTGAGTGAAACCGAGCATCCTTTCTGTCCTCGTTTCTGATTGGCCGATGACTCTGGCTTTGTCCAATCACACAAATTTTCACTCAGGAGCACATATTTTCAGTCCGCCATTTTTGTTTTGGGGCACACTATCGAGTTCAATGCTACAGCCAGCGATTCTCGTTCTGTTGTAGGGCCTCTAAGGCGCAGTGAGCAAAGCAATCAAAGCAAACTTGTTTAATTTCGTGGTTTCGTGGCCTATCAACCAAGGATATGTGTACAACTAAGAATACACTCAATGGGTCAGGAAGTGAAACGGAACTCGCGATGCCAACAGATGTGTCATTACTCAGTAATGATTACTGTCAACCAGAACCGGATTGGAACTTCTTGAAACTGCCTTGCCCAACGAACTGGAAAGACGCGAAAAACAGTCTTTCCAAAGGCTTGGTTGTGTTTCAAGGAAGAGGGCGAGGGCGATAACAACCACGATGAGAGCTTTGACGCGATCACTGAATCGGCGAAAGTCACAACTCGAACTCGAAGAATCTTGAGTGCGGCATTTGAACGCGGCAGTAGTGAAGTGAGAACTTCAGCCTGAGCACAATGCGCGCGCACGCATGCTCTCTCTCTCTCTCTCTCTCTCTCTCTCTCTCTCTCTCTCTCTCTCTCTCTCTCTCACACTCACACACAGACACTGTAACACAGGTTCTCTCTGTTTAAAAGTTCTCACCCTTCTTCCTCCCTCTCTCACTCACTTTTTTCTCATCATTGTGTCTTAGTTTAAAATTACTGTCTCACTTTTTAAGATCTTTTTTCATGTCTATTTTTTGGTCCTTGTCCCACCACATACTCATTCTAGTCTCTTTCTCTCCCCCCCCCCCCCCCCCCCCCCCCCCCCCCCAACTTCCAAGTCAACTCTCTCATTTATAATCTATATGCAGCTAGAAAGTTTGCAAGGCCAAGTAAGTTTGTAAGGTTGAACCAGTTTCATACATTTTAAAAGAAAAGCAATACTAACATTTTTAAACGTTTTAGCATGCACATACAATTTAGTTAATATGCCCCCTTTTTTGTTAGCTAGGGGAGCCCAGGGGCTCCCTTTTTCCAATCTAGGGAGCCCTTGGGCTCCCTTTTGAAAAATCCTAGAATCAACACTGCATTGCAATGTCACTAGAACAGACAACATACATACAAGTTTTGTGTGTGTTCTATGTTGACAAAAGGTGAATTCGCCGAAAATTCCAATTGTTTTGTTGCATCTTCTGTGAATAAAAGAGCGTCGCTTTACACTTGTTATGTGCTTGTCTGTATGTTAATGTAATTCCATTGTGTGTTAAGCAAAGATAGAAATAGTGAGGCAAGGAGAGAGGGTAATAGTAAAGTAAAGAAAGGTAACTCTCATAATTAACTCCCTTCACCAAAGTTATTTTCGACACCAAGTCGCCTAGCAAAGTATGAGCAACAGCCACATTGAGACAGACCAAGGTTCATCCTCAAAAAAGGATGACCCAGGACTGCCTATATGACCATCACCCATACAGTACACAGCAACAGCCACATTGAGACAGACCAAGGTTCATCCTCAAAAAAGGATGACCCAGGACTGCCTATATGACCATCACCCATACAGTACACAGCAACAGCCACATTGAGACAGACCAAGGTTCATCCTCAAAAAAGGATGACCCAGGACTGCCTATATGACCATCACCCACACAGCACACAACAACAGTGGTGGAGAGAATGGTGTACAGAAAGGATGACCCAGGCCTGCCTATATGACCATCACCTGTACAGTACACAACAACAGTGGTGGAGAGAATGGTGTACAGAAAGGATGACCCAGGACTGCCTATATGACCATCACCCATACAGTACACAACAACAGTGGTGGAGAGAATGGTGTACAGAAAGGATGACCCAGGCCTGCCTATATGACCATCACCCATACAGTACACAACAACAGTGGTGGAGAGAATGGTGTACAGAAAGGATGACCCAGGACTGCCTATATGACCATCACCTGTACAGTACACAACAACAGTGGTGGAGAGAATGGTGTACAGAAAGGATGACCCAGGCCTGCCTATATGACCATCACCCATACAGTACACAACAACAGTGGTGGAGAGAATGGTGTACAGAAAGGATGACCCAGGACTGCCTATATGACCATCACCCATACAGTACACAACAACAGTGGTGGAGAGAATGGTGTACAGAAAGGATGACCCAGGACTGCCTATATGACCATCACCTGTACAGTACACAACAACAGTGGTGGAGAGAATGGTGTACAGAAAGGATGACCCAGGACTGCCTATATGACCATCACCCACACAGTACACAACAACAGTGGTGGAGAGAATGGTGTACAGAAAGGATGACCCAGGACTGCCTATATGACCATCACCCATACAGTACACAACAACAGTGGTGGAGAGAATGGTGTACAGAAAGGATGACCCAGGACTGCCTATATGACCATCACTCACACAGCACACAACAACAGTGGTGGAGAGAATGGTGTACAGAAAGGATGACCCAGGACTGCCTATATGACCATCACTCACACAGCACACAACAACAGTGGTGGAGAGAATGGTGTACAGAAAGGATGACCCAGGACTGCCTATATGACCATCACCCACACAGTACACAACAACAGTGGTGGAGAGAATGGTGTACAGAAAGGATGACCCAGGACTGCCTATATGACCATCACCCATACAGTACACAACAACAGTGGTGGAGAGAATGGTGTACAGAAAGGATGACCCAGGACTGCCTATATGACCATCACTCACACAGTACACAACAACAGTGGTGGAGAGAATTAGTGCACAAACAAGGATGACCCAGGACTGCCTATATGACCATCACTCACACAGTACACAACAACAGTGGTGGAGAGAATTAGTGCACAAACAAGGATGACCCAGGACTGCCTATATGACCATCACTCACACAGTACACAACAACAGTGGTGGAGAGAATTAGTGCACAAAAAAGGATGACCCGGGACTGCCTATATGACCATCACTCACACAGTACACAACACCAGTGGTGGAGAGAATTAGTGCACAAAAAAGGATGACCCAGGACTGCCTATATGACCATCACTCACACAGTACACAGCAACAGAGGTGGAGAGAATTAGTGCACAAAAAAGGATGACCCAGGACTGCCTATATGACCATCACTCACACAGTACACAACAACAGTGGTGGAGAGAATTAGTGCACAAACAAGGATGACCCAGGACTGCCTATATGACCATCACTCACACAGTACACAACAACAGTGGTGGAGAGAATTAGTGCACAAACAAGGATGACCCAGGACTGCCTATATGACCATCACTCACACAGTACACAACAACAGTGGTGGAGAGAATTAGTGCACAAACAAGGATGACCCAGGACTGCCTATATGACCATCACTCACACAGTACACAGCAACAGAGGTGGAGAGAATTAGTGCACAAACAAGGATGACCCAGGACTGCCTATATGACCATCACTCACACAGTACACAACAACAGTGGTGGAGAGAATTGGTGCACAAACAAATCAATGTTAATTCAAGAATGGCATAGCCTTCTAGTCCTGAATTACCGTAACCCATTCACCGTGAAAGTCGCATTTTAGCACTACAGTGATTTAACACCTATGTCACTAAAAGGCATCAAATTGGGGTCTATTAACCAAAGACCCTATTGTCTTAGTTTGTGGAAGTAAGGTTAGACCTAATTTTATATAGGTCACAGAAGAATCCCCAATACTGCAGATGGATTTTGTTCTCTACCCAGGTAAATTTGATGAAATGTTTGGCTGAAATATGGCTGGCGGTGAAATGGTTAAACATGCGTTGTACCTGTTGACAGCTTCTGGTGGACGACCTGTTGGTGTACAACGGCACCTTGCAGGCGGAGAAGGGGGGTGCGCGGGGCATAGTGCCTGCAGTCAGCGGCCCTCAGCGCTACCACACCATCCTCTTCACCGACAATGCTGACGTGCTGCACCACGAAAAGAACACCGTCATCAAGTAAGGCCACCAGTCCCTGGGTTGGTGTTCCTCTGTGCCTTTTATCTATGTATGTAGGGCGGGGTGGTATTGCTTTGGGGGTGGGTTGTGTCCATTCAACGGAAAGTTATCCACCTTTGATCAAAGATCAAAATAATGAGGCTACAAGAGGAGATAGTGAAGTGAACAAAGGTAGGTAACTCTCTATTAATGAACTCCCCTCCACCGAATTTGCCTTTGTCAACCCCGCATGTGATTCGTGTGATTCTGCGATTGTAAAGCACTTAGAGGTTGGAGTCAAGGTTAAGGGCGACATAACTATCGGTGTAAATATCTTATCATATCATTTTCACTTAAATATGTAAATGACCATATTTGTCTTAAGTGCTGATGCATTGTTGTGCAACTGTTGTAATGTGCGATCCAAGTGAATAGAGATTTTAAGCAGAATGTTTGTGTGAATTTGTGTGCATATCATCATAAGCACATGGTAAATTCCCAAGTTTCCATCCCACAGGGTAAACCATTGCTTCCATGTTTACATATCATTTAAGAGAAACCTGAGATAAATAAAAATAAAGATGAACTAAGGACAAATGAAAGAGCAATTCACTTGGAAACAAATGATCAATGCTTTGACACTTACAGGCATTCATGCTTATTGGCTAAAATGAGCGAAGGGTGTGGAGGCAGGGGAGGAAACGTTTTTTCAATGTTGTAAATGAAGTCGGTTTATACTTGGATAATTTAAAAGATTGACTGCCATTGTGCCTGCATTTGAAAAAAAATTAAATTCCTTTTGAGATAAGCAGCAGTTGGGGATGTTAAACCTTGATTTTATTTCTGTAACGTCCTATTGCAATGTTATGCCCAATCCATGAAATTGCCCAGTTCATGAAATAGCCAATTTATAACTTGCAATTGACAAAAGCAATGTGAATGAAAAATGTTTTCATTCATTAACACACATAGATCAAGAATTGGTTCAAACTGGTTCAAACGAATGAGAAATCTCATCTGTAGATGAGTTAAAATTATTTTATTCAGACTTAATTTGATAAAACATTTGATTCAACATGTGGCTCAGGCATGCCCCAGCTTAGCATCTGGTCGAGTTGGGGGGCAGGATAGGGGTGCAAATACAATGTAAAAAAGTGTGATACCGTTGAATCAATCTTAATCAATACCTATGTGAATGGGGAACAAAAATGTGATATACATTGTCCATTTCATAAATTGGGCAAAATATTTCATGAAATAGGCAATTTCACGGATTGGGCGTAACATATATATAGTCTGTGCGTTGTTGTTGTTGTTGCAGCAACCAGGCGGAGGACCAGGATGTGCAGCTGCTGAACAACAAGAAGATTGTGGCCAAACACGCAGACCCCAGCAAGGCCAGCTCAGGAAAGCCCGTCAACCAAGGTCAGTCAGGCACACATTTCGCTTACTTTTTCCTTCTGTGGAGGAAAACCCAGATTTCCTGGACAACTTTCTTAAAATTTAAGGGCTAGTATTGTAAGATCCTACTGCAGAAGGAGACGTGAGATGAACTTGGTACAATTTGGAATCTTGATCAGCACTTGCAAACACCACTTCTATAATTTGCGAAGGAACTTAGAGGGTCCATCCATTTCCCTTAACTCCGTGAGGAGTCATCGGGGCGCCACAGTGAAGTCTTCACCAACTTTCTCCAGCTCTGTCGGTCGTGAGCCAGAGTCTGGGTTTCTGCGAATGATTTTGCTGTCCATTCTGTGATGTTGTCAGACCATCGTTTCTTTTGTCTTCACCTCCTGTGTCCCTCCCTCAACAGTTCCCTGGAGTATCGTTTTGGCAAGGCAGTTGGATCTTGTTACATGGACTTACCAGCGTAGCTTTCTTTTCTTCATTACTGATGTCAGCAGATCTTCATGTGGTCCAATTTGCTGTCTGATGGTTTGGTGCATTTGTTCATTGGTGATATGCTCTGTGTATCTGATGCTAAGCAACTTATGATAGTATCTCATTTCCATAGCTTGGATTCTTCACTTAGATGGTGCATACCGTAAAAAAAAGAATTGGTAGATAAACAACAAAAATACAGTGGAAACCAGCTAACTGAAAAACGGGTACCACTACCACCAACAATCAACTATTTATCTCAAAATAAAATCTCACTCCCTTCTATTTTGACATAGGCTACCAGATTTCTACTGTACTAAAACTTAGTAAAAGGTAGTGTGCTGCTGTATTAGCAACACTGCCAATTTTACTAGGGTGGGCAACCCAAATTCACAGAGTGATCCATTGTGATTATAAAGTATATACAAAATTACAATAGAATTTAATTGATAACAAATGAAATCTGTGCTTTTTTAGCATTCTAAGCTTCAGTTCTTGTTAAGTTTCTATAATCGTCTGGTTTTTTTTATATAATTGTTTTATTTCTTTTTTTTAAAATTATTAACATTTTTGGACTAGTCTTTGAAGAAAACCTGTAATTTATGCTGTGTAGTTTGGCACACAAAAAAGTCAAAATCTGGTGGCATAAACAATTGTTGAAAGAAGTAATGTTACCTTAGATTACTCCATTACCGGTATCCTTTGTGATGTGAAGAGAATTTGATAATGTGAGTAATTTTGTTAAGTTAGGTTATTAATGTAACTCACAGCTATCTGTATTAATAAAAAAAATCGGGACTTTACTGGTTTTGTACTGCCTCCGGGCATTGCCTCCAGTATTGTTCCCACCATATTTGTATTTACAAATGTCCCATATGTGTCTGATTCAGACCAAGAGGACGTAAAACTCCATTTTCTCTCTCTGTTAAGTTAGGTTGTTTTTTTAGAATTAGTTTAGTGGACAAATGTTTTTCTGTTTGTTGCAGCATTGCGTCCAAAGACAGGAGTCACAGGTTTAGCGAAGCGTCAGAGGTGATGACAGCTCTTCCGACAACAGAACAAGTTTTGTTTTAAACAATAAAGACAATGACTGAGCGCCAAGTTGCAGAAATGCTGTTTTCATTGGGACATTTGCCAGTGTGAGCAAAACATGTTTGAGGACTAGTGTGAAATGGGCTGTAGGCAGTTCAACAGCACTTATATGGAAAGTTTAATACAATCTAACACAGCCTCTATGGCTGTATGGTGTATCGATTCACGTCTGCTGACAACACAATTTCAACGACATGCCTTTTTTTTTCATAGCAAAGTAATACCCAAAGCGGTTACGGTAATTTTCAGAAGTTGGCATTTTCTTATTCTGCGACTTGCTTGGAAGCTTGCTGGCTTTGACGGAATAATGTTCTTGTGGAGAGATCTGAATGAATCATTGATGTTACGGAAGGAAAGGTTGAGGTAAAACTCAATTGTATTGTTTTGATTTTTTTTTTGGCAGTAATTTATTGTATGAGTAGGTACATGCATTTTTTACCTTTAGCCTAATTACATTTACGTGACTTAAAACATTCAGTTTATGCCGAGAGAAAAATTATTTATGGATTCATTGATCGACACAGAAAAAAGCCAGCTTCAACTTTTCTCAACTATTCCATTGAGAGGCTTTTTATTTATTCATGGTGCGTGTGTGAGTGTTTGAGAGAGAAAGAAACAATGTATGAAAGGTTGTGCAGATGATATCTAAATCTTTGACAAACTGAAATAATCTTTGCACATGAGAAATTAAAAAACTTGTCCATTGGTGCCGATAGCAAATGTGTGCAAGAATAATAAATGGAGCTGTTAGTAGAATTGTGTCTGTTGGGGAGGAAAAACTAATAAATGCATGAAGAAAATAGAACCTGAAATCAAAGTTTAACAATCATAATAATTATGTACTTGTAGTTTGTACTGTCTCTTCCATCTTTATGTAAAAAATGAAATGAATATGTTCATCAAGCATTGATTGTACCGTATTGTATGGACTACAAGGCGCACCTGATTACAAGGCGCACACCCCAAATTCAGATTTTGTTATTATAGTTTCTTACTATATTATCAGTCACATTATAAGGCGCAGAAGTCTCAGTCTTGGAAAAAAAAGTATCGCCTTAAAACACAGTACTTGTTTTCATTTTGACTTGACGTCTTCAATTAGTAAATTGCTCAACTCAAGTTAGAGCTTATTTGACTTTTATTTTACGAATGTAGCCTTTCTTTAGCATCAACATGAATGATCATGTTTGTGGATGTGGATTGTTATGTATCGTGCTTCAGTTAGAAAGGGAAATATGACAGGCTGAATTGAAGTTCATTTACCTGAAGAAACCTGAAGTCAAATTCATCCTAGAATGTTGTATGTCTTTATGGTGTATGTCCAACCAATATGTCAGCAACATGTGTCTGAATCAAAGGTTGTTATATTTGGCTAATGTTAAGATCAGCTCCCTCCGCTGATCCAGGGTGAAGTTGGCCAATCAGCTCCCTCCGATTTACCTTTTCCGTTAAGCTGATTGGCCAACTTCACCCTGGAACAGCGGAGGGAGCTGATCTTAACATTTGCCATATATTTTTGTGGCCAGTGTGTATGAAGTCATTGCGTTTATTTCGTTGTGATCGATATAGTCATAACTGATCCGTCCATTTTGATATTTTACATTGACTCATTATGCATTGAATTTGGTTTATGGGTATTTATAGGATTTTTATTGTTTTTTTTTTAAATTTTATTTGTGTATTAGTGTGTGTGTGTGCGTTTACTTAGCTCAGAGGTGCCTAATAGGACGATACAGAGTATGTCTTTGTGAAAGTTTTCAAATGCATTCCTTTTAGTATGTTTCTGCATTCCGTTTTCATTTTCTAGTATTTTCATGTTTATGTAAATTACTAATTATCTTCATATTTTTGTTCCACAAACAAGCTATGAATAAATTATTTTTATCATTGAGCAGCTTTCATCAAATGTTTCAGTGTACCATTCAACTCACTTTATTTTTAAACGACACACATTCTTTCTTTAACATATATGTTTATATTTATGGACTGCACATAATTTGACTTCCTTTCATACCATCTAATCTTAAACAAAAATATCCCTACAACCCCCACCCGCTCCCCTCATTCGCTTTGTTTTTTGGACATAGCCTACCTGGGTCATAAATCTTTGCTACCTTGCATATTTATGTTTTGGTCCCAGCTCTAGTGAATCTTGTGTTAAGTTAGATCAGCCAGATCTAATTTTTTGATGCATCAACTTTGCCATGTCATCAGACGACATTCGTCAGACATCCAGTTTTGCAGAATCACTCGATCTCAGGTTTTGTTGCGAGCCTGTTGAACATGGAAGAAGAAGAAACCATGCCATGTTTTGCCTTTGTTCGTAGTTTAGTTTTAGACATTATGTTTTGACTGACCTGTTGGGTGTGGAACCTCGTTCCGAGCTTTCTTATTATTATGTGTTCTTTAAGATGTTTCAATTTTACTTTGTTTGTTTATAATCAAATCTAATGTTTAAATTAGCAGGCACTTAATTTTTAACCACCCTTTTGACATTTGAAAAATCAGATTCTAATGTGCATTCTTGTACGTAGGTCTTCAGAGTCTTCCTACTTAAAATGTTCGTGCAGATCTGTCACATAAAATCAACTCTCATGGTTTTTTTTGTGTGTGCCATCTGTCACATAAATCAACTTCTACTTTATTTCATGTACTAATATGCTCAATGTGCGCTTCTTGAAGTTTGTTAAATATTTTCCTTTTTTCCATGTGAACCTTCTACTTCTAGGAATGGGTATTTTCTTTAAACTATTGCTTATTGAAAATGTTAATGTAAATAACTTTGGTGTTCAGTAGTTTGAACCGCCACAAACAATTGTGGTCTTTTTATTTAGCTTTGGGACACAAATGCGAACTGTAAAAGGAAAATTTAAACCGATAATTTCTTTTCACATTAAGCTAGTATCAATAATCTTGCCTTTTGTTAGTTTGTATGTTGGATGACATGACGGTCGATGTGCATTGTTATCTTCCAAATAGCTGTCTGTGATATCTCTACCGGTAATAACATTTCTCTGGTCTTATCTTAAGTTTACATATCAAAGTGGTGTGTTGTTATACTATGTCGCTTTTGCTGGTCACATTCCCTCCTAACAGCACATTTTGACCTCAGTTTATTGCAGGTATTGAAGTCACATATCAAACTAATACTACTTAATTTTATAGACATGTGCATTATCTGGTACCGTCCGGTAAGTTGAAATCACATTATCAAAATGATAGTTTACCCCCTCCATACTTCATTTGAGGATGTGTAATAGAGTACTGTATAAAAAATTTAAAAAAACCAGCTATGAGCATTGTACATGGATTTGATGTTGCTTGTTTAATTTATTCAATTTCAATTTCTTCTCTTAATCATAGTATTGTTGTGATGGCTGTTCATTGATACCCCGTTTAAACAATTTTGTTTCCTTCTGATGAGTGCAACATTTTTCGTTCTGCACTTAAACATTAATTCACTCTGTCTGTGTAAAGTTTCACAGTAGTAATCAGCTAAATATGTGAGAATGTGCCATACGATACACACATGAAAGCTTTTCGGTAATTACTGGCCTCTGTATTAAGGCAAACAAATGAGAAAAATCTAGTCCAAAATCTCCCAACAGTCAAATAGTTTCTGGGCTTGTATATTCAGTAATCGGGGGGGGGGGGGGGGGGCTTACTGAAACTTGGATTGGAAGTGATAATAGAGGTTCCTTTTAACAGCAAAGCAAAAAACGTGAGGATATAGATCGTAGAAGCCACAGAAGTATGTGGTATTGGTCACAATGCACTTTTTTCACCCTTTCCCCATGGCAACACAGTGATATATGCAAGTCATATTATTAACGTGTCACTGTGTTGCAATGGGGAAAGAGCGAAAAATGGCAATGTATTTTAACCGTAAGCGCCGCCTTGGCATAAAGCTGTATCAGATCAATTGGCATAAGCTAGAACACCAAGGCTACATCAAAATGTTGTTCTACATAGTTATGTGGGGATTGTCTTTAGCCATGGCAAGCTGCTAGCATAACATCATCAGTCTACAATCCTCCGTCGGAGTGTGGCTGCTCATGTGGCGGGGTAATAAAAAACGGTCACACACGTAATGATCCCTAGCTGGTGCATGTGTGTCATAGTGTTCAAGTGCTTCAGCTTTTGGGATGATCCCTGGAGTCTTTAAGCCAAGGTACAACATCAACAACCCTAAGCATTCTGGTAGGACTTCTACCAAGGCACCAATTTACAGAACCAACCATTGATCCCTCCACTTCAAGATGTACATGCTTTTTTCTAACTTTATTGAGAAGATAGAAATATTATCTGTTTGCCTTAGGTGATCAGCCTTTGGCGAGTCCAGTGAAATGTATGTGTGCCTTAGATGATTAGCATTTTGCGTGTCTAACTCTAATGTAATTTTTAAAGGGGAAGTTAAGCTCAAATGGAAGTTGATCTCTATTGCAAGATTATAAAAATTAATAAATAGGCTTCTACACGCAAATACAAATTTGATTTCAGTTCAGATAAACATAAAAATGCCTTTGAAAAGGGCCAGATTGAAGGTTTGAGAAGGCCGCCATGTTACACCACGTTCCGACGGTTGGTCACCCCAACAGAGACTTGCCATGTGGGCACTATCAACTACGGAAAGAAGAGAAGGCTTAAAATGGCTCACAGTCACAGTTATTTTTATTGTCAGCATTACCATGTTGAATAATGCTTGTTTTCAGGTTGAATCAGCATGCATAATGTGATTCCTATTGATTGGTGAATGTGATCAGATTATAACCCATTTGTGATCTGTACTTACATACTTGTTTCAGCTCAATGTGGATAAATGAGGCTTTATTATCAAATGTGATCACAAATGTATTTTAAATAATAATAATAAATGATTAACAATTTGGATTTTTTTTATTTTCTGAAAAAGCTTGCTCTATGGATTTGTACTTTTATTTTATTTTAAAGGCGACATTAATTTTAGGCCATCAGATTATATGCATTACATAGACATCCACTAAAGTGCTGAAACTGCCGAGTACACCAGGTTCATTTTTCCCATAACTTTAATTCAGCATTTTCACAGCTAAGATGAAGTATTAAATTAGATTTAACATAGTGTAGTTTCAGACGTCCACTAAATTGCAAAAAACAAATACATAAGTTCATTTCTTTAAAATACAGGTTTAATTCCGTTTCTCAGCTACCATGAAATATTGAATTGGACTTACTTTTCTCATAGTTTAATGTTTGTTTTGTGTGTGTGTGTAAAAAGCTAATGAAATATGTACCAAAAATATACCCATTCGCTTCAGCAGTTTTTGTGGTGCATACAAGTGGTTTTGAATATTAATTTTTGTGCTAACTTCTAATAGACTCATGATAGTATCATGTATATCATAGCATTCCATCCATTTTCTCTGTGTGTACGTTTCAAATAGAATTTCAAATTATGGGTGATTTTGTGAGAGTGGATCACATTTGTGTCTGCGTGAGAAAGATGTAAGGACCAAGTCTTGGTATTTATGGTGATTAACTTCTGACTGTGGTATTTGGTGTTTCCAGACTTGTAAAATATTTTTAATTCAATACTATTCAGTTCTTTTATGTTCCATTTTTTAACACCCCCATGTATGGGTTACGTTTTACCTTGTTTTCTTATCGGTGCCAAAAGTTGAGATTTCCAGTCTTTTCTTCTTTTTTTAATATGTTGGTATTGAAAAATAATTATTAACATTTTTGTTTTGAGACGTCACATTTTTCAGTTGCTAAATACACAAGATAGAAGATAAAGAAAAACGGAACCTGAATTGATAAATACCCAGTAAAGGAGAGCAACAAAATAAAACAAAAAAACAGATGCAAGTGCAAAGCATGACACACTAAAATGGCAAGATTATTGTGTGCATTGATTTCATTTTTATTGAACAAATATCTGGTCTAATTTCGATTCATTTACCCATTTCACCCAGTCTACTGTACACAATGCAAACATTCTTCAAGATCAGAACAAACTGATGAAATGAAAGGCTTACAAAAAAGCACTGGATTGGAAGGGTGAGCAAGTGCATGGCAGAGATGATGTAGCATTATTTAATGTCAAAAGGTTCAATGTTAGACACTAATGAATGTGTAAATATTGTGCCAGATCTGGTTAATAATGTTCTGCTGTTTGTGTTACTATTTAAACTTAATCATTCCATGTGATGATGAAAAATCAAACTGTTCTTATCTTGATCCGATTAAAATTTTCAGCCTTTGAAATATGTCGTCTCATACTGGTGTGAGCATCTTGATGGGTGGCTGTGTGTGTGCGTATGTGAGAGAGGGAGGGAGGTAGACAGACAGACACATGTGTGTATATCAGGCATGGTAGTGGGGGCAAAGTGAGTTTCGCGGAAGAATATCCAACCGATTCTGATGAAGTTGGGCGTCAAAATGAAGAAGAAGAAAAAGAAGCACTAGGATCACAAATCTGGAAACGTGTGGCGTGAGCTAGGCCGCGCACGACTGCTAACTTCGGCGGGAAGTTGCTTGTTCAGTCATTCACATCCGGTTCTGCGAAGCGATTGCATATGTTTTAGCGCATGTAATTTTTAGGCACCCGAGCGAATGTCTACCACAGCTTTTTTTTTGGGGGGGGGTCAAATTTTCACTTTCGCGGATTTTCCGCGATTCGCGGAGGTCTACCATGCCTGGTATATATGTGTGCATCTGTATGTTTGATGGAATCTAAATGTAACCCTTCCTTCACAAATTCAACAAGTTCACACATTTTGTACGAATTTTATGTATTTCACATAATCAACAGTTCCTGAGGGATGGTACAACTGTTCCCCAAGAATTTACAAATACCTAACCAAGAATTTAAAAAATACCTACTGTATTTTTGTATGAATGCAAGCGAAGCTCTCAGTTTTTAAGTTCCAGTTACACTCATCAATCAACCACAAACAAACAGCTAAAATAACACAGGGTGCATCAAGCAGGATGGTGGGATGTGGATCCGGTCCACTCATATCTTGCCAGGGAAGGTACCATTCTCCACCTGTTCGTCCCATTTTTCCACCTGGTCACGAAAGAGGGGAAAAAAATCAGTTTATATATAATAATAATAATAATAATAGTTCATTTATATAGCTGGTCTAATTTCGATTCATTTACCCATTTCACCCAGTCTACTGTATACAATGCAAACATTCTTCAAGATGAGGACAAACTGATGAAATGAAAGGCTTACAAAAAAAGCACTGGATTGGAAGGGTGAGCAAGTGCATGGCAGAGATGGTGTAGCATTATTTAATGTCAAAAGGTTCAATGTTAGACACTAACACTAACTAGCTTTACCTGAATCAAAATGTAATGCATTATCTACCAGATCTACCAAATCTCTGAATATTTATTTTTTTGTTTGACACTTTTTCTCTTAAACATAACACTAAGTATAATGTTGTGCGCATATAATTATGTGGAAACCCATCCGCAAAAACTAAATCTGGAAGAAATTTAACCCATCCGCATATTTCTTACTTCCAGACTTTTTGGATGGGATATGTGCATGGGTTTCCGCGATTTGTGCACACACCCTGTTCTTAACTCACTCGGGACTGGCCAAATTATTTCCCCTTTTTCTGTGGGGACTGGGCATTTGACTAGGTTTGTAAAATAATCGCCCAAGCCAAGTTATGAAGAGTTAGGCATCAATATTTTCAGAAAAGAATAGCAACACCATGCACTAAACGATCGTAAAATATCAGATTCCTTACCTTCGTCGTTTGTCTCCTATTGACGAAAACAGCTAACACATAGAAAGAAGGAAAATTTCACATTCCGATCTTTGACCCCCCTCTACAACCAAAGCTGAATGTAAAGTCTGCAATGATTGGTTGATTTCAAGAGAGGCAAGGTCAAAGCAAACTGAAAATAGGTTATGACTTCGCACCGGAAAGCTGGTTACACGCCAGAAATCAAAACCTCTTGAAAACTCTTATGAGCCGGAGCCGGGCCATTCGTCCTAAACGGTTGTGCGAGCCATGAGCCGGATCCGGCTCATTCGCCCCGAGTGAGTTAAAAGAGGGCTTTGGGCCACATGAATGAGCTTTGACTGCTTCCGAAGCTAAGTTGCCTTTTAGCCTTCACTTGTTTAACAATAAATTAAGTTGTCATATTTTTAACAGTAATTCATTTACTTGTTCTAATATATAGAAATAGCCCGTTTCCCTTTACCAGACCATATTTAAAAAAATTTGTAATCTCAGATCTACAAGAACAGAATTATGTTGAATTTGAATTAGGGTCCGTTTGTATCTCTGTCTCAGAAAATGTGCCACTTCCCATTCCCAAGGGCCTAAACTACAGTAACAATCTTATCAGTTTATGAAAACTGACACAACTTATTGTAACAATGATGCATAATTATTATGCCATTTCCAAAGAACAGCGATATGCACACAACAGAAAAAGAAGAAAACACACCAAAAAACAAACAAAAAGAAAGAAAGGAAATGTTACGGTTTTAAAGTAAACCACCCTTATGTCTGAAGGTGGTGCTATTAGCATGATTAACCTCCCTTACATCACTAAAGATAAGAAGTCTTTTTTGCCTCTCTCTCTCATCTTAAATAAAACAAATAGGAATATGTTCATATGAGTATATTATGACTTGCCATCTTCCTTCATTCAGCATGAATATCAAGAAGTGTTGGCTTACCCAGGAGTTGGGGCACAGGGACTTGTAGACCCGCTTGAAGTACTCGCAGGGCTCGTAATCTTGGCCCTTGATCTTCTGGCAGCGGTGGTAATCCACAAAGTTCTGCCAGCAGTTCCTGAGATGTACCACAGTGAATTGGATTCAATTTTAAAACATTGTATCACAAGCCACATCCATTTCAGGAGGAGGTAGGTGTGTAAAATACAAGATAGCGAAGTGGTTTTTTTTTATATGGTGTGGTATCATGACAAGGTAGAATCACTTACTGTCGATTATCCAGAGAGCATCTATCTTAGGATGAATGAGAGTGGGAAGTGTGAGAATAAATGTACAATTTGAAGTATTTTCTATTGGACCCCAGCAGTAAAAGTGTAGCACATTCAAAGAAGAGAGAGCTACCACTATGGAACTAGGTACTGATAGGAAGAGAACCATTCGCCACTGAGGGCATTTGTCTCAGTTTCAACAGTTATTGCACAAAGGGTTATTATATTAAAGTTATCTTACAAACAGAATAGCATGAGGCCAATGCTACAGGTTATGATCAAGAATAAAATGATACATCATTCATCATTCTCCCCCTGTAGCTTATTCATGAATATTTTTTACTTCTTTCCTTCTACAGTTTCTTCCATCTACTTATACCCTTGAGGGCATTGTGAAAGATATTGAGTTGCCTATCTGTTTAAAAATCAAAATGGGTTCCCATTCCAACACTTAAAAAATTACCACATTTTATAAGGCTACCTTATAAATTTTACCATAATTTCAGATTTTATTATATATTTTCTTACAATTGTATTTTGAAATATTATCTGCTCCGCTCTCTTCGTTCGCGGATGGTAAAGATACAAAAAACAGGTTAGCAAAATCAAAGTTGTCATACCTTTTTCTGAATCCCCCCCCACCCCACCCCATTTTTGTGTTAATATGTGGAATAGCCTAATAGTATTAGGCTATTCCACATAGGCTATTCGTATTAGTAATACGAAACATTGGAGATTATAAATTTCAGAAAAAAAGGAAAGTGAAGGAAGCTATTGAAATAAAAGAAAGAAAACCTAGTTTGAACAGAAACCATGGATACGAATTACCCCACCTATAACAGTAAATATATTCTCAACACTAATCAGACCAGCAGTGACTACTATTCAGAAGGCAACAAGACCAGCCTACAAATATCCAACTCAGAATGGGTTGATAAAGGCCAGCAGTAAGCTGGTCGAAAATTCCCTAAGGTATTCTTTTCTACTTTTTTTGTTTTTACGGAATCCAAGTTAGTGAGTAAGAACCACACATATAAATTTCAAGCATACTGACAAGGCAAATATGTGTAAAATGAAAAGAAAAGAAATACCTGGTTTGGTTCATGTTGGGAAATCTTGCATCAAACGGAGCTGTTTTCATTAGATATTCACCCTTTTCCGCCATGCTTGATGTCAATATCTGCACAAAAATAAAGCACATTTGAAATTACTTTGAATTGATAATTGATATTGCATAGACAATAACAAGACAAAGTCTAATGATTGACAAACAACAAACTGACACTCAATGAGTTTGACAAACACTGAAACAACAAACTGCCAGTGGCACTCAATGAATTTCACTTTTTAGATCTGATGTTCAACTGAACATTTTTATTCTACACAACAATTTTGCAAGATGAGCCTTAATCTAACTTTTGCTTGTTTTTATAACTTACATCTCATGTGAGTGATCACTATTTCAATACGGTCAATGTTGTTGATAAACGTTTTCTGAGTAATCAGCCACTCTCGTCAACTTTAAGACTTGTAAGATTGAGGATCATAACTAAACTTAAGAAAAAAAAATCCCATAACAGTTTCCTAATGGTTTTCATGACCTGGGTGCAGCCCACCCCTTAACCCTCTTGCATTCACATTTATTTCAGAAAAAAACTTCTGCTAGTGTTCAGACTCTTTCACACATGTTCGGGAAAATCTGTCTTTTGAAGCACACAGAGTGCCATATTATTACTAGCCCATCATTACAAGTGAGAAGCTTCTTCACAGTGTGTGCGTAACAAGCCAGAACTTAGTGTGTGATGAAAATGCCATCAGAGTGTGTCTCAGAGTGGGGGTAAGCTAAGGGTGATTTGGGGCGGCTTGAATACACTGAGGCAACTTCTGGCTGGGCAGTTTTGGCTGGAATAAATGCAAAAAGTGTTATGACTTCAGGGCCCAAACACTTCACTGATGGAGGCTTACTCTGATTTCTCTGAAGGCCCTCTGAGTCTGACATCTGTTGTCCGGCTTTCCATAGAGTTTATTTTTACTTCACACGCCTGTTCTCTGATCCAAGCTTCTAAAAATACTACTAAATTAAGGACGCTATGCCGCTAATGTTTTTTTGAAAAAAGAAGTCAAGTGTTTTTTGAAAACTCACAATTTCTGAACAAGGAACACAGAAAAGATCAAAATGTTATATTATTGGTAAATTCTTTTTATACTTTATCAGTTTATGCCCTTTGTTGTGACCATTCACCAGTGATTGCATTAAGTGATTAACTGTAACTGTCAATAAAATACTGATTTAAAAACAAGTGCTGAAAATTTTTGACCCGTCAGCCCCAGGGACTGACATATTTTTGCTAGAAGTAGAACTGGTGAATGTTTAACCAGAAGCCTCACACTAACTGCCCTGAGTATTTACTCCCACTGATCTCCAGTCATCCATCTTTAGCAGAACATAAAAAACATAAAACCCAACTTGTAACTGAACAAGTGAAAATAACTGTTCTGGTCTTATTACAATAAAATAATTTGGACTGGACTGCCCTTTGAAAATAATGGGATCATTCGATATCTAAAGGAATCTCCTTTTTTCCCACCTCTTCAATGAGGCTTTATACTGAAAAATTATCTGCCCGTCTCGTGCACCGAGATGAGTGCGCCATCTACATAAGATTATCGTCGTTGCCTGTCATGAAGTAGTAGTTTATAGCCACTGAAAATTATCTGCTCCTGACTCATCACTAGGTAGCATACGTGCGGTAGTTCAGGCCTAAAATTATCGCCCTTTCGTGTTGGCAAGGAGTAGTATAAAGCCCTATTCCACCACCATATCTTTCCCACTGGTGGCATAACGCTCGAGTGGGGCTAATCCTCTCTATATTCTTAGTTGGGGATAAAGAGAGATAGGGAGGAGTCCAACCCTCTCTCTCTCACTACGCCCAACTAAGAATATAGCGTGATAAGCCCCACTAGAGCGCTATGCCCTCTGGCGGGCAAATAATCGCCATAAGTCGACCATTGACTACAAATTTGCTTAACCAGTTTGGAGAAGTTCTGGGTCTATTTTTCTCTTATCATCACTGCATCTGCCATCACCAGTTCCCCAATCATGTCTATGCATTAAAATTTAAATGTATGCATTGAGCGAATGTGTGTGTGTGTGACTGTGAGCGAGTGTGTGTGTGTGTGTGTGTGTGTGTGTGTGTGTGTGTGTGTGTGTGTGTGTGTGTGTGTGTGTATGCTACTGTTACTCAATACACATTTTACAATCATTTTCTGTATGTGTGTCATTGTGTATGTGTTGTATGCGAGACTGTGCGCATGTGTGTACTTTGTGTGTGTGTGTGTGTGTGCGTCACTGTGTGTGTGTGTGTGTGTGTGTGTGTGTGTGTGTGTGTGTGTGTGTGTGTGTGTGTGTGTGTGTGTGTGTGTGATTCAGAATGATTGTGTGTGACACAGTGTGCATGGAAACTTTCCAGGAACTGAGGAGAGCGGCACTGCAACCAGTTGACATAATTAATCATTATGGATTTAGTTTGAGAAGGCATTCGACAAGGTGAATCACAGCTTGCTACTCCACAAGCTAGACCACTACGGGGTCAGAGGAACTGTCAACAGCTGTATTGCAAGCTTCCTCAAAGACCGAAAGCAAGCCGTGGTGGTCGATGGCGCTCAGTCTGGCTATGTGGAGTGGCCCAGGGGACAGTCCTAGGACACTGCCTCTTTCTGACCTACATCAACAACCTCCCTCCAGAATCTCTTCTCCTTCACGCCTGTTTGCTGAGGACAGCTCTATACCACTTCAAAACCTGCGATGACGACCCGATCAAACTCCAAGAGGATCTCAGGAAGTTGGAAGACTGGGAAAGAGAATGGGACATGGCGTTCCATCCAGCCAAATGCAGCCAGCTGCCTTTGATGAGAGGCAAGAAGCTGCTGAACGCCTCCACCAGCTACAGTCTCCACGAGTGCCCTCAACAAAGTACCTCGGGGTCACACTGCAATCCAATCTTTCATGGGGAGCCCACATCACAGCCACCTACGCCAAAGCCAACAGAGCTCTAGGCTTCTTAAGATGAAACCTGAATGTGTGCTCCACGGCTACCAAGGAGCTAGCCTACAAAGCCATGGTCAGGCCCATCCTTGAATATGCAAGCGCAGTTTGGGACCCACACGCCGACAGGCAGATCTCTGACCTAGAGAAGGTCCAACGCAGGGCGGCAAGATATGTGCTAAACAGACACAGAAGTACATCCAGTGTCAGCACCATGCTCCACCAGCTACAATGGCCATCTCTGGCCGAATGCCACCGCACTTCCAGGCTATCCATGATCTACAAAATCACAAATGGATTGGCCTGTGTGAAATGCAGCACCCTCAAACCCATGCTCCCCAGCAGCAGAAGACAAAACCACAACAAGCAGTTTCAAAGAATACCCTCTAGAACAACTCTTTCTTCCCCCGAACCGTCTGCGACTGGAACTCCCTACCATCAGAAACCGTCCAGTCCCCCACGCTCAGCTCCTTCATCTCGAACTCGAAGGTGCTGAAGCTCCCTGACAAAAAACATACTACCCCCCCCCCCTTTTGTGTGTGTGTGTGTGTGTGTGTGTGTGTGTGTGTGTGTGTGTGTGTGTGTGTGTGTGTGTGTGGCTGGGTGTTCTCAGACTAGCCAGGGGTACTCGGCCATGCATGCCCTCTTATCTGTCTGATTAAATTTTTGTTTTTCCCGAACTGCATAATTCCTTGAACACCAGTACATAAGGAACTTGTAGAATTGGCCCCTGCATTAACTACCATCTTCCAGTCATCACTTGTCTCTGGCTCTGTACCAGTTGACTGGAGATCGGCATACGTAACACCTATCTTCAAAAAGGGGGAACAATACGACCCAGCCAACTATCGGCCAATCTCCCTTACGAGCGTCGTGTGTAAACTGCTTGAACACATCATCGTCGGAGCAGTGATGGGACACCTTGAGAAGCATCACATCCTGAACGAGAACCAACACGGATTCAGGAAAGGGAGATCCTCATCATCCTGTGAAACCCAACTTCTCAGGTTTACAGAAGAACTGAGAGCCAACCTGGAGAGTAGCAAGCAGACAGATGTGACTATGGACAAGTTTATGGACTTTTCAAAAGCATTCGACAAACAGAACCACAGCTTGCTGCTACACAAACTCCAACGCTATTGTCAGGGGCACCACCCACGCATGGATCTCCAGCTTCTTCAGGGATCGCCGCCAAGCAGTCCAGGTTGAAGGCTCAAGATCTGCCTTTGCTGATGTCATATCAGGAGTTCCCTAGTGGTCAGTGGTAGGACCATGTCTGTTCCTAGCCTATATTAACGACCTGCCAGACCGACTGACATCAACTGCAAGACTGTTTGCAGATGACACTCTTCTTCTTCTGCCAAAGATGTCCACCTGCCGTAACCTACATACATTGGGGTTCAAAGAAAAATCGCTGCGCAGGGAGGGGAAAAAAAAGCCTAGACAGATAAGAGAGCATGTAGGGCCGTTAGGCACCCCTGGCTAGTCCGAGAACACCTGGCCCCACACGAGGAAGAAGAAAACAAAAAACAAAAAAAGAGAGAGAAGTGGTGGGAGGAGTGGAGGAGGGGAGACACTGCGGCCTATAGGATGATCTCCTTCATCCAATATCAGGACCAGCTGCAAGAAAACATCCACTGCCATGCCTCATGGAATGGGAGAAGAGATGGAGTATGGAGTTTCATCCTGCCAAGTGCCCTCGCCATTCAAGTCACTAGGAGCAAGAACCCCCTTCCGTTCTCATGTTCTGCACGGATGTGAGGGAGGTCAAGTATCTCCGCGAGATACAGCAAGATCATCTGGGACTGCTACATCAACAACATCAGTGCCAAGGCCAACAAGACCCTCAGATTCCTAAGATGAAATCTGAAGATCAGCAGCACCAGTATCAAGGAATGGGCTTACAAAGCCTTTGTAAGTCCCTGGCCCGAATATGCGAGCGCCGTCTGGGATCCGTACACAGAGGAGAGCATTGGCAAGCTTGAAGTGGAAGCAGTCCAGCGCAGGGTAGCTCGCTTTGTGCTGAATCAGTTTAGGCCAACGGCTAGTGTGAGCAGCATACTGGATAAGCTAAGCTGGGAATCACTGGAGCAGACGGCAGATGACCAGGCTCTCCATGCTGTACAACATCAACACCAGTGCTGTCCACTGTCCCGGACTACATGCAAAACTGGTACCACTTCCACATCGGCAACGGCGTGGACACCGTCTCCAGTTCCAACGCATCCAGTGCCGCACCAAATATCGGTCAAATTATTTCCTCCCAAGAACCATCAGGGAGTGGAACGACCTGCGGCAGGACAGTGTCGACGCCTTCACTGCTGACACCCCTAGTGCATCAGTGGTACAGGACCAACAATAATCTATCAAGTGCCCCTCCCCCACTCCTCCTCTCCCCCCCCCCCCTCAGCTTCCCCTTCACCCTCCTTGTCCCTTCAATGTCAGTCAAGCAGGCATGTCCTCGGAAAAGAACCGATTGCCCCCCCCCCCCCCCCTCCCCCTTGACCGTGGGCCCTGAAGAGAAGAACTTAGAAGACATGTCACCGGTTAGAAGGGGTGCAATTTAAACTGGTGGTTTGCAGTGGGTGTTACACTTACAGTAATGTTATTGACCCAAAACATTTGAATCCATTCGTTTACAATATCTGACTGATTCAATAATCATTGAATGTGAATGTTTTTGTTCACACGTCAGTCTCCTGACTCAGTGAGTGAGTGAGTGAGTTACTGAGTAGTGACCGCACTCCCGTCGCAAAAAACAACAACCGATCTACATTTTATTTATTAACAATGAATAATCTTTGGCTTCATTAAAACATAGAGATAGTGGCTATTTAAGACAAGAGGGGAGTGATATAACAAACTGTTAGATCGGTTTCTGTCAACGGTGAAAAAACGAGTCGGTTTACCTGTTCTGACCTTCAGCTGTGCACAACTCAATGGTCACAATGGCGTTAAGAAGCTTTTGTGGTTATCAACAGAAGAGAGCGACGAAAATTATGTCCCCTGCTCAGTAACACAAATCGGAAGTCCGGTGTTAAGATAATATCCTACCTCTATCAAATAAGTACCTCTAGCTGCCCCTAGCCAATCAGAATCGTTTGTTTGTGCGCCATTGTGAATTGTATGAAACTAAGTGCATGGCTTTGTGCATCGATTTCTCGGCAAATAGTAGATTTACACCCTCCTGCTCTATTTCTTGGTTCTTTCCGTGGTTAGGGATAGGGTTAAGGTTAGGGATAGGGTTAGGGTTAGGGTTAGATGGTCATAGTTCGTACGCGAGGTATATATTTCATGACTGGTACTTATTTATCGTGACACCGGTAGGTACAAAATATTTTCTGTAGCACCTATGCCTTATTCGACTTCTGCGAATGCATGTGATCTGTAAAAAAAAAGAAAAACAAGAAAACAAAACAAAAAACATTTCTAAAATTTCTCCAGTCAGTTTGTCGGATTTACGACGTCATAACGACTTAACCCGACATTGCGATGACCTCATACCGACCACTGAAAACAGACTGTGTGCTGACGTCAATCCGACTACCCTCTGACGCCAGTATGACATCAGCACAGTGTCGACTATGGTCGGGGGTGACGTCATAATCCTACATAAACTGACGTCGCGATGATGTTGGTTTGAGGCCTCGCTGGGACTCACGTCGGTTTTTGTCGGATTTATGACGTCATAACTTAAACGGACCCTCATACCTCATACCGACCAAAACCGATAGTGTGCTGATGCCAATCCGACTACCCACTGACGTCGGTATGCCGTTAGCACAGTGTCGATTTTGGTCGGTGTTGACCTCATGCTGACCAAAACTGACTACGGTGTACTGACGTCATTCAGACCACCCATTGACGTCAGTATGACGTCGGCACAGTGCTTTGTAGGGGGTGACGTCGGTAGAGTCGTTCACTGTAAGTTTTGAAGATTTCAACGTGATTAACTTTAAACACGTTTATGAACGGAAAGAGGGTCCCTCGTTACCGCACCAAGACCCTTGGCGAACGCTCCTTCTCTTTCTTCTTCTTCTTCTTTTTTCCAGGCCCCCTTCACTTGGAATATACTCCCTTTACCTCTCCGTTCTGCCAACTCCCTTTCTTCATTTAAGTCTTCTCTCAAAACTACCCTTTTCAAATCATAGCCTGCTATGATGTCCCATATGGCTTCGGTATGCCGAGAAGACGTAAAACATAACTTTCCGCCTGCTATATTTCTTTTCAAAGTAGGCCTACTGTACGTGCCCCTTCCATTCGCGTGTGTTTGTGTGCATGCATGTTGTTTGTGCGTGTGTGTTGCGTGTGCGTGTCGTGTGTGTGTGTGTGTGTGTGTGTGTGTGTGTAATATATTTGTGTCGTTTATTTATATATTGCTTGCTGATTTATTCATTTGTAAGCGCTTAGGGCTTTTTTAAGATTAGGCGCTATAAATGCTAATTATTATTATTATTATAATGTTATCACTAACACCGTCCCAAACAGTTGACGCATAATTAATATGAGATTCAATGACTTAGCAGGGGCGAATCAGGGGTGGTGGTGTCGTGACAGGGTTTTCGGACGCCCACCCCCCTCCGGCCCCAAAAAACCCAAAGAAAAACAAAGCGGGAGGAACACCCATATCGATCGCCCCAAATTTACGTTATAGAAGGGTGAAAAGCACAACTAAATTGACTCGAGTTTTGGCTTAATAAGCCCCAAAATGCCAATGTTCCGTGAAAGGAGTTTCCGGAACACACACCTCCCCTCCCCCTTCCTACCTGAGGATGTACAGCGGCTCGAAATAGGGTGTTTACGTGCAATGCTGTGAAATGCTGTCCGAGTGTTGTGGCGGAGAGACACCCCACGCCCCACTCAACAAAATTAGATGGTAGTGAAAAATTCAGGTGGAAGGTGGTTTTTTTGGTCGGCCGGGTGGCAAATCCTGGTGGAAGGATTTCTTGGCTGAGTATGCATAGCACCCTTAAACAACGCCCCCCCCCCCCCCCCCCCCCCCCCCTACGAATCATCTAGTCCGCCAGTGAACAAATATTCTACAAGAATGGAAATCTAAAACAGAGAGAGAGAGAGAGAGAGAGAGAGAGAGACCCTTGCGCAATGGGAAGAACGCTCGTTCCACCCGGAAAAGTGTACGACGCTGCACATGACAAGGCGCAGAAAGACACTAGCTGGAGACTACACCCCCTATGGACATGTGCTGAAGAGTGTCTCCAGTGCAAAATATCTAGGAGTGACTCTGACCAACGAGTTGATATGGGACCTTCATGTTAGTAACATCACCAACAAAGCAAACAAGATCCTAGGCTTTGTCAGGAGGAAATTGAAGGTCTGCAGTCGCAAGGCCAAAGCAACAGCATACTACGTACAAGGCTCTTGCCCGATCTGTTTTGGAATATGCCAGTCCTGTACTAGTGGCCGGGATCCTACCACAACAACCTGTGTTGACTCCACCGAGAAAGTTCAGAGGCGTGCAGCAAGGTACGTGGACCATGCAGGACTACAAGCAAACCTCCAGTATCGACAGCATGCTGCAATAACTTGGCCTTCGCTGCAGGAGAAGAGAAAAAAGGCGCGACTCGATCACCACCATGTACAAATACAAGAACGGGCCCTGCCAAATACGCGCCAACTATACCAACTGTCAAAAGAAAACAGGACGCCAGACCAACACGCAGGTGTACGATGTCCGATCGTGCAGGACACAGTACCGTCAGGGAACTTTTTTCCCTCGCACGATCCCGGAGTGGAACTGCCTCCCAGAGAACATTGTCGCTGCACCGTCCCTGGCATCCTTCGACTCCAGGCTTCAGTACCACCTGAAGTGGACCAACGCCCCAGACCCTGCAGGAGAGCCAGCATTAGCAGGGCTCTCAGCCACATCCCAGCAATGAAACCCTGAACAAACGCCCCCACCCCAGTCCCTTCATCCCCATCCGTCTTTTTTTTAACCCCAGTAGTTAGAGAGAGAGAGAGAGAGAGAGAGAGAGAGAGAGTGAGAGTCACACAAACACACACAGAATGTTTATTTATGTATAATTTATCTATCTATCTATTTATTTATTCACTGATTCATTTACTTTTTTGTCCTCAGGGCATCCAAGGGAAAGAACATGAAAAACTATACAAATGGCTGGCAACATAGGTTCTTTCCCTTTAATACAGGTAAACTCGATCGACAGGTGTCGCAGGTAAGATAAACAACAGTCAAAAAATCTCTTCCGGTTGTTGTAGAAGTAAGAAGAGTGTGGTTGAATGGCGCTCTGATCAAAATAACAACTAGAGGGAAATCATAATCTTGAGAGAATGTCTTCGTTTTCTTGTAATCTAGTGGTGGCCGTCTGTACTCTTCTGCTGTGCTTTTCAGAGACAGGTAAGCACACGAGTGACGAGAACACAACTGACAACACCAGCAACAGTCAGTGACAATGAATGATGGTTCAGATGAGGATCAGGATCAGTACGTCGCAGGTGCTAATTCTAGCAATAATCACGACGGAACTAGGAGGGCGCATGTACCTACAGAAAACATAGAAAGGAAAGACCTAAAGCTTGCACTGGGTAATTAAGACTATAACCCCCCCCCCCCCCCCCCCCAGTTCAGCTAGGAACAGGCCCCACTTCCAGCAACAGGGGGGGGGGGGGTCTAATTTTAGGGGTCAGTTGGGGCAGGCTCAGATGGAGATGTGATCAGCGCTGATGTAAATGCTCTGATAGAGCCTGCGTCGACGGTGGCCGCGCTCAACTTGTTCCACTCCGCAGCAGTCCGCATGAAGAAAGAGCTACGATATTGCTCTTGTAACCCACTCCTCGTAAAACCCCAATATTGGGTTTAAAATTAGAAATAGGCAAAGAAAGGAAAGAAGAATATGCGCTCCTGAAAGATAAACAATATTAAGCATTAATATTTATCAACTAAAACCTAAATTGACTAAAAATAACATTATAACAATGCGATCATGTTTTACTTTGATTTCACCATCAGGTATCAACTAATAAGATAACATCAAATCAAACAAAGCAATTATTACTGACAGACCTGAAAATAACCCAATGTAAACTTACCGGTACATTATTTTCACACAACACAAATATAAAACATGCTTAAAAAGTCATACTCCCATTAATCCATTATAACTATAAGCAACTACAGCACAAAATTGTTACACAACAGAATACTCTGACTGGTAGTGGTATGCACTTGGATAACTCAAACCGAGTTCCCTCAAAATATTATTGGTTTCCAATAATCCATTTACCCCGAGCTGATGCCACAGCTATTCAAAACCAAAACCAAAATATCATGGAAAAGTCAAGTTATGTCTAACTCATATTGAGGTGATCACATGGAACACCCAGTTAGGCTATACTACTTTCCATGGATGAATAATCCTATTCATCCTCAACAACTAGCCTTCCCCTGGTAGAAGCATAATAATTTTACATTCTAATTACATGATCTACACCACATGGCTAGTTGCAATGTTCTCTTTATACCATTTCTAAAAGAGAACATTTCCATCCAGAACTTTCCAATAGTTTATCCAAAAATACCTTTAACCAGTCAGTATATTTTACCTTAAAACCCACACAAAAATAAAACACAAGAACATTCATTCATGAATACTAAAATAACATCCAAATAATACAACCAAATCCCTAAACTCACTGATGTTCTTTGCATCAGTCAAATTACAGCTTGCCACGACCCAATTGTCTCCCCTTTCACCTTGCCTCATGGTATCAGCCATGTGGCTCTCACAATGAACTACTGGCACAGCTCTTTGTCTCCCCTTTCACCTTGCCTCATGGTATCAGCCATGTGGCTCTCACAATGAACTACTGGCACAGCTCTTTGTCTCCCCTTTCACCTTGCCTCATGGTATCGGCCATGTGGCTCTCACAATGAACTACAACCTGGCCTTTTAATTCAGTCTTCACTATAATTTAATTTACAATATTACTCTACAGCTGTATTAGTATTACATTTCTATTAACACCAAAGACTAAAATGACCATAATTACTATACCTTGTCCAGGCACGCTCTAGGTCTTCTTTCTTTTCAATGAGAGACTTCTACTCTAGGTCTTCACCCTTTCAAGTCTGGTGGAACACTGACAGAAAAGTTGTAAAGGAAATAGGAAGTCCTATTGAAACAGGAAGTTAAAATGCGGATTAGTTAAAATAAGAATTTGTAACAATAATAACATTTTACTTTATTCTTTTCAAATAACTTCGCATAAAATCTTAAATATATAGTAGAACTAAATAATCATTACTATGTACCTGTTTTCTTTAATATAGTTTTCTTTCATTTATAATTACTTCCTAAAGCAATCCAAGGGAAGTAAATCAACTGTCTGTTACTAGTGTTAGTAGAAGAGAGTTATGTCCCCTGTGCTCCTTATTTATTCATTCTCTGTCTCTGTCTCTGTCTCTCTCTCTCTGTCTCTGTCTCTGGCATGTAAATCCTCCTAAACTTAGCCATCAGTTGGAGGAGGTTACACTCACCCCTCCAAAATGAGAATGTTCCTATTTTTATAAAAGACGGAACATTTCTTCAAATGCCTTTAACATCTTGAGAAAAAATAAAGGAATTACAATCTGAATAAAACACAACACAAAGTTTATAACATCACCAACAAAAAACAAAAATTAAACACTACAAATGTTTACGTTACACGACCTCATGGCGTGCTAACAAAACAAAATATAGCACTCAACACCGGTAATTCAATTGTATACCCTCTATTCCGCTCCTGCGGTCCTCAAAAGATATCTGCAGATATCTCGCATAGCTGTCACAACGTGACAGGACACACGGAAATTAGTTTCCTTTTCCTGCTGGAGAAGATTATCCATATCTCTCCTCATTTGTACCAAATCTGTCAGGTTGGTACAGTTCGCCTCAAAACGATGAACAAGATTCATCCGTTCCACAGGTTTTTGAGTTCTCCCTGACCGTCTCAATGGTGGCTGAGAACTTTCTTCCCTTTCCACTTGCTCATCTTCAGGATGAATGCTGTCTGTTTCTGACCCCTCTTCTTCTAAATCCATGGCTTGTTCCTCAACTTGATCTTCTTCTGAACTTTCTTCAGATATATCTTCTTCCTCTCCTTCACTTAGCATTCTATCTTCATCTTCATGAACATCCATGTTTTCTCCTTGAGGTTCTGCATCCCCTTGAGCTAAGTGTTGTTTACTTTCTTCCCCACCATCACCAAAAATTGGTTCTTGCTCCCTTCTTCCTGGAACAAAGTATGGGGCATCTGGTCGCAGTTCCTGCGTAGGAGGAAAGTTTACTTTCACCTCTACAGTGTCTACCCAATCCTCTTGATACGCAGGACAACTTTCCTCCCTATCTGGACCTTTCTGTCTTTTTGCTATCCGCTTTGGTTCTGTCTTCTCTTCTTCAAACTCTTCACCTAGCATACCTATTGGCAGCAATACATTCCTATGCAAAGTCCGTACAGGCCCTGAACTTCTTTCTGGCTTTACAGTGTACACTGGTAGTCCATGTGACTTGGAAACTACCGTGTATACGTCCCTCTCCCACCTGTCGCAGACTTTTGAGTCCAGCCTTGGTCCCAATCTTCTTACAAGGACTCTGTCTCCAGGTTCTAAATCTGCGGCATGTGCTCTGACATCATACCTTGCTTTGTTTTGTTGAGCCGTCTTTTTCATTTGGTCTTGTGCACGTTGGTAAGCTTCTCCTAAGGTTCGCTTCAGTTCTTTTACATACTGTTTGGTTGTTTGGACACCCTTGTTTAGATTAATTCCAAAAGCCAGGTCAATTGGCAATCTTGGGTGTCGCCCGAAGAAAAGGTAATAAGGACTGAAACCTGTACTTTCATGGATGGAAGAATTGTACGCATGTACAACTGGCTGCAAAAATTTTCTCCAGTCTTTCTTTTGATCATCCTCTAAGGTGCGTAGCATGCCAATCAGAGTACGATTCCATCGTTCAACAGGGTTACTTTGTGGATGATAGGATGATGTACGCACCTTATCAATCCCTGCTATCCTACATACTTCTTTCAACATTTCCGATTCAAAATCTCTCCCTTGATCTGTCAGTATTTTGCTTGGAAAACCATACACCATAAAGAATTTGCCCCACAGAGTAGCTGCAACAGTCTTGGCAGTCTGATCTCTGGTTAGAAAAGCTTGAGCAAATTTAGTAAAGTGATCCATGACAACCAAAATGTTCTGTTTCACACCTTTAAGCTCAATGGTTAGAAAATCAATAGATAATAGTTGCAACGGGTATGTTGAAGTCAATGAATGCATTTCTGCTCTCTGTGGTTGCGCTTTACTACGTTTACACCTCATGCAACGTTCAATCCTCTTCTTCAAATCAGTGGCCATGAAAGGCCAGAAATATCTTCTCCTAGCCTGCCGGATAGCACCATCAAAGTGGGTGTGAAATAGATCTTCGTGAACTCCCTTCATTGCTTCTTCTCTGTGCGATTTGGGTATCACTAACTGTTCAACAGGTTGTCCATGCACATCCACTGTTTTACGATACAAAACTCCTTGTTTGAGATGTAATTTTCCTTGTTCTCTAGCAAAAATGCGAAGAGCAGCAGAACCTTCTTGTTGATTTTTCATATCTAGTCTCTTTTTTGCTTCTAAATGCTGGATGACTACTGCTATTTCATTGTCTGCTCGTTGCAAATGTCGCCATTCTTTTTGGGTCACAGCATCAATTATTACGTCAGGTTCTAATATATCATCAGGGATTTTGGTGGGATCTTTCAAAATCTGGTCTACAGCTGGGAAAGAAAATTCATTATGCAGATCTTTTCCCAGTTCAGCACCATTTTCCCTTGTTGCTTCTATTCCCAACCTGTTGCTATTTGCTTCATAAATCCCATGAGCTTGACATACAGCTTGTAGTTCACATTGCTTGATTTCTGTTCTTTCCCCGCAGTCGTCTTCAACTGGCTTAGCCTTACTTAACAGAAAGTCAATCTTTTCTTTGGTTTTCAGATACTCATCATCTTCTTTTGTTGGTTCTTGTGGGAGGCGAGACAGTGAGTCGGCATCTATATGTGTTGATCCCTTTTTGTACCTAATCTCTAGATCATACACTGACAGTCCAGCTAACCATCTGTGACTGGTTGCATCAAGTTTTGCCGTCTTTAAGACGTAACACAAAGGATTGTTATCTGTATACACAATGACTTTACAACCTAGCACATAGTCATGGAACTTTTCAAGTGCCCACTTGAGGGCTAAGAATTCTCGCTTATGTGCGGGGTAATTTGACTCTGTCTTGTTTAAGCCCCTACTCGCATAGGCAATGACTTTCTGCTGCTCATTCTGGTATTGGTACAGAACAGCTCCTAGTCCAAAACCACTTGCATCACAATTCAAACTGAAAGTCTTTGACTTGTCTGCTATCCCCATAACCGGCTCTGAAGACAAGATTTCAAGCAATTTCTCAAAAGCATCTTGGTGCTCACTTCCCCACAGATGTGATATGTCTGATGATAAATTCAGTGTTGGTTGGTCTCCCTTCATCTTTTTCTTCTTTTTCTTGGATGGTACATAACCAGCTGTCAAGTTGAACAGTGGTCGAGCAATCTGAGCAAATTTAGGCACAAAACGTCGGTAAAAACCTGCGAATCCAAGGTATGACTTGACGTCCCTGACCGTCTTTGGCACAGGCCATTCTCGCAAAGCTTTTACCTTGTCTGGATCTGGTTTGACACCATCTTTTGAGATAACAAAACCCAAATGCCTCACCTCAGATGTTCCAAAAATGCATTTTTCTGGATCAAGTTTAAGTTTGAAACACCTTAACCTACTGAGGGCTGATATGGTCCGTTCTTCAAGTTCCTCAAGAGTTTTGCCATGAACTAAGATATCGTCAAGGAAGACGATCAGATCCACTAAGTTCATGTCAGCAAATACTCTTTCCATAAGCCTTTGGAAACAACTACCTGAATTCTTTAATCCCATAGGCATGCGCAGCCACTGGTAAGTCCCAATCGGTGTTGTAAATGCTGAGACGCGTTGGGCACGCTCTGTCAACGGAACCTGATAATAGGCCTTTGACAAGTCCATCGTCGAGAAATATTGCGCCCCATTCAACGTCAAAAACAAATCCTCAACCTTAGGTATTGCATAGTTGTCTTTAACTATGCGGCTGTTCACTCGTCGATAATCGACACACATCCTTAATGCACCTGATTTCTTCCTGACAACAACAATAGGAGAACTAAAGTCACTTACAGAAGGTACAATAATATTTGCATCTAGCAAACCTTGGATGTGCTGTCTCACTTCCTCCAATTCTCCAGGCGGTAATGGTCTGGGTCTTTCTCGTATAGGGGGTCCTGGCTCTAATGCGATGTCACATTCTGCTGTGTCCACGTTACCTATGTCAAATTCATTTTCAATGAACACATCACGAAACGTTTGCAACTTCGCTTCAAAGCGGCATTTCCACTCTTCTGGAGTGTTTTCTCCAAAGTGGAATGTCATTGGTGGTTTGTCGGTAGGTGAAGTCACCTTTTGTTGTGCTGCTGAAAAACAAACATTAGAATCTTTCTCTTGTTCATCATCGTTGACTATTGTATCTAAAGCGTGCAACACACCATCAATGGAATATTCTGTTTCAAATGCAATAACATCAGCAATAATTTGATTCTTCTTTAACACAATATCATGGTCTGAAACATTTTGCACACAAAGTTTCAAAAAAGACAAATTTTCAACAGGGACCTTGCATGCAATAATTCTTAATCCTTCTTCCAAAACATTTTCTTCAGGTCCTTGTATTAATACAGAAGCTAAATTTTGTCCAGCAATCCCTCTTCCCACCGCTTTAACATCAACAACATCTCCCGCGGGAATCCGTACCTGTCTCTCACGCACTCTCACACATCCAATCTTTCCATCTTTGTCCACGTTCTGCATGTTCGCGTACATGAGGGCCACTTCGCACCTAATAGGGATGTGGGAGTAAAAGAACTTCCCTGAACGTTCTTGACAGTGAGATGCGAACAGCTTCAATGTGTTAGTGCCTATAATTACAGGAATCTGATCACTAAAACTTGTGTCCGCACCTACCAGTGCCACAGTTTCTACTGCCTTCCCAGTTCCCACGACATCTTCCGGTAGCGTCACAGATACCTGTACAAACCCCTTATAAGCTACTGTATGCCCCCCTGCCCCAATCACCCTGAAATCCCTCCCTATTTCCTCCATCGATTTCAGTTCAACAGATTGTAAGTGTTGGTTATAAAACGACTCAGAGATCACAGTCACTTGTGATCCACTGTCAAGGAGGCAGGTAGTGGGCACACCGTCTATGGTCAGTAGTGACTGACAACTAGGCCCTACTAATGCTTGCATTGAAATGTCCTTCCCCCTATTTTCCCCACCAATTTCCAGTTCAGCTAAGACACAATCTGATTTTAGCTGTATGGATTTCTTTGAAACATTCTGTACAGTCAGACTCACTCGCGGAGTAGTCTCGTCGAATACTTTTGCGGACCGTATGTTGAGTCCTTTGGGTAATGTCTCTCCTGTCCGGGGATATACCACAACATTTTGAACTCGTCGGGATTGAATGATTTGACCCCCTAATTCTAATGTCTGTCCCGGCGGCAGTTCTATCTTAGTGTTAGGGTGTACTGTCACTGGTTTGAGTACCAGCAGGCCCTGGTCCACTGCTTCTACCCCCAGCTTGGCACGGGCTGCGTCGATCATGAGACTATCAGTCGCCTTAGCCGTGGGGCGTCCCTCACCTACGGCCGCAATCCGTTTCCCGACTTCTGTCGGAAATGCTGCCGTCTCTCCTCTTCTCTCTGCGCGACTAAGTCTGGGTTGGGGGGATTGGTGCACCTGGCCCTGTGGTGTCCCATTTGTCCGCACTGCCAACAGTGGGATGGTCTGCGCTGGTTTGGTGGAAAGGTTTTTGGCTTCTCAGCCAGTTGTGCCGTCACCTCCTTCGTGATTTGTCGGATCAGCTGGGGCGACACTTCTGTGCTGACCTGCTGTTCTGTGCCAACCTGCTGTGCGTGTTGGTACACCGCAGGTTTTCCCCCCTCCGTCACAAGAAGCGCCGACAGCTCCCTCACCTTCTTGTACACCTCGGCGAAACCCGGGCTCGCCAATCCTGGTTTCCCAAACTTGTTCCCCAGTTCCAAAACTAAGAGAGGATGCACTGTTTGCATCCCAACACAGAAAGTTCTGAACAGCTTAGTGTTCAAATCGTCCCTCTTCAGATTCGCGTACTGGTCTATATGCAGAATTTCTGCATATAGACTTCTGAGAAAGTTTTCAGGCGTTTCTTTTGATGTTATTTTCCTGTTTGCGAAGTCGTTTATCATTTCTGCGGGGTCTGTCAGGGTCCCGAACACCGTTCTTATTGTGTCCACAATTACGTCATTTGTGTTGCACTCTGTGATTGTGCCTGCGGCAGCACCCCTAAGGCTGGCCACTAACCGGGAATCGCACTCCCTTACATCGTCATTCTTTAAAAACATTGCCGCCTGTTCTAGCCACCTCTCAACGTCCACTTCTGCACCTCCTTTGGGAGGGTCCCCCGTGAAAACCTTCAAATGATGTTGATTTGGAAAGTTCACACGAAAGTGTACTGGTGCCACCTGTGCTGACGCCACCGTCTCTTCCTGTTGACCCAATCTGGAGCTTTTTTCGAACTGAGTCATTAATTGTCTCAGCTCCCCTATCTCCCGTTCATGCTGCATCGTGAGGTCCGCTATTTTCTTTCTCAGGAGCGTGACCTCATCAGCTGCCCTGCGGGGAAGTTCCAGATCCTGCTTCTCCCCATTCACCGTCGATCCACCTCCAGCTGCTATTCTGCCCCCTTCTGACGCTTTTTCGTCTCCTTCGAAGACCGCTCCATCCTCTCCAACCGGAATTCCATTTCCCCCCGACGCCATCTCTAGTAACACTTATACTTCTTCTATCAATCTTTGTTCAAATTGACCGGTATCCCTATTGCTTACACTACAATTATTCTGTTATTTTTTTTTTTTTTTTTTTTTTTTTTTTTTTTTTTAAATTAACAATAATACTCTCTTATGGCTTGAATCTAAAACTTAAGTTCTCTAGAATGTCATAGCTCGTCCCTTATTGGGCGCCATTTTGTGTAACCCACTCCTCGTAAAACCCCAAATTACCAATTTACAGGAGCGGGACTCGGGTTCGGGTTGAGCTACAAAACTAGAGCGTTAGAGTCAATCTTTCAGAGAGTCTTCCAGAGACACAAAAACACCGAGATTCGGTATGAGTTCACTGATTTATTAAAATAAAAACAACTTGAAAAATAAACAAACAAATGAATAATCTTAAAAGTCCAAACCCAAAGAAATGTTATCCAATTACACTAACTAGCTAAATGATACCGCCAGTGTCAAATTCAAACAAGATTGATATAACAAAAGAAATAAGAAGAATCACTGAGAGGCGAATTGGGTTTAAAATTAGAAATAGGCAAAGAAAGGAAAGAAGAATATGCGCTCCTGAAAGATAAACAATATTAAGCATTAATATTTATCAACTAAAACCTAAATTGACTAAAAATAACATTATAACAATGCGATCATGTTTTACTTTGATTTCACCATCAGGTATCAACTAATAAGATAACATCAAATCAAACAAAGCAATTATTACTGACAGACCTGAAAATAACCCAATGTAAACTTACCGGTACATTATTTTCACACAACACAAATATAAAACATGCTTAAAAAGTCATACTCCCATTAATCCATTATAACTATAAGCAACTACAGCACAAAATTGTTACACAACAGAATACTCTGACTGGTAGTGGTATGCACTTGGATAACTCAAACCGAGTTCCCTCAAAATATTATTGGTTTCCAATAATCCATTTACCCCGAGCTGATGCCACAGCTATTCAAAACCAAAACCAAAATATCATGGAAAAGTCAAGTTATGTCTAACTCATATTGAGGTGATCACATGGAACACCCAGTTAGGCTATACTACTTTCCATGGATGAATAATCCTATTCATCCTCAACAACTAGCCTTCCCCTGGTAGAAGCATAATAATTTTACATTCTAATTACATGATCTACACCACATGGCTAGTTGCAATGTTCTCTTTATACCATTTCTAAAAGAGAACATTTCCATCCAGAACTTTCCAATAGTTTATCCCAAAAATACCTTTAACCAGTCAGTATATTTTACCTTAAAACCCACACAAAAATAAAACACAAGAACATTCATTCATGAATACTAAAATAACATCCAAATAATACAACCAAATCCCTAAACTCACTGATGTTCTTTGCATCAGTCAAATTACAGCTTGCCACGAGCCAATTGTCTCCCCTTTCACCTTGCCTCATGGTATCAGCCATGTGGCTCTCAACAATGAACTACTGGCACAGCTCTTTGTCTCCCCTTTCACCTTGCCTCATGGTATCAGCCATGTGGCTCTCACAATGAACTACTGGCACAGCTCTTTGTCTCCCCTTTCACCTTGCCTCATGGTATCGGCCATGTGGCTCTCACAATGAACTACAACCTGGCCTTTTAATTCAGTCTTCACTATAATTTAATTTACAATATTACTCTACAGCTGTATTAGTATTACATTTCTATTAACACCAAAGACTAAAATGACCATAATTACTATACCTTGTCCAGGCACGCTCTAGGTCTTCTTTCTTTTCAATGAGAGACTTCTACTCTAGGTCTTCACCCTTTCAAGTCTGGTGGAACACTGACAGAAAAGTTGTAAAGGAAATAGGAAGTCCTATTGAAACAGGAAGTTAAAATGCGGATTAGTTAAAATAAGAATTTGTAACAATAATAACATTTTACTTTATTCTTTTCAAATAACTTCGCATAAAATCTTAAATATATAGTAGAACTAAATAATCATTACTATGTACCTGTTTTCTTTAATATAGTTTTCTTTCATTTATAATTACTTCCTAAAGCAATCCAAGGGAAGTAAATCAACTGTCTGTTACTAGTGTTAGTAGAAGAGAGTTATGTCCCCTGTGCTCCTTATTTATTCATTCTCTGTCTCTGTCTCTGTCTCTCTCTCTCTGTCTCTGTCTCTGGCATGTAAATCCTCCTAAACTTAGCCATCAGTTGGAGGAGGTTACACTCTGTTCGACATTCTTGGACACGAAATCCACGCGAGTGGTTTATGACAGGTTTTTCGAGGATGTTTGTGGACTGGAAGCCTTCATACTTCTAACTTGGTGGGTTTGATCCTGCAACCTTTTATATTTGCTGGAACGAGAAACTTTTCCGCTGGGAGTGCAGGAATGTGTCCCTCAGCTATCCTGTAGAAAAGGCTGAGATGTTGCTGCCTGCGATGTTCTTCCAGATGAGGGAGGTTCAGTTCTGTTACTGTGTTAGCATGTTGCTGATGCAGCCTGGATGGTTGGGGCTGTGGCGGTCGGGGTTCATCCCTTGGGGTCTCTATGGTAGCCGGATTAGCCTGACCTGAGCCATGAAATGCTGGGGAGACTTCTATTTTTGTTGCTTTGTTTTTCTGTTGATTTTAGGTTTGTTTATTTTTCTCTGTCGGCATACATTTGATACAACACACTGAACAAAGTGCAACAGCCACAGTCAACTTATGGTTTTACAACAAACAACTGAATGGTACATTGGTAGTTAGTCCAAAAATGATACATTACTAGCAGCTATGCCCCGTATTTGCTACGGCTTTCCCCCAGAAAACGTCTTTAGAATAGTAGTTGCCAGAGTAGCACTTAAAAATCTCTCCCACTGTAGTCTATATTTATGGAGCCCCCTTGGCTATCACTTTCACTGAGCTATTGGCCCTTTGAAATGTCCTCCACTGCATTCCCCTGTTAATGCTGATCACGAATTATATGGTTATAGTGGTCTAACGCCAACAGTTTTCAAATTATGAGCCTTTGTGTTCAGAGACCCTCAGCTCTCACTCTCACTGTGATATTGGCCCCTTAAAATGTCTTTCACTGCATTCCCCTGTTAATGCTGATCACAAATATATATGGTTGTAGTGGTCTAACGCCAATAGTTTTGAAACTATGAACACTTGTTTTCAGAGCCCCCTCAGTTCTCACTCTCACTGTGCTATTGGCCCCTTTAAAATGTCTTCCAGTGGGTTTCCACTGTGATGCTGATCATTAATAAATATGGTTACATGGGTCTAACACCAACGGTTGTGAAATTATGGGCACTTTTATCCAGACAGACCTGCATCATGTAACAGCTTCAAGGTCAAATGTCAAGGTCAAGTGGCTTTTAAATGTCTCCAACTGTATTCCTTAGATCATGCTGATCAAGAATATATATGCTTTCGTGGGTGTAAAGCTAATGGTGTCCAAACTACAGCCACAGGTAAAAAAAGAGAAGTTCAAAAGTCAAGGTCAAGGTCATCAGGATAATCAATACTTTGCACCATACATGACCTTGAGGCAGCCTACCAACCTGCCAACTTTGAAACCTGTAGCTGAAAAAAATGTGAGAGATGGCCAAAACACCAAGTTGACACCTCCAAGGTCTATGTCCTTGACCTTGACCTTTATCGCTACCCAATATTCCAAATCATCATTAGTCAATCCACCCCTGTCCTAAGTTTGAACATTGTAAGTCCAACGATATGAAAGATATGGCCTCAAGAAATTTCGGGTGTCAAGTTCAGCACATTATATATTTTTACATTGGACCATTCCTGCACTATGAATATGATACACCACCAAACAAAATTTGAAGCCATTCTGTCCACTGGCTCATGAGATACAGCTTGGACATGAAATATACTGCACAAAGAAGGAAATTTCAGTTTTGTGAGTCTTCCTTGGTGGAGGTTTACTATGGCGGTTCAAAATTCAGGATCTGAATAGGTTGTGACATACTGATCAAGGAATCTTATGTGGTCTTGGTGGGTTTGGAAATCAATTTATAGACCCTTACCACTTTCAAGGTCTACCGATGTCCTTGACCTTGACATTGATCGTACTCCATATTCGGGATAGCCATTAGCTAATACACCTTCATACCAAGTTTGAACATTGTAAGTTCAACGGTGTGAAAAATATGGCCTTAGGAAGAAATTCCGGTTTTCAAGGTCAAGGTCACCAAGGCCACAATTTTTCTATGGGATCGTCTGTGCACCATGATACACCACCACACAAAATTTGAAGTGATTCTGTTGTGTGATTCAGGAGTTACAGACAGACAGACACACACGCCGAATGAATTTTATTATATATACAGGTATAGATGTAAAATTATACATCCTACAGGCAAGCATGTAGGACTGCACCCTCTACTAACACCTTCAAAAATCTACTAAGTAAAAATAGACATTTTCATTGAAATGTTTTACGATTTTGATGATTGAAATTAGTTTCCTTTGGCATGCAAATGCAAACTAACTAATATGGGATGGGACACTTTATAAACAGCGAGGCTTCTTCTTCTTGCAGTAGACAACCGCCATCATCTTTTTGATGGTTCTGTTGTGTGTAAAAAGGTTTAGGCAGAAGCCAGTCCCTTTACTACTACTACTACTACTACTACTACTACAACATCATGAAAACATCATGTTTAAACAGATACATGACTGAGTTTCTGATTTCTTTATATTTCTGTACAGTGAATGCCAAGCACTGCTACCAGTGCAACTCCACGTTGGACAACAACTGCCAAGAGAAATGGGACGACGGCCTCAGCACCAACCAGCAGAAGTACAGACGCTGCAACCTCTGGGATGCCAAGTTCTGCATCAAGGTCACAGGCATCTGGGGAGGTACGCATAAAACGTCTAATTTACGTCTTAGGTAACTCTTTTCATATGCAGAAATAGGACTTACTATCATTTAATTAGTGATATTTCTCAGGGTGCTTTTTTGTTTAGGCCCAATACTAGTTATTTACCCTCTACATACATGATTTACCCGATGAAGTGTAAAGGTGGCGACAGACTATGTGGCTGCCTCATGTGACTCGATCAGGTCGTGATGTTTCACCTCATTTGCATACCATCTAACTCGATCAGTCTGACTCAGTCGGGCCCAGTCAGGTGACAGGGCCGAATAGGGCAGGTTCTAAATTTCACTGATCGAGTCTGATCGAGTCAGATGGCTTGTGAAGTCTTCTGTGCGGGAAACAAAATTTGATCTACGTCACGACGTGATTGCCTCGAGGCAGTCACATAGTCTGTCGCCGGCTTTACACTGTTTAGTGTATGACTACGAGTGGTACGGCAAATGTGTAAGAAATTATGTGATAACGGTGATTGCTGTGTCAGGTGTGGAATTAGAAAAAAACCTGACAGAACTACTAAATTATTAATACAAGATACATTGAACATATTGTATGACAGGTGTGGAAGGAACATAATGATAGCGTTGCTATCTGTCAGGTGTGATATAAACTATATTTAGTATTTGGCAGTACTGATGTTAGGAATAATAAAATATTTTACTGCTGTGTGACAGGTGTGGTGGGCACACACAGGTTCTGCAGTTCCAGGAACATGGGTGACCAGTGCCAGGACATCTGGTTCCCCGACCATGACCGCATGTACCGCGCCTGTGTATATACCTGTTCCGGGGACGGCTGTAATTCTGCAACTCTGCCTGCCTCCACAATCACAGTTCTTATGAGCGTCATTTGGCTAGCATTGCATGGGTGGAGGGCAGTATGAATTTAGGGCTTTGTGATTGTGAGTGTATTATGTAAGTGTGTTTGTGAGTGAGTCACTGTGTGTGTGTGTATGTGTGTGTGTGTGTGAGTATATATATATCATGTGAGAGAAAGAGAGAGAGTATGTATGTGTGCATGTGTTCAGAACCAATTCGTCGATTTCTGATAATTTACAAGTCAATGAAAAGCATAGATGACCAAAAAATAAATGTGTTTACGAAAAAAAGAATTCCAAGAAAAAAAAAGAAAGAAGTGGAAAGAAGATTGCAGAACACTGGTTGCATGTAACAATGTTTTAAAAGATAGCTGCCAACTTAGCAGCGATATGTTCTGTAAGCACAGTATCCATTTTAAACTTATAATGCTGGGGTCTTGGTTTATACAGGCTTTACCATGGCTTTTTTCCCCTTTTTAAAAAAAGACAATACTTAAATGTAAATCAGATATGTTAGTGAGTGATGGCAAGATCGGTTCTAGGCCATTTGCCCCCAGTCTTCTGCCCCCCAGCTTTTAACCCTCAGGTATTCAGCCAATAGCCCCCGGCAAGGCGGGTCAGGTAGACCGACAATGGACACACTTCTGCTTTCCACAAGCAGAAAGAGAGAGAGAGAAAGAGAATACTGAATTACAGAGAGAGAGAAAGAGAATACTGAATTACCTTTACTTTCGCTTTGCATTTTCCTCTCCTGCGCTGTTCACATTCGCATGCGATTGTGCCATCAACCAAACACTTTTGTTTGATGTAGATAAACCCATCCAATGCCAGCATTTGTCCGCCACAAATCAATACCATTTTTTCCATGATAGCTGAATGATTTACTGTGACAAAACAATGAATGCAAACAATCGCTAACACATGGGAGTTTATTGAACTCAATATTCATCCGAGATACATGAATCATGAACTTGATGCAAAGTGAGAGGGGGCAAAAGGCCAGGGGATAGAAGGCGTAGAAGGCTGGGGGCTAAAAGGGCTGGGGGCTAAGCTGTGTGGCAGAAGGCTGGGGGCTAAGCTGTGTGGCAGAAGGCTGGGGGCTAAGCTGTGTGGCAGAAGGCTGGGGGCAAAAGGCCTGGGGGCTAAGCTGTGTGATAGAAGGCTGGGGGCTAAGCTGTGTGGCAGAAGAGGCTGGGGGCAAAAGGCCTGGGGGCTAAGCTGTGTAATAGAAGGCTGGGTGCTAAGCTGTGTGGCAGAAGGCTGGGGGCAAAAGGCCTGGGGGCTAAGCTGTGTGATAGAAGGCTGGGGGCTAAGCTGTGTGGCAGAAGGCTGGGGGCAAAAGGCCTGGGGGCTAAGCTGTGTAATAGAAGGCTGGGGGCTAAGCTGTGTGGCAGAAGACTGGGGGCAAAAGGCCTGGGGGCTAAGCTGTGTAATAGAAGGCTGGGGGCTAAGCTGTGTAATAGAAGGCTGGGGGCTAAGCTGTGTGGCAGAAGACTGGGGGCAAAAGGCCTGGGGGCTAAGCTGTGTAATAGAAGGCTGGGGGCTAAGCTGTGTAATAGAAGGCTGGGGGCTAAGCTGTGTGGCAGAAGGCTGGGGACAAAAGGCCTGGGGGCTAAGCTGTGTGATAGAAGGCTGGGGGCTAAGCTGTGTGGCAGAAGACTGGGGGCAAAAGGCCTGGGGGCTAAGCTGTGTAATAGAAGGCTGGGGGCTAAGCTGTGTGGCAGAAGGCTGGGGACAAAAGGCCTGGGGGCTAAGCTGTGTGGCAGAAGGCTGGGGGGGCAACCCGGCAAGATCATAACTCTTGGTAATTACCGCTTTGAATGAGTAAGATAAGTGTTTTATCATAACTATGACTAAACTTCTGTGTATGTATATATTTGGTTGTACATAATTTTTGTATATTAGATGCAGGTACCGTTAACATAAAGGTGAGAAAATGTCATCATATCATTCACGTTTTAATCCTATCGTTAAAACGCATAAATAAGTGCAATGTAGGAAGTATGACAATGTTGTTTTTTATTGCTTAAATGTTGGTGGTTTGTGTGGGGATGATTTTCTTCTTCTTCAATTGTTTAGTTGTTTGATATAAATGTAAGTGCTCTGAGCTCAATGGAGAAAGAGCGCACTAAAATGCCCATTATTATGAATCATTATGTCTTGAAAGTAAACCAAAATACTTGTGTTTGTAAATATTCCATTTCACTGAAGGTCCCAGATATGCAACTGTAAATGTGACATGAAATGCAGGTCTTGATTATTTGTATACTTTGACCATTAAAATGAAACTTATAGAGAATAGTGTTTGGATTTTTTTGTATAGTGCAATATTTGAATTGTACAGGCACAATATGAGGAGGTAACAAAATAAACTAGAGCGTGAAAACGCTAGATCAACCAGCCTTGCGGCAGCATTTTCAATTCCAGTCACCTCGACCTTTGACCAATGACCATGTTCGAACTTGGCCTAGATACCCACATTACCTATCCGCATACAAAATTTGACAGAATGAGAGCCGAGCAGTAGACAAGTACCTAAAATACAAAGGGAAGTAATGTGGTGCTTGCTATTGGTGGCAAAGCAAGATTTGTTTCCCCTGAACCATTGTCTTGCAAAATAACCCAGCTCCTTTGACCAATGACCTTCATCATCGAACTTGGCCTAGATATCCTGAATTTTTTGCTCCTTCACCTATGTGCATGTAAATATTTGAGGGTCTTAGGTCCCTCCGTTCAAACGTTATCGTGCTAACAGTCACATGACTACATAGATAGGTACAGACTGCTTTGAATGCATTAACCAACTTTCGCTTCGCGGCTGGTTAACTCACTCGGGACTGGCCGAATTATTTCCCCTTGTTCTGTGGGGACTGGGCATTTGACTAGGTTCGTAAAATAATCACCCAAACCAAGTTATGAAGAGGTAGGCATCAATATTTTCAGAAAAGATTAGCAACACCATGCACTAAACGATCGTAAAATATCAGATTCCTTACCTTCGTCGTTTGTCTATTGACGAAAACAGCTAACACATAGAAAGAAGGAAAATTTCACATTCCGATCTTTGACCCCCCTCTACAACCAAAGCTAAATGTAAAGTCTGCAATGATTGGTTACACGCCCAAAATCAAAACCTCTTGAAAACTCTTATGAGCCGGATCCGCGCCATTCTCCTAAATGGTTGTGGGAGCCATGAGCCGAATCCGGCTCAAACGCCCCGAGTGAGTTAATGAAATTGAGTGAAAGCAACTGGATTCCCTACACATGCACACAAACACAGTGACACACACATACACACCATGGACTATTTCTTTCCATACACACGTGCGCGCGCACACACACACACATTTACACACTCACCCCCCTTTATAAAAACAACAGAAAGCAACAAACAGAATAAAAGTCTACATCATTCCATCTAGGGGCATCTTTCAAACCAAGGTTACACGTATATAGAATTTTTTTTTAAATCTTAATAATTTATTTCACATATGACAGAATAAAAATGATTGTCTAAGCAAGAAATGTATGACACTATTGACAGTACACAGCAGTCTCATTTTCATCAAATAAAATACATGTACGTGGGTTGTTCATTAAACATTGGCAACAGGTCCATAAAACAGGAACAAAAGAGTTCACAGACTTCAAACTTTTGCATTCCTATGAAGACCTTTTCTCTTTTTATGCACAGTTCCAGCTCTCTACGTCAGGTTTCAAGGTAATTTTGGTAGCTTCTTTGAGGCAAGGGTCGGAGCTGTGATTTTGAGCTTTTTGTGAGGGCCTAGGTGCCAGAAAATTTCGTCCAGCCAAACAATTTATAATGATAAACAGAAATTGAAAGTCATGTGGAGCTAAGTGAAGTCTGTAGAATAGGTGGTTGAAACATACCTTGCTCTTCTTGGAAGGTCACGGCAACCTTGACCATGTAGGCACTAGCGTTTTCATGCAAAAGTAGAATCACGTAGGGAATTTGGTTGTGATCTTTTTCACTAGAAGATGTCTACGCATTATATTTACTATTGTACTCGAAGAATTGTCACTCATCTCACTTTTTTCTATCAGTGTCAAATGTGGATCTTTATCAGTCAGTTTCTTGAAAAACTACATGTTTTGCGCGTTCAGGACTGCAAAAAAAGTGAACTAGAGGGTGACATTTTCGGAAGCTGTGTTTTCCAGGATTGAAAACTTCAACACATTTGCAAATTGCGCAATGAGAAGTACACAGTCGGCCGTAAATATAAAATCGGAATGAATTTTCAAATAATAGTTCCTAAGTTCCATCCTTATGAAGTTACAGCAAGTGAACGAGTCAGTTCAAGAATCTATGACTGTTTTTTTTATCACAGGCGCTTACATCATTTTCAATAACATCATACACTCACGTAGGACATAACATCACAATGATAGTGTGCAAGCAAATGCGTTAAGGGTTGAAGTTTTCTTTGGTGCCACCATTATACCTGTATGTTTTATTGATTACAAATGGCAGGACCGTTGCCAAACTTTACTGAACAACCCACGTATATAAATAAATGAACCAATCTTATATGCAAAATATCAGAACTGTTGCTGTACAAAATATCCAATTCAGCTGTACTTATGTCAAGCATATTTGTGTGCAAGTGCACAACGATGCACCGAGGATGGAAAAGAGATAGGACAAACTGTCCCGAGACAAGAGAAAGAGACAAGAGAAATCAATAGGAGCCGCTGTAGCTCAGTTGGTAACTCCGAGTCGCTAGCTCGTAATCCCTCAGGTTTGAGAGTGCGCGGATTCGAGCCCAGCTCGGTTCACAGTGGTGTGTCCTTGGGAAAGGCACTTTACTCCTATTTTCCTCACTCCACCCAGGTGTAAATGGGTACCTGACGTTAGTTGGGGAAAAAGTCCTTCGAATGAGACTTCAAAAACCGAGGTCCCGTGTGCGAACGCATGCACAAGCTCTTGCGCACACGTTAAAAGCCCATCCCACTATTCGGTACAAGTAGGCCGTGTGTGCCGGTGGGATGGATGACACGAATTCACATAGCACGCATCCTGTGCGCTATTAATGGTCTGAATGAAGACCGGTGAGCGCGGGGCAGAATAAATATTCCTAACTGGAAGAAGACGAAGAATAGGACAATGTCCTGGCTCTAGCAGAAATCAATAAGATGAAGCGTGCTGGTGTTAAAAACTTAATCAGATATTTGTCCTGAGAGGAGAGAACACAATAGTACATTTTGAACTTCAATAGGTCAATGTCCTATGACTGGGGCCTCGTGACATCACTGAGTGCACATGTAAATTGAAAACAAAGACATCCATTAAAGGTTTCTCATTAATAATGGCATTCCATTATGTTTAACATGTCTCATGCTTTCAGCCATCAATTTGGTAAATATTTATATTTAGCTAAAAGATTGGAAGGAGAGTACAGTTTGAGCTTTTTATTATTTCTCATGCGCTCTCCTCTCTATTCCCTCTAATACATCCCATCAAATATAATACACACATGCATGTATTTAAAAGAAACAACATAAGCCAAAGATTGTTTCCTGTTTGGAAAAAAAATCATTTGATTTGAAATGCCATCAAATTATAAAAGTTTATTTTAAAGGCTTTTGACATACTTTAGAAACGTAAACAACATTATTAAAGCATACAACATTTGGTATTCTAATTTCTGTCTTCAACAATTTCCAAGAAAAATAAAAAATAATTCCTGTTTGGAAGAAAAGATAAATCATTTTATTTGAAATGCCATCAAACAATTATAAAAGTTTAATTTAAAGGCTTTTGACATACTTTAGAAACGTAGGCAACATTAAAGCATACAAGATTTGGTATTCTAATTTCTGTCTTCAACAATTTCCAAGAAAAATTAAAATAATTCCTGTTTGGAAGAAAAAATAAATCATTTTATTTGAAATGCCATCAAATAATTATAAAAGTTTATTTTAAAGGCTTTTTACATACTTTAGAAACGTAAACAACATTATTAAAGCTTACAAGATTTGGTATTCTAATTTCTGTCTTCAACAATTTCCAAGAAAAATAAAAAATAATTCCTGTTTGGAAGAAAAGAGAAATCATTTTATTTGAAATGCCATCAATTATAAAAGTTTATTTTAAAGGTTTTTGACATACTTTAGAAACGTAAACATCATTAAAGCATACATGATTTACTATTCTAATTTCTGTCTTCAACAATTTCCAAGAAAAAATAAGAAGTTTAAAATGATAGAGTAAACTAAATATTATGTCTGAAAAACTAAGCTGCCCACAAAAAGTTAGGGGAACACTTGCAAGACGCACATGCTTTACTTATTTGCTTGTAGCTTTAAAACACTTTGCAACTGGAACGCCAAACTTTGCAGTCACATACGTAAGTGGCATGGCCGTACACTGAATGTTTAAAAGTTTTGCGCTTGCTGTTGGTTGCTATGGAAACGTCGGTTGAAAAGGCTCCAAAATTCCCCCAAAGTGTCAGATTTAGCGCATAGGCAATTTTTCCACAGAATGAATTGAGAAAAACTGTACTCAGCACATGGTAGTCGGGGACTTTGATAATGAGTACAACTCACAAAAGAACGAAATTTTAACCAATGATATGGTGCAATTAATCGCTGAATCAAGATGGTTGTATAGTGAAAAATGAACCTTTCGGATCTAGGGAGAGCCCTGGCATGGCTGGTGGAGGGTGTAGCTGCGCTGAAATTGGGTCACCGACTTTAAAATCCCCCATCAGTCATAACCAGGCTGAAACAGCGGTTCCAGACCACCAGCCAAGCCCAGGAAAGGCGACAGTCAGGGAGACCCAGAAAGACCACCAGACGGGTGAACCAGTACATTGCCAGGCACGCCCTGGCTGACGAGATAACCCCGACCAGCCACATCAGGTGACATCTGAGGACAGCAGTAGACCCCAACAACTTCACTCGGACAGAGCTAATCCTCTTGCACCAAGTCCAGCTCTACACGCGTCACCCAACATCAGGCTAACTCCAGCTCAGAAAGCTGCACACCAGGGCCGGCATCGCCATTATGGATGATGGACACGTCAACAGGGTCATTAGTTCTGATCACTGACGAGTTTCAGATCACCCTGGATCATCCTCATGGAGTCTGCAAAAAGCCAGGCGAACGGTTCCATGAAGACTGCATCCAGCACGTGACAGCCCATGGCGGGGGTTCTATCATGGTATGGGCAGTCTTTTCGACTCATCACAGAACCCCACCGTACCACGTTCGTGGAAACCTAAACACCCAGAGCTCGACAATGAGACCCTAGGCCTTCTTGTTGCGGTAGCACTTTATGTGCTTACACTAGGGAATGGGTTCCATGATGACAAAGGTCGTACTCACCAGGGTCGTGTCCCAAACAACTGGATCCAGCAGCCAGGAGGGGTACGACTAACTTGGCCAGTAAAAAGCAGTCTGGATTTCCAGCTGAGACATCGAGCACGCAAGAACTATCCTCCCCAACAGACACTGGAGCAGCTACTGGATTTGCTCCAATTGGAGTGGCAGGTCATTCCACAGGAACAGACAATGAGGTTTGTACACTGCGTGGGATGATACTGCGCAAAGTGCATGGCAAATTCTGGTGGATATACCCGTTTTTGAGTCTTTCTCGACACTCTTAATTGACATTGTCTTGATACTTGTGCAATTTTCTAATGCTGTGATTTTCAAAAAGTAGGGTACCCCTGTTTAAAAACATCTATAAATGTTTCCGCTCAACAGATGTCTGTCGAGTTTTGCCTGCATGTTGTCAATGCATTTAATGAACCACTGGTAACATTTCAAGGACATAGCTTTTGTTGTTTTTGAAATATCGATGATTTGGTAAGTGTTCCCTTACTTTTTGTGGGCGGTATATAACGACAGTTTCGCATCACAAAGAATATAATTATGCTTATGTTTACAGCATTTCCAATGGACATACCCTGTAAGGTAAAATGTTTTGGAGCAAATGCAAGCGCAGTCAATAACCCAAATAATATGAATGGAGAAAGCATAACGCATTTCATTCTGCATATCATATCAATATGAATGGAGAAAGCATAACACATTTCAAAGTTTACATATCATTCTGCATATCATACCAAAGCTATGAAACACACAAATCAATTAGTAAATGAATTATGCGGAAATGCATCCATATTACCAACAAACTGCATCAATTTTACAAACGATAGAATTATTGCATAAGGTATGAAGATTCTCCAAGTTCATGGGTAACACCGACTTCTTTGAAACAATTAGCAGCACCCTTCAAGTACATTCTCAAATGATATCATTGACACACAAACTCAAATATCTGAAGGATTTGGGGAAAAAACAAACAAACAAAAAAGGATAACACTTTGAACAACAAAAAATAACACAAAAACCAACAAACTTTCCTACAATGGCACAGTTGACTCAAACAATGCAAATTCAACACCATCATCCATGTGATGGCTTGTGTTATGTGCAGAGCTTCACATTGTCAGCGGGCCCGGGTCATTAACCTATACTGTCGATGATTTGACCCCTCATTTTATGCAGCCAGGGGTCATCTGACCCACGAAGTCTGCAATGAAATTTAAGTTTAACACTACAATCGCATATTACTGGCCCATCATTTTGGAAATTGACCCATCATTTTCTGCAATCAGGGGTCACATGACCCATGAAGTTTTAAAACAATCTCAAGCTCTGTATGTGTCATGGCTTCATATGAACAGATTATCAGAACCCAGCTGGGTGTATTACGAATGTTTTAGTGCAGCTGTGTAAAAGATGAAAATGTTCTTGCAGCAAGAAAATGTTTATTGCAGCAAGGAAAAAACATGAAAATGTTCATTGCAGCTGTGTAAAAGATGAAAATGTTCATTGCAGCTGTGAGAAAGATGAAGATGTTCATTGCAGCTGTGAACAAGATACAAATGTTCATTGCAGCTGTAAAAAAAAAGAAGAAGATGAAAATGTTCATTGCAGCTGCATAAAAGATGAAAATGTTCCTTGCAGCTGTGAAAAAAGATGAAAATGTTCATTGCAGCTGTGAAAAAGATGAAAATGTTCATTGCAGCTGTGAAAAAGATGAAAATGTTCATTGCAGCTGTGAAAAGATGAAAATGTTCATTGCAGCTGTGAAAAAGATGAAAATGTTCATTGCAGCTGTAAAAAAAAAGAAGAAGATGAAAATGTTCATTGCAGCTGTGAAACAGATGGTAAACATTCATTAGTCAATACTGCCTGCAGCTGGAGCTGCATAAAAGATGGAAACATTTCATAGCTGCTTGTGCCTGTATAAAATATGGAAAACTTCCAATGCAACTGTGTATAACGATGGAAAAGGGTAAACCAAACTAACTAAGAATTACCCTGGCCATGCCATAATGATAACAATAATTACTAAATGCATTTATGGCACAAAACCGTATGGATCCCCTAGGTGGTTTGAATGATGAAACATACAGAACCCAAATGCAGAAAAAAGCACACACTCAAACACTCAATCAGTGACCATATTTTTCGGACTATAAGGCGATACTTTTTATCCCAGACTGAAACCCCTGCGCCTTATAATATGACTACTAAAATAGTAAGAAAATATAATAACAGAATCTGAATTTTGTGTAAAATTTGGGGGGTGCGCCTTATAGTCTGAAAAATACGGTAATAATAAAAAATATGTTCAATCAACCTGAAAGTGTGAAAGCAGGCAACATCACATCACATTAGAATGTAAAGGATGTTTATAATAAACAATGAAAAAGTGAAAGCCATCACAATATACTACCCTAACCCTAACAATATACTAGCGATATTAAAGCTAGTAGACAAAATCTTTGTCATGAAAAATGACCTAACAAATGCCTTACTCTGACAATTGTATATTTGATTGCTCATTACCCGTTTTCAAAATCAAATGGTGCGACTTACACAATGGATTCTCACACTCAGTGACAAATATAAGACTACTACCTCTGGCATATAATTGCGACAATGTATCACAGACTCCAGGTCAGGTTGAAGGGAGCAAGGAGATCGATGTCTAGGTTAGTCATTGTTACCACCTGAAACATAAGAAAAGTAGACGTCATTTTGTTACATTGCAATTGCAGCCTGCACACACACGCCTATGCAATGGTACGCAGACACACACACACACTCTTACCAATATGCATGCACACAGACACCGCCCCCCCCTCTCTCCCTCTCAAATTATTACCTTAAATGACACACTTATGGGTGCAACTCCCAAAAATGAAAAAAATTGAAAGGCAGGGACCCATGGCCCCGGCAGGGTACAGGGGCAGAGCCCCGTCGGACGATTCAGGGGGGCAACTTAAGAGAGAGATATAACGAGACAGACAAACAGACAGCTAAAATGATACAGACACTTTTGAGTTTGATAAGGCTTGTAAAATTATTACATTGCCTTTGTAAACATCCAAGACGAAAATAATTAAGTTCAAAACGCCCCAAATCGCTTGTGGTCATTTTTGTTGTTGTTGGATGAATTAAAAAAACCTGAAGTTCAGTTTCTGGTAACATTAAAAATACTGAAATCAGTGTAAAAATGAACGAGTAGCACCCATGCTGACACTCTTTGGTCTGCAGTCTCACTTATTCGTTATCTTTTAGCAATTTTGCTTGCTTTGCTGTTGATGCCTTTGTTTTACTGTCTTTCTTCTTTTTTTTATACCATATTTCAGCAATATTTTACTGGCACATACCTTCGTGGAATTATCGTAAGAGAACTGGACAGCAGTTTTCCCATTCAGCGTGACAGACTTGGGCTGGGTGGCCACTCCCAACACATTGACAGTGTCCATCTTCATGTTGGGATAATTGTTGGCAATGACTGCGTTCTTCAGGGTTGTCTGACAACAACAGGCACAAGTATTGTACAGTACAGTCAAGATTTAGAAACATAGTTATTTGGATATACACATAATTCATTGTATCAAAAATTTCAGAGTGATATCAAGCATATTGCAGATGTTGTTTATGTTTATATGAAGTATATGAATTATTTTGAAAGGATCCAAGAACATCTCACTTTGTTTTTTGAATTGAAAACAAAACACACACACACACACACATATATACACACACACACACACACACACATATACACACACACACACACACACACACACACACACAGGCATTTACATTGATAATGATTGTCTGGGAAATATAGGTATGATATTTCCATAACTCATAACATAGAAATCCCTTTATATCATCTTGCAAAGATCCAAGAACATCTCACTATATTTTTTACAAAATTAGTTGTGATCTGCGAACAAAACCACAATGAATTATTGAGGAAACAGCTGGCTTGTAGTCTACAATTTGCAATAATTGAATCAAAATGCATCGTATTCTTTCTCAACAAAATAACAGAAAGAAGCCAGTTTCGAACAATAGCATCAAATAAAATAGACTTACCCCTGACAGAGTGAAGTTCACTAGGGAATACATGTTCTTCTCAACAGTATCTGATTTAGATAAACAGAGAGAAAACAGATTACATTAAAAGGTCATGGATAAAACAAAAACGTTTACATTGACAAAAACAGGCACTAACACGACCAAGCAAAAATGCATGCAAAAATTAAACCAAACAAAAAAACACCACATGAATACCAAGATTACGCTAGAAAAATAACAATCATGCTCAAATTACACTGAATAAATAACATACACACTAAAATTACACTTGTATGCCAAATTACACTGAATAAAAAACATACACACTAAAATTACACTTGTATGCCAGTCAGTCGTTTCCGACCATGACTGCCAGATAGCAGAGGGGGCAGATGCCATAACTCTGGCGGGCTAAAATGACACTGACAGAGATGAGATTCTCAGAAAACCAAAAAGAAGCTGGGGGTCCGGGGCCCGGTGTAGGCTACATCAACAAATGAAAGAAATTCTGCTTTAAGCTTTGCAAACTGCAAAGTAATGATAAATAGAGCAATCTTGGCTGCCCCAAGCAGTAACCGGAAATGTCCATTTGAGAATGAACCAATCGAGAACAAAATATCAATCGAACTTCTTGCCGCATTTACGATTCAACACAAAACCTAACACCCCTACCCGCACCTCCCAATTTTCTCAATGGATTTACACTGATCTCAAAAATGACCCCTGGGGCCATCAAAAAGGAGGAAAAATCTCATCTCTTAAAGGAGCAAAGCTACTAAACTAAACCTGTCGCTTCAGTCATGTGCTCCATATCATGGCAGCAGCTAAATATAAGTAAGACTGACGTTTCTACTTGCACAATCCCCCAATGACCTTGTGTACACACACACACACTTTCACAATAGATGCAGGTGAAGAGGTTTGGGCTGGAAGCGATATTAAAGCTAGTAGACTGTAGTAGAGTTTCACATGGAAAAATATGTCCACAACCAAACAAATAAAACAAGCAAAGCACATGGCAGGGAATAACATCCAGTGCAATTGAAGCACTTGAAACCGCAAACATTTCAGATTTGCACTGACGATGGCGAAGTGGAAATGGAAACTACTTCCAGGTCACTATGAGAGAACCCCCCGTGGGGATACCGGGGGGTCTTTTGTATAAATAGTTCCCCCACCTTCTGGAAGTTCTGTGCTTGTAACTTCCTCTGATCTGTCACTCTCTTTGACTCTACCTTTTCCCTTTGCTTACTGTCATCTACTATCTTTCTGCCTTTCCTGTCCATTCTCCTGCCTTCTTTCACATAACACTATCAAAAAGATTTCCTCCAGCCGAAGTCGGACTTCCTGGGCCTAGCTATTTCTTAGTTAGGCGCATAATGGCAGCAAGACGCATCTGCGCTCATAATTGACAGGAAACTGTCTGTGCGATCAAAGAAGAACTATGAGAGAAAGGTATAAATGATGATACTATTAACAGTATTATAAATAAGCTTCACCATCACTTGCATTAAGCAAGCCTCACCTAAAGACTCCCCATCGTCCCAGTACAGCAGACCATGTGCACAGGATTGTCGGTCAGGGGCTACCAGTAGAATGAACGGCTTGCCACGCCTGGAATCGCACACACCCACGTCAAAAAACAAAACAAAAATCCTCCCAATAAATGAATAACAATCTACCAATTAATATGCAACAAAACCAGGGATTGTTTATAGTATTTCATGCACCCCAAATACCCATGAGAATCAACTATTCGATCACCTTTATGTGAACAGACATAAGATTTTTTCCCCAAAAGAAGCTATGCATACATTTATGTTATTTCTGTGTTAATTCAATGGAATCACGCTGGAGACGTGCTTCCGACACTGTTCCAATAGTTTGGAGTCACGTCAGTTTTTTCCAACCAATTTTGGCGATTTTCTGTCCCCTGTGAAGCAATAAGAGGAAAATAACTCACTGTTCCTATGAATTTTCAGACCTTTTTCTTGCAGTTGCTTTCCTTAGACCATCTCTCGTGTCTTCTATTTTCGTTTTCATTTTTTTAATTTACTACTACTATCACTTTCAAATTTTGCTTAACTCCAAAATGGCGGCGACCACATAGTTCACTTTATTCGAACATTAAAGGAACAAATACTTGTGTTTATACCTTAAACTATGCCATTTACAAACATTATTTATTTACATACCAAACCAAGTCTCTAAAAACTTGACTGGCTTTGTGATAATAGATCAAGATCATGAAAAAGTTGTTGGGTGGTCAAATGACAAAGTTTTTGTTTTCCTGACAAAGCGCGTTGCATCAGATTACTGACATCGTGAAATATATGCAGCTCACTCGTTCAAGGTAAGAAATTTTCAAAAATATACTCATTTATCTATCACTCGGTGCATGTCACACGTTTTTATGATGTGCATTCAATTTTTGGCGTACGTTAGAAAATGACCTAAAATTATGTGATCTGAGCGGGAAACGCCGCCATTTTCTGTGACTCAATTGAGTTAAACAAAACTGTGCCAACATCTTTATAACATTATTAACCCTTTCACTGCTACAGTAGCCGTTTGTACCACACCTATGTCACTAAAAGGCATTTAATAAGGGTCTGTTATCCAAAGACCTTTTTATCTTAATTTTGGGAGATAAAGAAAGGCCTAATGTCATACATGCTATAATTTGAATCTGCAGTATTGCTTACTCCATCTTTTCTATTCCCAGGTAGGCTCGACGTAAATTTTTAAATGACTGACGTTGAAAGGGTTAAGTTAACCCTTACACCGCCGTCGCATTTTAGCACCACAATGATTTAACACCCATGTCACTAAAAAGCATCAAATCAGGGTCTGTTATCCAAAGACCCTGTTCTCTTAATTTTTGGAGCTAAGGATAGGCCTTGCATTAAGAGGAATTCCCAATATTACAGATTTTGTTCTCTACCCAGGTAAGTTTAATGGACATTTTTTCCTGAAACATGGCTGGCAGTGAAAGGGTTAATAATCCACATACATCAATGATGTCACAGAATAGGAACATAATGTTGCACATGGAACATAATGAAAAGAAACATAACGGTAATCACGTAACTTAATCTCTTACATTTCATCGGTGGTGATGGCAGGAGGCAGGCGGGGGATGATGGCTCCGCCGCGCACGTGAGCGTTGATGGTGCTGATGGGGGCATCCAGAACCAGGGACTCTTCGCCCACGGTGGGCAGCAAGGCCCCGCTGTGCAGGTCATACCACAGGCCTGCCGGGAAGTAGGCATCCACTCGAGTCACACCCTGAAATGAGGATAATCATCTTAGAAGAATTTTAACCACAAAAACTCAAGCAAAAGAAATAAGCTTACTTCGGAGCTTTCGGGTGCATCTTGCTCCCTTCGTCAGCGTCGTCTGCCGGGAGGCCACTGGCGGTTCAGTGCACGCCATCGTGAGTACAGCTCAAGGCTGCACCCACAGTGCATGATTGAACCAGGGAAGAATATGCTGTGGGCAGGATATGTCTCCCACGGTCAGGCGCTACCAGCACAAGGATAAGCATCATCCTTGTTATCTTCATCATCGTTCATCATCGGCATCATTTTATCATTTAAATACAAATTCAATAACTTTAATGTCCATTATAAGCAAAAGTAGGCTTAGAATTTAAATTTTTCTTCACACAAATAATGGCAGCAGAATATAAACGAAAAGGTGAAGCAGACAAACATCATCATCATAATTAATCACAATCATTTTCGTTATTATCACTGCCACTATCACCATACTGTCATTTTATCTCAAAGAGCATTAAAAATCAGAACATGTATGCACTATGGTGTTTTATAGTGTTCACAATAAAATATGAAAAAAAGTGAAATCGAAAAGGAAACATAATCTGTAACTTTTCATTGTCCTTGTCAGACATTTAGGTTCAAAAGCTTCTAACATAAAAATGAACACACACACACACACACACACACACACAGACAAGAAACTAGGCCTTGTTGAGATTCAATGTACTCCTGGAGGAGTACAAAAAGCACTTTTCACACATTAAATGCAGTGTTCGTTGGGTGATGATGTAACCCTTTACATAATTAAAGAAAACTTTCACAGGCAATCATACAAAGTAAAAATGGGCAAAATAAATCTTCTTTGATTGGAGTATTGATATCAACTCATTCCGTTCAGCACCTGACAAATGATCAGAACAGTGTAGCTACCTGCATCTGTGCCTGATAAATTATCAGGAAAGCTACTGTATTTTACAGACTACAAGGCAAGTACTTTTTTCCTCAACTGAGACCCCTGCACCTTAAAATGTGTTGCGCCTAGTGTATGACTAAAATCTGATTAAACAAAGTTGTGAATTCCATTCATATCGTACCTATTGAGATCGATTATCAGGCCGAAATCGTGAATGAAGCAACGGATGCAGACAACACATTTAAAGTAAAAAGGGGGGGGTGGAAGTAGGATATGATGTCACAGCCTCAGTTTCGACAGTAAAAGCCATAACAATCATGGCGGAAACGTATGTCGCTGCTCATTGTAGACATCTACTCCGTGTTTTTCAATTCTGACTTTTCTGGGCTCTCTGACGTAGACGATTCGTAAAAATGCTTCATCATATGCATATCCGGATAGCAGCGTGAGTGTAACTTCTGTCGTTCTGAAGATTGTTTTGACAGAACTAGGCCACATACGACCTCCTTTGTTTGAGTCGATCTCATGTTTTCGATCTATTTTTTTGCTTTTGTTCGATCATTGTGCATTCGCCTTTGAATTTGCATTTTTAGTTAAATTCAGGGGGTGCACCCTATAATTAGAAGCGCCTTGTAGTCCATAAAATATGGTACTTGTTTATCATTTCCCAGGCTGGACAGGCACTTCTGAGATAAAGCTGTCAGTACACGAAGGGCTAAATAGAGGGACAGTTACCTCTTCTAGAACAGGTGAAATCAGTAGCGAGTCACCCCACATGAACTGCTTGTCCATCGTCTCTGTGTTTGGGAATCTGTTCACACACACACACACACACATACACTTATGTCATAGTACTCTTTCAGACAGAAAAAAAAAAAAAAAAAAAAATCTCCAGCTTTCATATGTGTGCTTGTCAGTCACGTCTGACTATGACTTCCAGTGAGAAGAGGAGATAAGAGCTATTCCAGAAAACTGCACAGAACAGAAACGGTGAACCTCAGCACTCTTATCCAAGAAAAATTGCAAACAATTATCATTGGGATCTTCTTCTTCTTTCTCTCGTCAACCACCATCATCAATCTGATGGTTCTGTTGGTATAAAACGTGGATAGTCACCAAAAAGCAAACCAAGCACCAAGATTGCAGCACAAAGAGCTAGTATAACGCCTCTTTGCTTTGAAAGTCATTGTCCTTCACAAAGACTGAGCTATAAAACGATTTCCCATTAAGGCTAAAAACCTTTGGTCAACCTTTGGTTGCCTGGCTGTTGGATGCGTTCTGGTTTCTGAGTGGGTGTCTTTTGCCGGTGGGCTCTGCAGTCATGAAAAACGGACTGGTACACCCATGGGGACATTTCGCAAGGACTCCTCTGCATCATATTCGATGGTCACCTTTGCCGGGAGTAGCTATGCGCCTTGTACACTTAATGGAATGTCCCGTGTGTGCCTGTTCCCATGTAACACAACACACACTTCCAAGGCTTCTCGCGTTGATGGGGCAGGCGTGGCTGGTGCATCTCTGGGTCCCATCAGCACCTTCGGGCATTTCTTTCTCATCACTTAATTTAAGTATTGGCTCAAACGTTAGGCTAATGTCAACCAAACCATTTAAGATAAGGTCTTACCACCAGCTTCTTAGAGCAATGACAATAGATCTAGGTGTATGGCTCAGACAGAACACACAAAAACGACAGCAAGCTCTAACATGGCAAACTTCTAAACAAATATATCTGCAGCAGATTGCTTACAGCAGGAATAGCAGCCTGATGACCGCCGTACATGAAGGGCAGCTGGTTATAACATGGTATGATATTTTCTAGTCACAAGGATTCAATGTGAAATTCAGGCTGCTCTCACATGGAGTAGCGGGTCATCGCGAGAGCAGCGCCACCAATTTTTTTTGTGTGTGTGTGTGTGTGCAGGGGGGACTCAGGAAATCTAGCTTTCAATTTGGTTCATATCAGGCAGAGGGAGTCACCTTGATCTTATCAACTTTTCATCGCTATGGGTTATTTTACATGCCTAAAGAGCACAGGTCAGACTTGCTTTATGTCCCCGTCCAATGGACTCTGTGTTCAGTTTGATTTCCCGTCAAACTGGAAAGAAAGGGAGAGGCTGGGATTACAGCCCAAGTCACTCATGCATTGAATTGGCAGGTGAAAGCCATAAAGACCCCCCACGTCACGTGTCACATTCCCTCTTATGCTAGGAAGATTTCTTAAGATTTCTTACCAGCTACAAGAGGGAAACTACGTGAAAACCACGATTCTGACACATGATGCGGTGGATCCTTAACCCTTTCATCGCCACTGTCGCCTCTTAGCACCACAATTACTTGACACCCATGTCACTAAAAGGCTTCTAATGAGGGTCTGGTATCCATTGACCTTATGTTGTTAAGCTTGGGAGGTAAGGATAAGCCCTATTTTATGCACGTCACAGAGGAATCCCCAATATTGCAGACAAAATACTTTCTCTACCCGGGTAAGTTTAATGGTAAATTTTGGCTGAAGAATAGCTAGCGTTGAAAGGGTTAACTATCCTACCACCAGGCATGGTAGATGGGGGGGCAAAGTGGTTTTCAAGGAAAATGGCCGGGGGTCCAGGGGGCCGAAGAAAATTAAATAAATGAGTGAAATTTTCACTTTTTTATGCCATTTCAATGCATTTTTTAATAATTTTGTTTCAAACTGTTTCGCAGATTTTCTGCGATTCGCAGAGGTCTACCATGCCTGTACCACCCAAGCCAAATGCGAAAGCAGACATGCGCAGCAGATTGCTTACAGCATGAAGAGGGGCCTGACGACAGGGGTGCCGGTGGTGTGGCTCAGGTAGAACCAGGTGTACATGAAGGGCAGCAGGCTGTAGCGAGTTTCCAGAGCCGTCCGCATGTAGTCCACCACCTGGGGTTCAAAGCTGGCTGGGTCCTGAGGCTGCAAACATACACATGGGTCAGGTCAGGTCAGGTAGGACGACTAGGCCTCGCGGCCTCTCAAGCGTCCTTTCTCTCGATTGGGATTTTTTTTTTCTTCAGTAGGTAGGTAGGTATAGGTATAATTTTCAAATGGCACAGCTGTGACGGTTTTAGTAGACTATCAGTCATACTGGTATTTTAATTTAAGTAAGGTTTGAGTCTTTGTCCAGGTGGATTTTAAAATTATTAGTAGCAGGTGCAAGTTTTGTTTGAGCAGGAAGTGCGTTCCAATAGTTAGTTACTCTGTTACTGAAAAATGATATTGTAACAACAATGCGTAAATACACACGCACAAACACATGCACATAAGACAAACATTCTCTCTCATACACACTACACACTCTTACTCTCTCACCCAAACATAAACTCTCACACACACATACGAACACACATACGCTTGCATGACATACACATACTCTCTCTCTCTCTTATGCACACACACATACACACTCACTCACTCTCTCTTAAACACACACACACACTCACATACATATAAACAAACACACACATACACAACTAAGCATGCACTCTCAGTCCTTCTCTATCTACCAATCTAACTGTAAAAAATACAAAATGATCATCTTCTCAAACCGATTTTACCATCTCATGAATAGAATCATGATTTCTCATGAAGGGATAGAAGGAGCCCAGCTGCATCCATCGTATGCAGAGCTCGGGGGTCGTTTTCCCCATAAACCCGCAAATGTCTGCGCCGACCATAGGCACACCAAAGAGGTTGAAATTCAAGATGCCTGCAACAAACACACCACACCGCTTTATAAGATTACCGAATTTTTCGGATTATAAGGCCAGACCTGTTTACCCCCTACACAAGTCTTGAGTAGTCTGGATAGCTGAAATGAGTAGTTTTGGTGTGAAATGAGTAGTCCTCTTCATTAAACCATCAAACAATGTTCACTGGAAATGAGTAATTAGAGCATTATTTTCAATTTTGAAGAGTAGTAGGTCCAAATTGAGTAGACTACTACTCGAAAAGAGTAGAGTAAACAGGTCTGTAAGGCGATACTTTTTTCCCCAGACTCAGACCCCTGCGCCTTACAATGTGACTAATAAAATAGTAAGAAAATATAATAACAAAATCTGAAATTTGGGTAAAATTTGGGGAGGGGGGGTGTCTTATACAAAAGTGCGCCTTATAGTCCGACAAATACGGTACTTATCATGTTTACAGTTAACTTTGCAACAATAAAGCTCTTGCTAAAGGAAGGCTATACAGCCATATTGTGAGAGGGGGGAGATAGCGAAGAGAGAGAGAGCAGGGAAGAGAAAGGGATAGAGAGAGACAGAGAGAGATGGGGGAAGGAAGGGGCTGGAGAGAAACCAACAGACAAAACAGACTGTCTGTGTGTGTGTGTCTGTGTGTGTGGTGAGTGTTTTGTGTTTGTTTGATCTCAATTTTTGTTTGAGTCATCAGTAACAGATGTTTTTGGTTGTGCTTTAAAGTACACAACTTGAATCAGTTTTTAATAGACGATTTTCAGAAAAAAAACTAGGGGAGAGCACTCCGTGAAAATTAAAGTTGTTTACCTCCATTACTCGGTCAAATGCAACAATGGTGTCGAAGCTTGAAACCGCAGGATGCGAGTCAGTGACTTGCAAACATTTAAAAAAAAAATTAGGGGTGGCAGTAGCCACAAACTGATAAAACTTGCAAAATGTGACGTAAAAATATAAATGACATAAAGTTCTAAGTGCTGTATGTCTGCTCAAACACACAAGTCGATAGGCTACGAGAGCAGAAGGTAGAGTGACTTCCCCTGTTTGACCGATTGAATTAGGCAAGATTACTCCCACACACCATGAAATTACTCCCCTTAATTATTTCCGAACAATTCCTATTGGAGACCTTTCATTTGCTATGATCAAGACTTTGGATGAATATTCTGTACCACAGTGTCATCCTCCCTATAGGAATTGTTCGGAAGTAATTAAGGTGAGTAATTTCATGGTGTGTGGGAGTGATCTTGCTTAATTCAATCGGTCAAAACAGGGGGAGTTACTCTACCATCAGGTCGAGCCCCAGCTCTCGCCTCGTGTGTTTAAGTAGACATACAGCACTTAGAACAGCATGCGTCATTCTAAAATCGATGTCACTTATATAAGTTATATTTGTACGTCACACTTTGCAAGTTCTATCAGTTTCTGGCTACTGGCCACCCCTCATTTTTCCACAAAAAAATTTGCAAGTCGCTGACTCGCATCCTGCGGTTTCAAGCTTCGACACCATGGTTCCTATGGTTTGTCTGCCCGCCTTGGTCAAGGTAAGCAACTCTATTTTTCACGAAATGCTCTCCCCTCGGTTTTTTTCAGAAAATCGTCTATTAAGACTTATTATGGACGATCTTTCAAAGTTATAATAGGGAGGTTCCACTGAAATAAAAGAGTAAAAAAAGGTAACAAAATTTGTTGTGCGAAAGCCAGAAAGTAGTATCACAAAAGGAACAAAGAAGACTGATACAGTGGAACCTCCCTTATAAGACTCCCTCCCACATAAGACCTGCTTCTCTGAGACATTGCCCTTCTTTGTAAGTATTAAAATCACCTCCCTTATAAGACCTCATTTTGCATGATTTTTGAAGGTTCCCATCTTTATTTTTAGTAACTGATGAACATAAATCCCCCCCCCCTCCCCCTCTCGCCCACATTTATAGTTAACAATGTTCCATATATACCCTTCGGGTCAAGAGGACGTTAAATTTCAAAGTTCGTTTCGATTTTTGAAGGTCTTATGAGGGAGGTTCCACTGTAGTGCCTTCTTGCTTTCACCCACCAAAACGCCAGATCACCCTACCTGGAATGGAGTAGTAGAGGTCAGACCAGCCTGACATGTTGTCTCCGGTCCAGTGAGCACCGTAACGCCCAGAGCCCACAAAGCTGGAGCGAGTCAGAATGAAGCTTCTCTTTCCCAACAGCTTGGTCAGACCGCTGAAACGGACAGAAGTGGGCAATTTTACCCGCTTGTGGAACTGTTGGTGGAATCTACTACCACAGTACAAGGCATTAAAATACCGTATTTTACGGACTATCAGGCGCTTGCCTTCTGATTATAAGGCTGAATTTGACTCAAAATTCAGATTTTGCTACCGTAATTTTCGGGTTATAAGGCGATTTTTTCTCTCTCCAATTTTGACCTACGCGCCTAATAAACGAGGGCGCCCTATTAGTGAACAAAATCATGAGAAGAGAGGCAACGATTGCTGTGTTCAGTTCAGTCTACTGTGAGTCAGACATCGAAAGTGGTCACAAATCGCCGATATGACGAACTCACGCTAAAATGTTTCAAAATCCCAATTATCATCAGAGATACCGTCCAACAGATGCCATAACCCTTCATTGGATGTAAAAAGCATTGCTGTAGAGCTTAAAATTCCATAATTATATCAGTTTTCACGAAGAATTGTCGAAATACAACAACAGGAAGCAGCACAAATGGAAGTGTGATTATTTGAAAGGGGAGCCAACTCTCGTTTATGACAGCAGTAATGGCAGTCAGTAAGCGTTTACAGGATGCATACGGGCTTCAAAGTATAACGAGGAGCCTTTTGCTTTGATTTCTTTTCAGAATTTTCTTGAAAATTGCCCTACACAGCGCCTAATGATCCGAAAAATATGGTACTCTATTTCCTTACTATATTATCAGTCATATTATAAGGCGCAGGGATATCAGTCTAGGAAAAAAGTATCACCATAAGTGTGGTACTTTTACTCCAAAGAACCTGTGCGTCTCTGACCAAAGAGAGCTCTACGTTGTTAAAGACCCCCCACATCACGTGTCACATTCCCTCTTATGCTAGGAAGATTTCTTAAGATTTCTTACTAGCTATAAGAGGGAAAACATGTGAAAACCATGATTTTGACACGTGATGTGGTGGGTCTTTAACTAGTTTAAGGCTGTAGACGTTTCCACCCCTAAGCTAAATAAATAAAGATTTACATTGCTCAGGTTGTGTACCGGTACTTTTTAAAAAAACGTTTTAGCTCAACAATAATAGATTACATTGTTTAGGCAGTAAACTATTTTTGAGCTACCAAATAATGAAAGATTTACAATGTTTCGGTTGTAGACTACAAACACTCGCACAATTTCACAGAGGTGAAGACGACGACACAGAAACACTTTGAACCCATTTTCATAGAGCAGCATAACACTGCTGACAATTTCAATCTCTAAACATGCATGAGACGATCAAACGACAGAAAGGAAATGAGGATAAAAAACATCAAACAACAAAAAAGAGAGAAAAAGACATACATCATGGTGGATCGCATTTCACTCCACCCATACATGTTGTGCATGTTGTAGTTGGTAGACACGGCCTGTGTGGCTGAGGGACAGATGGTTTTGGAGAACAGGATTTTCCCATTGATGGCTGTGTTGACGAAAAAAGAAAAAAGAAATGCAAAAACAACCTAATAATAATGATCATACTTCTTCTTCTTTTGTGTTCATGATTAGTGCAGTTCCTTCTCAGAGTCCAAAATAAGGTATTAAAATAACGAAAGCCCCCCGTGGGGATACCGGGGGGTCTTTTGTCAAATAGTTCCCCCACCTTCTGGAAGTTCTGTGCTTGTAACTTCCTCTAATCTGTCACTCTCTTTGACTCTGCCTTTTCCCCTTGCTTGCTGTCATCTACTATCTTTCTGCCTTTCCGGCCCATTCTCCTGCCTTTTTTCAAGAAGCATTTTCAAAAAGATTTCCTCCAGCCGAAGACGGACTTGCTGGGCCTAATTTTTTCTTACTTAGGCGCATAACGGCAGCATGACGCTTCTGCGCTCATAATTGACAGAAAACTGTCTGAGCGATTGAAGCAGAAGAAGAAGAAATAACGAAAAAAAGAAAAAAAAGATTTTTTTTCATGACAGTGGAACCTCCCTCATAAGACCTCCCACTATAAGACTCCCTCCCACATAAGATCTACTTCTCTGAGATATTGCCCTTCTGTGTAAGTATTAAAATCACCTCCCGTATAAGACCTTAAAAAAATCATCCAAAAATGAGGTCCACTGTATTTTTATATCTTATTTTAATTTTGGGACTCCAGAGTCCAAAATAAGATATACAAATAATGAAAAAAGAAAATTTAAAAAAAAGATAAAAATATTGTGGACCCTGAGAAGGATTTACCTTAAACATGAGCACACCAGAGTCGAAAAGTAGATTTTCTCAATTATTGTTTTTGGTCAACAGGTTATAGTTCTATTGCTCGCATATAGTGCTCTTTTTTTTTCAAAATTCTGTACTGCATCATCAATTAAACACACATGTTTGTTTTTAAAGAAGGTTCTTATTAACTGAACCAGTGGTGAAAACAGACGGACAGACACTCACAGGGAGGCACATAGGGAGGTTTGTCCAAAGGCCCGTTGGTGCAGCCAACGGTTGAACCATCCACAAAGTTCGACATTTCATTCATGTCCTGCAGGCAGACAAAGGCTAAGTTGCATTGAAAATGTTCACCGAGAAGCATTATTCTGCCGTTCTAAAGAAAGGCAAAGGGTCAGGATCAGCCTAGGGCTATTGTCATGAAACTGAGGAATTTTTATTAATTCTACTATCTATTTTATCTATATACTTACCATTCCACTACAAAGTGCATATTTGTACAAGATTAGCTTGGAAGACAGAACAAAATCAAGAGTGTCTTACTACCACAACTCCCAATCCACGTAACTTCCGGTGTAGCAGACTACTCACTTTCTTGAAAGCAAGCACCCAATAAAAGGGAAGGTACACATTCAAAAACCATTAGGAGGGAGGTGGGAGGGTCAATTAAATGTAGTGGAATGGTAAGTATATAGATAAAATAGATAGTAGAATTAATAAAAATTCCTCAATCTATTCTATCATCCTTACCATTCCACTACAAAGTGCAAGATTACCAACAAGGAGGAGGGTAATGGTAAAGCACTACTCTGAGACCACGGAACAAACCATGACAGAGATATCACATAAACACACACATACCCTCTAGAATAAGAAGGTAAATCCGCAAAGCATGTTACATATCCCCCAAAAGACTTAAAATAAGTCTATAAAAACAAACAGACAAAAGTCATACCTCAAAAGGACACCGTCTTGGAGGACAACACAGCACGGCGAATACCAAAAGTGTTGTCCTGCCGGAGAGTGGAAAACTCGCGCAGATAGTAAGAGGTAAAGGTAGTCTCCGACTTCCAGAAGGCGGAGGACATAATGGCAGGGACTGGAACACCCCTGACCAAGGCTAGTGAGGTGCTAATAGCCCTAACTTCGTGAGCCCGTATACCTGGGGGCGCAGAACGATCGGCGTGGGAGTAGGCTAGTCGAATCAACTCGACTAACCAGCGAGCCAAAGTGGCCTTACGGATATCGCTTGAATAATTGGAATTCAAAGAAATGAAAAGGCGGCGCTTCTGGCTACGGAACGAGGCTGACCGAAGGAGATACGTGCGCAAACAGCGAACCGGGCACAGACATCTATCCTCATCGTCCGGAGCGAGGATGTTAGAGAGACTCTCGATAACAACCAACGGAGAAGCTTGCTGAGCCGATTGATTTTTCGCACGGAATTCCGGTAGAAAAGACAGGGAGATCGAGGAACCATCCTCCGCGAACTCATAATCATTAACTAAACCACTAAGAGCGTGGATACCACTCACACGTCTCGCTAAGGCAAGACTAACAAGGAAAAGCGTCTTAAAAGAAAGAAGCTTAAAAGATAACGAAGAAAGCGGTTCACATTCTGACCTGAGAAAGTGAAGCACAAGAAAAACGTCCCATTGCGGAAGTCTGATGGTCGGGCGAATTGACTTATTACGCAAACCATCCAAAAAATGGGAAACCAAAACAGAAGAAGCAAAGGAAGGTTGACGACCAGTAGCAATAGAAATAGTGCTAATAACCGCCGACTTATAACCTGACAAAGTTTGGGCCAAGAGGCCCTTCTCATTATGCAAATGAGACAAAAAGGAAACAAACTGAGCACCAGTCGGGTGCAAAGGAGAAAAAGACTCAACTGTACAGAAATTGAACCAAGAGGTCCAACGCAAGGAATACAAGGTATTAGTGCTTTGACGGCGGGATTGAAGAATCACTTCAATGGCTTCACTTCTCAGACCCTGTGACCGCAACCCTGACCGCAAAGTAGCCAAGCGGTCAGATGAAGGACGGCAGGATTTCGATGCGGAACGCCTGTGCGCGGTTGAACCAGAGACCTTGGGGTCAACTGGAGGGGAACACCCGGCACGTGGGTGAGAGCTAACAGCTCGGGGAACCACGGACTGTTTTCCCATCTTGGCGCTATGAGAATGAGAGCAGGACGCTCCCGAGCGCACTTTTCCAACACCCTTGGAAGAAGAGCTGTGGGTGGGTAGGCGTAGGCCCACAGACCCGACCACTGGAGACTGAAGGCATTCCTTGCCCATGTCAAGGGATCTGCCATCGGGGAGACGAAGAGCGGAAGACGCCGGCTGAAGCGAGTTGCAAACAAGTCGACGTGTGGCTTTCCCCACATCGACCAAAGGGGTTGAAGGACCCGATGGACGAGAGTCCACTCCGTTGCAATCACCTGGTTGGAACGGCTCAGCTGGTCGGCGAGAACATTCAGCTTCCCGGGAATGAACTCCACGGTTAGATGAATGGAATTCCGTGCAGTCCAAAGCAGGATCTCCTCTGCCTTCCTGGAGAGTGAAGGCGATTTCGTGCCCCCCTGACGCCGAAGGTATGAGAGGCACGTGGTGTTGTCGCCACAAACTGTGACCCACTTGCCTCGTAGCAGGGGAAGTAGCGCTTTGAGCGCGAGCGAAACCGCCTCCATCTCCAGAAAATTGATGTGGAGAGACGACTCTGCTTCGGACCACAACCCCGAAACCTCCCGCCGGTCCAGATGAGCCCCCCAACCTTCCTTTGACGCATCCGTGAAAAGGAATTCTTGATGGTGGAGAGGCCGAATGGGAACTGAGGACCCCAGCCAAACCGGGTCCAACCACTGGAGGACTGAACTGCGAAACCACGGGCCCAAAACGACCTGAGATTCCAGAGGAAGATGAGAAACCCCGAGTTCCGCACACTTCCGTTGTAGAGGACGCTTGTGCAGACGACCCAGAGGCAAGAGGTCTGCCAAGGACTCCATGAAGCCCAGCAACTTGAGAAGTTGACGAACCGTTGCTGAACCCGCCAACAGAAGGCTTTCCAGAAAGGACTGAATGGACTGGATTCGCTCCGAAGACGGACAGACCGTGAACGTCTGGGTATTGAATACCATCCCCAGATATTTGAATTCCTGGGCCGGAGTCAAATCCGACTTTTTGACGTTCACGTTGAAGCCAACCTGGACGGTTAGGGCCTGGAGCTCCGAGGTGTGTTCCTGGCACCGGTCCCTGGACTGAGCCAAGGTGAGCCAGTCGTCCAGGTACACCTTGAGACGGATCCCCCTGGACCTGGCCACGCCGACGAACTCCCTGACCACCATGGTGAAAATCCATGGGGCCAGAGAGAGCCCGAAGGGAAGGACTACGAACTGATAAGTCGTGTTCCCCCATACGAACCTCAAGAGATGCCTTCGATCTGGGTGGATCGAAACATGGAAATAGGCATCCTTGAGGTCTATGGAAGTCGCCCAATCCCCCGGCTGGATGAAGTTGCGAACCGAAGCAGCCGTCTCCATTCTGAACGCCATGGGGCGCAGAAAAGCATTGAGAGGAGACAAGTCCAGCACTGGACGGAACTCGCCGTTCTTCTTTGGTACAGTGAACATGCGCGAGTAGAAACCCGGGCCCGGGTTGGGTACTGGAATCACAGCACCCTTGTCCAGAAGGGACTTGACCTCTGCGTCCAAGATCTGAAAGCGAAGAGGATCTGCAGGGGGAGGAAAGACAATAGGCACCCGCGAGAGAGGAGGTTCCGCGAGCAGCGGAAAGCGGAACCCATCCCGCACGACACGGAGGATCCAAGAGCTGACTGACAGCAGAGACCACTGAAGGTGATGCTGAGCCAGAGAGTCCACACTTGATGGAACAGCCAACTCGGGATCCACCCGAAGCCGCGCGGGCCCTACTGAAAAGGAGGGTAGCGTTTTGAGTTCTGAAAACGAGTAGAGCGATTTGCACCGCGCTGGAAGGGCCTGCCCCGAGCCGAAGGAGAAGGGTACGGCTGAGAAGAGCCACGGAACGAGTTCCTCAACGGCTGTGGAGTACGAAAGCGAGAGGAAGAAGAAGAGGCCCGACGGGCTGAAAATGCACCACGCTGCTGGAAACGAGCAGGAGACACAGAAGCAGAACGAGAGGGTGGCCTAGCCCTAGCCGCCAAGGTCTGCAAAGTAGCTAGGACCCTGTCATTGTGAGAGAGGGACTGACGACCCGAACACGCCTCCTTAACTTTGGACACCCTTGCCGAAGCAAAAATTCCTGAGGAAGGGATTGGGTCCGAACGAAGGGCACGACGTTCCACCTCCAACATGGCAAGAGAGGACTGTTGGAGAGCTTGATCCCTGAAAAAGGCCGAAAGCCTACTACGCAAGGTAGCGAGGCCCAGAGCGGTGAGTTGAACTGAATCACGCAAGGCTGACAGAAGGCAGCCTAAAGCCTGCTCATCAATGGCATCCGCCAGACGAAAATCCTCAGGACGGCCCGTGGAGGTCCTGCCCAACAGAGTGGGAAGACCGTGCAGCATAGAAGTAGCCGTGGAACAATGCATCAATGATTGCGAGACAGCCTTCTCCAGAGACAAGTAAGACTTGGCAGGGATGGACACCGACCTGATGGAAGGACCATTCAGCAACAGACCAAGATCAGAAAATTCCTCCTGGGAAAGAGCCGAAAAGGCTGGAATCGGCAAAAACTCACTCTCCATGGGAAGAACTGGGGCGAACTGAGGAACCACAGGACATGAACCGGACAGAGAAGGAATAGGTGGGGACACCTCCTGTTCCCTTCTAGACTGTTTAGCTCTAGACCACATGTGTGTGTCAGCCAAATCGAGAGCATCACAAATCGACGAAGAGCACTGCAAGACCAGTCTATGACCACGCCGAGACTGAAGGGTACCGAAAGCATCATCCTGGGGCAGAACCTGAGAGGACTCCACCGAGACAACATCCTGGCAGTAAGGCTGCAAGGCCGCCAGATACCCTTGTATGCCAGAAACAGAAGGATCAGAAAAATCCTCTTCCATAGGATCCACCGTGTGATCCGAAGCCGTAACCGACGCCGCCGGCTGAGCTGACTGACCCAAGGAAGAACGACGCGACAAAAGGTCCATAACTTCCTGGTGAGAGTAGGACCGCTGAGGAACCTGCCCTGAAACCGGTGGAACCATACCAGCGGTAACGGGCGTGACCGGTACGGGCCGAGGCAAACGTCCCATGGACTGAATGCCTGCCGTCGTACGGTCCTGGGCCTGGGGACCACCCACGGCAGAGGCCGTAGCCGCCGTGCCCGTGGTGGACCCGCGAGACCATGTCGCCGTGGCCGGTCCGCTCCGGAGAACCCCGGGTGCGGATGCCGGCCCGGTGCCTAAGGCACCGAGGCTGCCGTCGCCAGGGAAGCTACCCCCATTAGCGGCATCGTCCGTTTTTCGGCCGGCATCACCAGGCGTAATGGTGGCATCGGTGGGTACCGCCCGGTTGTCTATAGCTCTGTAAGACAAGTCGGACAGCACCACCGGTTTCTTCGCAGCTTCTTCTTCCAGAACCGGAAGTGCCCGTGCGGTATCATGAACGCCAGGAACCAATGGGGTACGGGAGCTAGCTTGGCTAGAAGAGCCGTACTGACCTTGTTCGGGAAAAACCCGGATGCCGGTTTGCAGCTCCATCCGTGAGAGATCTTCAACGGACAACGAATCCTGGAGTGGAAGACCGACCGTCGAAAAGGCCGGGTCATCGTCCAAAACACCCAACAAATCAACATGAGAATCATCCACCGAAATGTGCTGGACCAAACCAGCCGAGTCCACTTGGGAGAAGGAGAACGGCATGGCCGAAGACAATTCGCCCGTAGAACGCAAATGAGCCAGCAATTCCGACACCACTTGCTTTGTATCTTGAACCGAACGCGAAGAGTGAGACCTACTCGAACTTCTTGACCGAGAATTTGACTTGGACAAAGACTTCTCTGAAGGACTCGATTTTAGAAAACGGCCCTTGTCATCCCTGGGAGGAGTAGGCTGAGGTTCCTTAGTTGAACTACTTGAAGGTTTGCCAACTAACGCCGAAGAATCTACAACTTTTTTAGAAGGAGTAGATTCCATAACGCGAAACCCGAAGCCAGAAGCCACGCCCACCTTTTGACCAACAGGCCCGAAATCTTCACAAAGATTACAACCAAAAAGGGGGGGAGGCCGAACGAACTTACCCAAGTAGCAAAGCAACACAAAGAAAACTAAAGGAAAACAAAAGACACTCATAAAGCTGAAAGCAGGAGAAAAAATTCCTGGAGAAACAGAATAACAAGCCTGCCTTCCATGCTAGCTTGAAAGAAAGTGAGTAGTCTGCTACACCGGAAGTTACGTGGATTGGGAGTTGTGGTAGTAAGACACTCTTGATTTTGTTCTGTCTTCCAAGCTAATCTTGTACAAATATGCACTTTGTAGTGGAATGGTAAGGATGATAGAATAGATTGAAAGAACCAGACTTTGTGATCGAGAATCTGAAACATGAAGTAGTAGTAGTAGTAGTAGTAGTAGTAGTAGTTAGGGCTAGAAGTGGGCCTCGCGGCCCTTTTACGCCCTTTCTCGTTTATGACTTTGATTTGTTTCAAGGTGGCTTGCTTTCTACAGCTAAACTATAAGTGTAAGGGTGTATAAACTACAACTTCGCCCACACAAAATTGCCAATCAGCTCTTATCGTCTGTTACTTGACTTTCACTCATCTCCTATAAGGAGACAAAATTATTAATCCAATCCTATCATCTCTTTACCAGTTGGGTAATGGTGATTGCTCAAAGAAAGAAGAAGAAGAAAGAATAACCAAATAAATAGAAGCTGTTGCTATGTTGTTACATTCGGTAATTCTTCAATTTTAACATCTGCACAGTTTTCACACAATAATGCACAAAGAACACAACAGGAACTCACAACAAATTGAACTTTCACTTTCAGTCTCACTTTTTGTGTAATTTTTTTGTTTTTTTTGTATTTGGTATATTCTAGTCACAGAGACTTATCTCTGTGAAATTCGGGTTGCTCTCCCATGGAGAGCGCGTCGCCGCAAGTGCAGTGCCTACCCAATTTTTTGTATGCAAGCAACAATGCTACTGCCATGGTTGACAAGTGTTTAATGGACGCTGAAGTCTGACTTTCTTTAGCCAGATTTGTAGTATTCACTTGGGTTTATCTCAGATTTCTTTTACTTCACAGGATATGCCATGCCCACACAAGTGTTATTATGACACAAAATTATGGCCCATAACTTCTAAATCTGCAACTCACCAGCCAAATGCCGTCATAACTGATCTGGTCGTGGTAGCGTTTCATCTGCTGGAACCAGTACTGGTCAGCATTGGGGTGGAAAAAGTCTGGGAAGACTGTGTATCCTGGCCACACCTGTTAAAATAGTGACCAGTGTGATATATAGCCTTTTTATTTGGCGCATAATTGCTATGCCAATCTTTTTAGAATGCACAGGATGTATATACTACTTTTTGTTTATGTTGTACAGATTTTCCATGCCGAGCCAACTTTTTTTTCAAATTTGCTTAGAATTTCTCTACTTTTTTGGCTCACTCGTGTCAACGACATGAAGTGAGTCTATGTTCTCATGCTTCTTCGGTTTTGCGGGTGTCTGTCTGTGTGTGTGTGTTCCGATTACGTGAGTACTTCTTTTGTTTCTTTTTTCGAAGCGGTACACTCTCTACCAGCATTCATTTCTCACCACCCCCACATCTCATATTCTCTGACACTGTGTGTGTGTGTGTGTGTGTGTGTGTGTGTACGCGTGTGCGTGCGTGTTTGTCTGTGCATGCGCGCACGCATGTATACGGGCTTGCCGGCCATGTATGACTGTTGTGTGCATGCACGCAAATAGATCAATCTTTTGCATCACAATATGGTGTGTGTGTGCGTGCACGTGCACATGTACATTGATGCGTTTACGCATGCGCTACATAGTAAGCATATCCCCAATCTACATGTTTCATTATATTTATCCCCAATTCTTAAGTTCGTTTTCTGATTATGTAGACTAGGCCTACTTCTAGATCAATTTTTTGTGGTTGTTGCTTCTTGTTGTTATTGTCGCCCCTCCTTTTTCTGAAAGTAAAACTACCCCACCCCTCACTCTGAGTGTGTGTGTGTGTGTGTGCACATGCGCATCTTTGTGCGGAAATAGATCAATCATAGTTTGAATTACTTGTGTCACACTGTCAATGAAGATAGTTGTTAAAAACAAAATTAATTTATCTATACTAGGTTAGTAGGTATCAAGACCCACACGCAAGCTTTACAAACATAGTGCAGAGAGAGAGAGAGAGAGAGAGAGAGAGAGAGAGAGAGAGGGGGGGGGAGAGAGAGAGAGAGAGAGAGGGAGGGAGAGAGAGAGAGAGAGAGAGAGAGAGAGAGAGAGAGAGAGAGAGAGAGAGAGAGAGAGAGAGAGAGAGAGAGAGAGAGAGAGAGAGAGAGGGAGAGGGGGGGGGGAGAGAGAGAGAGAGAGAGAGAGAGAGAGAGAGAGATGGGGGGGAGAGAGAGAGAGAGAGGGGGAGAGAGAGAGAGAGAGAGAGAGAGAGAGAGAGAGAGCAAGTCAGCATGCATTGTCAGCATGCTTCTCAAGTCTATCAGTCCAGGGTTTCTTATCTATGACATGTTTATTGCCCGACAATCGTTGCCTTCTGGTCCCCACCACCCACCCACCACTCGCACACCTGTCTCCAGAGTGTCAACTTTTCTCACTAATAGTGTGTGTGTGGTTTATCTCCCGGTTTTATGAACTAGTTTCAGACTAGTATAGACTAGTTATCACTAGTGGGTCCTTCCTGTTTAATGTGTCTTAATTGCCTTACGTAATCACCAGCTGGTCCCCTTTCTCTCTCTCTCTCTCCAAGGACAGAATGGAAGAATAGGCCCAGCCTAAATTCTTAGCCTTGCTAAATAAAGTGTCTGAAGTTTGAACTCTCTCTCTCTCTCTCCCCCCCTCTATCGCTCGCTTATTGTATTATGTGTTCCCCATGAAAAGGGCTGTAGGCCCATAATCATTAAACTTCGGACCTCTCTCTCTCTCCTGCTCTCTCTCTCTCTCTCTCTCTCTCTCTCTCTCTCTCTCTCTCTCACTCCACCACTCCCCCTTTACCACAAAGTCTAACGGCACAGCTCTTTAGCCTTCTTTGATATGATGAATGAGTCGGGAACTTGGTTCAATCTTGTCGTCACTTACAACAACAAACAAACAAATAAACAAACAACACACACACACGAAAAAAAACCTACTAAACAAAAAGGGACTTTAGATTTTAAACTTGGTAATACCTTGGTACAATCAACCAGGAACAATGATATCAGTAATTTAATTAAAAGAGAAAAAAACAACCCACAAAAACACACGTCACACTTTGGAAAGTGATGAAAGAAATCTTATTCTCAAGAAAAATAAGATAAAGTGTGTGTGTGTGTGTGTTACTTTGTATATGCGTTGTTGCTGGCTATGTGTCAGTCTTAGACACTATTTTTGTTGTTTACTTGTTGATGAATATTTGATTGTAAAGTACTTTGGGCTTATCTGAGGTAAAGCGCTATATATAAATGTACTATTATTATTATATTATTATTATCATTAACAACTTCTGACGTGGTACAGGTGCATGCCGGACATTTATAAGACAGTGAGTTGATCCTGGAGATACTACAATACCAGGAAAGACCCGAAACTGTGTTAGTTTTGAATTAAAGTTAGGTTTTACGTCCATTCGGCTGCAAAACAGCACATATGGGATGAACCATCAACCAACCATCACTCAAAGCTCTGAGCAGATCCTGGAGGTACTGTAATACCAGGTCTGATGCTAATTTTATTGTCAAACTTTGCCTACATTATAAATCTCCAATAGATCATGAGACCCTGGGCTGTGGGTCATAATTTATTATCATTTCGACCTACTTTACGACCAGTGAGTGGTCAAAGGCTACTTTTTAATCACGTCAAGTGGGTGGCTCAACAGGAATTGCTCGGAAATAATTAAGGGGAGTAATTTCATGGTGTGTGGGAGTGATCTTGCCTAATTCAATCGGTCAACAGGGAAAATTACTCTACCATCAGGTAGATCCCCAGCTCTCACCTTGTGTGTTTGAGTAGACTTAAATCACTGTGAGTCATTCTAAACATGATGTAATTTATATACTTTTACGTCACATTTTGCAAGTTCTCTCAGTTTGTGGATACTGACCGCCCCTCATTTTTCTATAAAAAAATTTGCAAGTCGCTGACTCGCATCCTGCGTTTTCAAGCTTCGATGCCATGCCGTCATGGCTGCTAAGGTTTTGACCGAGTAAGTTTAGGTAATCAACTCGAATTTTCACAAAGTGCTCTAGCCTATTTTTTTCTGAAAATTATCTATTAGGATGACGTCAGCGTGTAGGAGGGGCTAGACACCGTGTGACACACTACTCAGAGCTGAACTAAATGAAAAATTTGAGTACTGGAAAAAGACACTGTGAATGATTTGAAAAATTAAATACATAAAACAACACTGTAAACAGATAACATTTTAGATTAGTGGGTTTAGAGAGTATTAGATTAGTGGGTTCAGAGAGTATTAGAATAACCTACTCAATGAATATACAGTGGAGTATGTTTCACACGAAACTCGCAGGAAAATATGTTTTTGTGCGTCAACCGTATTTTGTGTTGACAATTTTCCGACAAAATTGCGGTACAAAACAACCTGAAACCGATCAGGGAGGTGCAGCTACTTATTCATGCATGTTGCACTAGCATCGGTAGACTTGGCACCAGCTTAACTTGGAAAAGCATCTACATACCTTCTAATGGTTCTATTGCCGAGAGCTTAGCCATTTAATTATCAAGAAGTGGAAGATAGCAACACCAAATATCATCACAATCAATTATTATTCCTCTTCAAAGACTGTTCTTCACGAATTTCGATGAAACATCACAAGATTTTCCTAGTCATAGGTCTAACATCGACTCAATCATGGCACTTCCGGAAGAGATCAAATGCAAACCGCTTTTTGATTGGTTCAGACACATCAAATGATCATAGGTCGAAAGCGCTCATTGGTTCAAGCATCAAACCTGGCTGGGGTACACTATGCCTACTAGGCCTCTGCAAGCCTTGTCTACTCACTGCCCAGCCTTCATTTGCAATCAGAAAAAAATCTCATGCTTCTTAAGTATGAGAATAAAATGTTTAAGGCTCAAACAATTTGCTTCAAAACTATGAATGGCAGTGTTTCAATGTGAACTGTATTTTGAGTGCAAATTGTACTTCGGCAACTGAACAAGCAAAGTAGCGTTGCAGACGACAAACTGTGCAGGATTTGAGAATATGCATACCCAGTTCATACTTTCCAACTTCCTGACAAGCACATCAACCAAGTTGCAGTAGATGAGGTTCGTGATGGCTTTTGCAAAGTTTGCAATGAAATATTCGGTGGCTCCAGCTTCATTTTGTGCGACCAATACGAACTTTGCATGATTAAATAAATGGACAAAAGATGAAACAAGCAAAATTCTGGGATATGAAGCTTATTTAAAAGTAAACAATCTGGCATTTAGATCTATCTCCGAAACATAAAGCGAGTGAGCCTTGAAGGCTTTGCCTCTTGTTTTTCTCATAAATCCCTACACCATTTTTACATTGCACAGCCTTTCTATACCTATCTTAGTATCTCTCATACTGCATGGAATTTCTATACTTACATGTCAGGCAGCAATAGGAACAATAAGATAAACATGTTCTGACCTAATGAATGAACAGCAACACAACAATATAAACTGGTATGAATTGGAATTTGTAACACTCATGCAGATTGTCGATCGTGTGAGATCAGTGAACGTTTTGACGCCGAATATGAGAAGGAAAAAAAAAGAGAGAGAGAGAGAGAGAGAGAGAGAGAGAGAGAGAGAGAGAGAGAGAGAGAGTGACAGAGACCGTTAGAATGTGTGCAATCTAGTAAACCATAATACATAAAAAAAAGTATAATTGTTTGCACCCTACCTTTCCGATCAGAACCTGTCCTGAGGCGTTTTTTATGAACACGTCCATCTGTATTCCTTCATCGTAGGGGGGATAGGAGCCTGGCTTCTGGGTACTGCTAATCCCTGGGTCCTGCCACCAAACCAGCCTTGAATGAAACCAACATCAACAGAGAGAAAAACACACAAAAAAGACTGCCATCAGTAATGCTTAAAATGTTTTCACATCACCCCTGATTTCAGCTCTACTTAGATAAAGAACCCCTTTGTGTGCTATAGAAGTAATATGTAGTACATTATAGCCATACAACACAAGAGTTGCTAGAATTGTGTGATACAAAGCAACGTACAATGATCATGATGTATCGCTGGTGGTGCTGGTGAAGGTCATCCACCAGTTTGTTCAGGCCGGCGTAACTTCCGTTGGAGTCCCAAGTCCAGTCCTTGTATGCGTTCATGTAGTCAATATCGTTCCACTGTACGTCCTGGAAATAGGGATAACAATAAAATAATGACGATGAAGATGATAAAAATGACAATAATAATCATCATTATTACCATCATAATATTTGATGTTATGAACACTAACATTATGATTATTCTTCTAACAAAATTGCATCCTTTTCAAGGACCCACAAAATTCAAGACACACACACAACAAATCCCACACAAAATCTGTATCAACTGCAAAACTACAACAACAGTAAACCATCAAACGTCCCCCTCACGTAAGGTATCTTGGCAGCTCGATTCCGGTCAATCACTTCAGACATGTTCTTGGCGCTGAAGTAGCCATACTTGCACAGGTGGAATCCCAGCGACCAAAATGGTGGCAAGGTGGGCCGGCCAATCAGAGAAACGTATTGCTCCACCACCTGCAGAGGGGAGGGGCCGGTGAAAACGAAGAAATCCAGAATGCCTCCCAGCGAACGATATGTCACGCTACCCTCCCCTCCTGCGTATGGCTGTAGAGCCACCTCTGGAAAGAGAAACGGGGTGGGGAGGAATAGAATCTAATGAAATCAGTTCAGATCAATATTATTGTCCATTTCACATTATGTGAAGTTTATTGTCCAAATAGGATTTTGTTTTATTTAAATAAACATTTGTGATCATAAAATACATTAATGAATGAAGTTGATTTTCGATATATTAATCAACCATACACACAGCATTGTTCCTTCAGTCTACACACTGATACACATGTAGTAAAATTGGTATACCCTCACTTCTGGAAGAACAGCAGTACTTGCAGCCAGGCTTCTGTGCGTGTGTGTATTAGTCACACGCGCTGCATATGTGTGTGCGTGCATATATATATATATATATAGTTTGCTTTGATAAAACTTTTCTGTGTCCAATGTCTTTATTTGTGAACCTCAGAAACAAAACCAGTTAAAGTTAACTTTGAGTAATGTTCGTGCTCCCAAAACAAACAAAAAAATTATATAAATTGTGCTGATTTACTTTTTCTCCCAATGGGGGAGGGACAGTGCCTTATGCAAAGACAGCTGTTTCAATCTTGAGAAGATCTCATCAGTTTGCATGATTGGCCTGCAATTTGACTGAAATATAGTGTTTTACGTCCTCTCGGCCCGGCAGGGCACATATGGGACATAAAAAAGCCTGCAATTTGACTGTCCAGTGGATGCCAACCTGAGCAAAAAAGACATTCTACAAGAGAATGGTGTCCTCTTTGCATCAAATCGAAAATCCACAATAAAAGCAAATCAGCACAAAGTTAAACCAGAAATAGTAAAAACCTTATGAAAATCTTATGTCAAATGAACAAAATAATAATGTTCTGAAATGTTAATTTCAAAACCTAATAGACATGACTAGGGAGGGCTATCTACTGAGATGATATCCAAATTAAGGATAAAAATAGTATGAAAGAAAAATCTCAGTGAATAGCCAGCTCCGTACCCCTACTCTGAAGGACTGAAAAGTTAGTGCATTTGAAATGCAGAATAGTTTGCTTTGATAAAACTTTTCTGTGTCCAATGTCTTTATTTGTGAACCTCAGAAACAAAACCAGTTAAAGTTAACTTTGAGTAATGTTCGTGTTAAAAAAAACCCAAAAAAACCACACAAAAATTATATAAATTGTGCTGATTTACTTTTATATATGTGCTTTGATAAAAAAAATTCTGTATTTGTGAACCTCAGAAACAAACTCAGTTAGCATTAACTTTATGTATTGTTCTGTGTTCTGAAAATAAGAAAATGTGCTGATTTGCTTTTCTGTAATGTACTATCAATTAATATATATAAATATTGTGGTAAGCCCTCTCTCTTATATATATATATATATATATATATATATGTGTGTGTGTGTGTGTGTGTGTGTGTGTGTGTGTGTGTGTGTGTGTGTGTGTGTGTGTGTGAGAGAGAGCACCTATGCGTGTGTGCTTGTGTCTGTACATGGGCATGCATGCGAGCAGGCCTGGCCATGTCGTGAGTGTGTTTGAATGAAATAGAATAGCAACTGTACATTTGTTTGTAAAATCAAATGAGTAGGTTTTTCTACAGTGTGCATTCTATTCACATTATCATCAGTGATGTACTGAGGACCTCAAAGTGATAGGACAAACTATCCCGAGACAAGAGAAATCAATAGGCTAATGCCCTGGTTCTTGTAGAAATTAATCAAAGTTTGCCAGTGTTAAAAAAAATTAATCAGACATCTGTCATGACAGGGGAAAACACAATAGGACTTTTCAATGTTAATAGGTCAATGTCCTATGACCGGGGCCTCAGGACATCATTATGATCGTCATCATTATGATTATTACTGTTATTACCTATGGCGTTGCTGCTGAAGAGGAAGACACCATGTGCATTGCCGTCTGGCTCCATATTCAGGAAGAAAGGATGGGCTCCGTACAAATTGTTTCCACCCTGTGTACACCATTGCCAAAGGATAATAATAATGAGGAAAATTTATATAGCGCCCATCCTACTATGTAGGCTACAGGGCGCTTTACACAGAATTGAAATGGAATAAAAACATGAAACAAAAATCCAATAACATGAACAGACAAAACAATACCGGTCAGACTTCGTTTGGCCGGTCAAAAATGCACATAACAATCAGCAACAACAACTGCTGTGACTACTACTACTACTTATAGTAGACCTAATACACGTATGCATTGTCACACAATTCGCAAGCATAAAATAACAGCATATCTTCACAACAACATACACACATAAACAACACATATCCAAAGGATAATGCCAAATCAACAGATACATGTACTTTGTTATCTCACATACTAAAAGGTTGATAAAGCCAAGTCAAGAATACTTTATTGTCTCAAATAAACATTATGTATGCTTAACTCTTCTACTTCTAGCACCATGGCGAATACATTCGCCCTAGACATCACTCTACACTGCCACCAAATACAAAGACATTTTCTGTCAAGTACCCTGCCATGTGTTTAAAAAAACCCACTTATGCGACTGTTTCTTCCAATAAATCAGCACATGCGCACCAAAACATTTTTTTACCCCCCTCTTGTCCGTCGAGATGCAAAGGACAACCAAGAACGTCAAAAAATATATGGCGCTAGAACTTAGAAGAGTTAAAGTTTATCTGTTTGTGCAAGCACATTAGCCCCCACTATTTCTGTTTCATCAGCTGTTTCTATTTCAACAGGTTAAATCAACTTCATACTGTGTTCATCCCTTTGTTCTCCCCATCTGCCCTCTTGCACCCCAACTTACTTTCTCCAATAAAAATAATAATAATGAAAAAAATGAATAACTAATTGAACGACTAAGAATAACAGAAATCTACAAGCTATTTCTTTACAGAAATATTTTTTAGATCCTTAACTATGTTTTTGTATCCTTACAGTTACACTAAGGGAACATTCATTCTTTTAAATTTTGTTCAACTGCCCTAGTATCCCCTTCTTCCCCCCCCCCAATCCCCCCCCCCATCCCTACCCCTCTCCCCCCCACCCCCCCAATCTCGACTGTTCTTCACACAGAAGTCATGGCATCATCAGACAAAAATGTTTATATCAGGGTGTGGCTTTGAGTTGGGACTTGGGAATGAGTGGCGCTGGAACAAAGTACAACAACCCAGAGGATAGATAGAACATCCACACACACAAAATGCTTACATCAGGGGCCTCGTCTCTGTTCCAGATGACCAGCCTGTTCCAGTCAATGTTCAGCTTGAGGGGACCCTGGTGCTCCCCCAGCCCGTATAGGGCGGGGCTGGACAGGCGGGTGCTGATCTGCAGGAACTGGTCCGCAAACACCAGGGGCGCCATGTTGCACGAGTCAAACCTGGGCAATCAAATGCAGTAATGGAATCTTTTCATACATAGCTAGGCAAATGAAAGCACAACTTGACACTTGAGTCTGAAAAAAAAAATTCTATAGGAGTGAAACATCTGTCAATGAGGAACACCCCCCACACCCTCCTCCTGTTTACAACCCTCAATCTAAAAGGCTGCTATTTTCAGTTTTATGAAAAACATCCTAGGCTGATCCTAACACTATCTCTTTCCCCCCAAATGGTAGAATGTTTTTCTAGAGGTAGGAAAAACAAAAGCACAACTTTACACTTGATTTTTTGATTTGACAAAAATCTCAAAACTTTGATTACCGGTACTGAGAACTAGCAAAAATGAACACCTAATTATTGAATTAATCAAAGTTTTTGTTCTTAACTTTTTGACAGAAATCTTTTGAAATGTTTTTTTAAATTTTAAATTATAACCAAAAAATTCTGTACTCGTATAACAGTCCTGATAACGTCCACAATTGAAAAGAATGTACTTTAACTAATTAAAATACCGTAAGTAACCTTCCAGTTCCAATTAAATTTAATCAAAATCTGTTTATAACGAATGAGAAATTTTGTTTGCAAAGAAATTATAAATCAAAGTCTTCATTATATTTATAATCTCCACAACACATGTGATGAACTAGAAAAGGTTATTTTCAAGTGTTCTTACAAGATGACTCCAGTGCTGCGTCTGGTGATCTGGATGCCAAAGGGACTGCTCTGGATGTTCACTTTGTAGTCAGCATCCTCTGAGGATACCCTCTGTGATGTCGTGTTCAGCTTCATGGGGACTTCGTACCGCTTGTTCTTGGGATCAAAGATCTAAAACAAAGCTAATTCTCATTAACTCTACAACCAATGAAACAATTAATAAGTACTGGCACACCAGGGAGATAAAACTAAGCTTTATCAATGTACAATGGTATTACAAGCATGTTACTATTATGCCATACAAGATCTCCATCTCTTATTACGGCTGGTATAGCAGTCAGATAGTCTTAGGCAAGTTCCTGAATGTGCAGCATTGCAATGAGCAGCTTAGGACGCACATCTCACCGCCAGGGGACTGTCAAACCAGTAGGGGCTTAGCACATTATATTCTTAGTTGGGGGTAGTGAGAGAGAGAGAGAGAGAGAGAGAGAGAGAGAGGGAGGTAAAAATAAAACCCAAAACACAAAGATGGGACTTTGAAAGCCTAACACTTGTTGTAACAGCTGTATCATTTTATCCCTATTTCCTAAACAATCAAAAAACTAAAGTCATATCAAACATACTCAGACGTGCTCGCTCACCCCACGCAAACACATATTCATACTGTCATAGTCATACAAAAATGCGCATATACACAAACGCAACCACCACCCCACACTCACATTGCAACGCACACACACACGCGCGCACACGCACACACACACACACAAACTCAGTCACTCACACGTCCCATTCCCCTCCTCCCTATCTAATCCGCACACACTTCATTCATGCAGACCCATCACGTTTCAATAAGCAGGCTAAGATTACAAGCATTAGCGTTGAGAGAAGAAGTGCGTTTTCAGATTGGCCTTAACGACTGACAGAGAGTTGGAATGTCTGAGAGATGGTGGTACTGGTTGTTTGTTCCAAGTAGCTGGGACCTGAAAAGAAAAGGATATTTCACCGTAAGTGTTTGCTTTAACTAAGGGAAGCTGCAGAAGACGAGAATCAGACTCAGAGGAAGAACGGAGCTGACTAGAGGCTGTGTATGTATGAAGCAGATCAGACAGGTAGACCTAGGATCAGAGCCAGAAATGACAGTAAGACTAAGAGTGGAATGCTTGAACTCAATCCTATCAGATTGGCAGCCAGGGCAGAGAATGGAGAAGAGGTGTTATATGTTCGAATTTGGAGGATTTGAGGACCAGTCGTGCAGCGTTGTTTTGGATTCTCTGGTCTGTTTTTTTAAAAGCAAACTTGTGCTTGGGAAGGCCAGCGAGAAGAGAGTTACAGTAATCTATTTTAGAATGGACAAAGGCACAAACTAAGGTTTTAGTGGCATCGGAGGAGAAATAGTGACAAACAGAACTGATTTTATGAAGCTCAAGATAGACTGATCTGCAGATATTGGACACATTCTGCTGAAGAGAACGGCTTTGATTTAAGGTGACACCAAGACTGCGGACAGAAGAGGCAAAGGAGATAGTGGTGTTGTTGATTGTGACAGAGACTGGAAGTAGTCATTGAGCAGTTTTATTGGACATGCTAACATAAGTTCAGTTTTATCCTCATTAAGCTGTAGTTTGTTGTGTGTCATCCAGGTTTTTAGGTCAGTTGTGCACTCCTGTGTCAGCGATATCAGCCCATTAACTTCAGCAAGATAGGGTGACTGACAGTTTATCGTCAGCAAAACTCTCATGTGACAAGGCATGCTGACTGACACCAGACACAGGAGCAGGATAGAGCACAAAAGAATAGGTCCAAGGGTGAAACCTGGATAAAATGAACAGCAGGAAGGCCTAGGTTCCAGCCTTGGTGGGGTCATGGGGCGGAGTTGTGTGTAGGGGTCTGGGGGCAAAGCACCCTCCCCCCCAACCTGAAGGTCTTTTGGGGTACATTTTTACTAATAAAATAAGAGCATATAGAGCCAGCTTTCAGTTTTTAAACAATAAAACGTTTTTTCCCTCATTCCAACGTAATTCTTCTTCAATAAAGTACCGTATTTTTCTGACTATAAGGCGATACTTTTTTCCCCATACTGAGACCCCTGCGCCTTATAATGTGACTGATAAATATAGTAAGAAAATACAGTAACAAAATCTGAATTTTGTGCAAAATTTGGGGGGTACGCCTTATACTAAGTTATACTTATAGTCAGAAAAATACGGCATTGCAAATTCCTGATTTCAGGAAAAATAACAAAACCAAAATCCGGATTCCTGCTTTTCCTGCCATGCGGTTTCATCCATGTAGGTCCCAGAACAGAACCCTGTGGCACACCATACATGAGGGCATGTGTATACCAATTATGTATAATGGAATTCACCGTGGCTACGGTTACAGGGTTGTTACAACACTCAAACCATGTTCAGGGATAGTAACCTAGTTAAATTTTATGTTAACAGATGCATTTTCTTATTTCGTATACTTAACGTATCAAGGTTTCGTAAAAATAAGGAATAGGGTTAGGGAGAGGGTTAGGAATATTATGTTAGGGAGAGTCAATGTCAGTAGTTTTTCAAGACACTTGCTCAGTTTTTGCGTCCCGTGATTGAGTCCGGTAACCGTAGCCTGGAGAATGCAGGTTACGGACCAATAACCCTTGCCTCTGCCTATGGAATTTGTTGAAGCAGTCTGCATATAATACTATTAATAGTCTAAAAGTGTAGCTGCCTTACCTGGAAGCGCAGTGAGTTTTCTGTCTGGTATATGATGTCAACCTGAAGTTCCAGAACATCATTGGGATAAGGAGACTCAGTTTTCCGGGTCAGTTTTGCTGTCATCCCCTCTGCTGATGACAAATATGATGAGGCGGCGTAGCTTACATAGTTGCCAGGATAGTAACAAAACGGAACATTTCTGTCTACATTAGTGTCCCAGCAGCAGCCTCGTTTTTCACATGCCTCCTGCGATGCAGAATAGAATTCTGGCCAGCAGTCAAATCGGTCTTCCTCTGTTGCAAAACACAGACGTCCGTCAGTGTAATTTGACTTAATTTCCTTGATAGGTTTATCTTCATGGGTGGCTTTAACATTTCTGTTGGATTGATCCATTCTTTCTTTGGTGCTAGGTTGGTCAGGTTCAACCCATTCATTCATTTGAGGCATTGCAGGCTCGATTCGTGGGCTTCCTCTCAGGTCTTCCAGTATACCAGAAGGGCTGAAGATGTCACCATTCTGTGTGTGGAACTGAGGTCCACACATCAGTAAAAGCAGCACAGAAATACTGATCAAAACACCAGCTAGCAGACCAAGAATGAAAACACTGCGTTCTCTGCCTGTCTGGTGGCTTTTGAGCAGCAAACCAGCAGCCAGCAGCTTAGCATTTTTACTGGCATTATGTGGGTCGTCTCCGGATAATAGCAGCTCTTCGTCTTGTTCCATTTTGTTTTACTTCGATGGTACGACTAGCTGTACTGATCAGCTGATGAGTGATTTGTGTTTTACTTTTAGGCCTAGGCCTAGTTTGTCTACTGCTGATACAGGAGAAAGCACATGACGCCAGGGGAGATAATGCCATTGGTGTTGGGTGAGAGTTGTGAAAGTTATCTTCTTAATACAAAATGGCGGATACCGCCCCAAGGTGAGTTTGAAACTAAGTTGATAATGGTTGATATTTTTCAATGATGATAATGATCCCATTTAAGATTCATGTCAACTGTTTATGCTACTTTGTTTTCTTTTCCTGTCTGGGAAGTGCGTACATTTACTTCTGTAAATAGAAGTTTGTCGCCACCACAGAAGAAGAAGAGGAAGAAAACTGAAAAGTGGAGGATGAAGTAAGTTCCATCCCGAAAAGTGCCAAACTATGGTTACTATGCACGTATAATAATAATAATAATAACAATAATGATAATAATAGTAATGGGCATTTCTAGCGCTTAATCTTTTAATATATTAATAAACCATCAATAAAAACAAATAGCCAGTAGCCGCTATTAGTATTACAGAGGAAAAAGATTTGGGTGTTTACTTTTACAAAAATTTATCTTTTGATCAAATTGATGTGCATATCCAGAGAGTGGTCAGCAAGGCTAATCAAATGTTAGGAATGATAAAGCGTAGTTTCTCATTTATTAATAAAGATATCTTTTTAAAATTATATAAATCATTTGTTAGACCACATCTGGAATATGCAAATGTTATATGGTGTCCTTTTTTAAAACGACAGTCAAGTCAAATTGAGAAGGTTCAAAGGCGTGCAACTAAATTGTTAAAAGAGTGTAAAAACATGACCTATCCAGAGAGGTTAAAATATCTTAATTTACATTCTCTAAAAGGCAGAAGGCTTCGAGGAAGTTTAATTCAAACCTATAAAATTTTCAACAACGCCCCAAGGTGAGTTTGAAACTAAGTTGATGACGTTCATGTTGATACTTTCTTTTCAGCCCCACAAATTACTAGTACTAGAAAATCTGATGGCAACATTTTTGTTAAACATTGCAATACTAACAAAAGAAAATGTTACTTTACTAACAGAGTTGCTGTTTACTGGAATGATCTTGACACTAACATTAAGTTTGCACAAAATATTAATACTTTTAAAAATCTTGTTCTAGACAATCTTCCTAAATTTCAGACATTTTTTTGTGATTTTGATTGATTTGATTTTCCAAAAACTTGCTCAGACCAATTGAAAACAAATCATAAGTCATTTGATATTGAGGGGACGATTAATAGGCCGTGAGGCCTAGGCTGATGAAGCCTGTCCCTACCTACCTACCTACCTACCTACCTAAATGAACGTCAAAACTAATAACACAAGCACACACACACACACACACACACACACACACTGTGACACATGATACACACACACGCACATACAATAAATGCAGGAAAAAAATACCCCTGAAGCCGGTGTGGCGTTCTCAAAATGGAAGTAGCAGTCTAGCACTCGAATTCCAATGGCTTGTAGTTGTACCCACGTGTCGTCATATCCAGCCACAAGGAGCATGCCATATTATGGGAGACCGCCATCTTAGTCAGTAACTTTGTTTGAAAAATGCCAGATCGATGCTGTTTACACACAAATCTGACTAAGATGGCGACACTTCCGTTGGAAGGGTCGAGATGCGCACGCAGGTGTGGGGGAGCCATACTGGCGATAGGTGTCATTTAATTGATTTAGTGCAAGTTGCCCAGAGCAACTGTTCTTCTTTAGGCCCTCCCCCCAAAAAAAAAAATTGTCTGTTTGGGGTTTCATCAGTTTAAAAAATAGGGTAGGTAGGTAGGCTTCTTTTTCTTTTTTTTTTACATTTGTGTTCGGTCTATGTGTGTGAATATATTTATCACATTGGCATTGAAACTGCAATCGCGTGTCTAGCGCCCGCCATTTTGTCGGCGGATGTAGGGTTACAAAAGTCAGCGTGAGTAACGGTCCTTGACTGTGCTGAGTGCATTGGTTGTTTGTTTCCCTTGCATCGTCTAATTACTTTTGTTTTTTTGTTTTTTTCTTTATTCATCAACAAAAAGTTTAGGGTCGGCGGCACAAAACTAGGGTCGGTCGGGAAACCGGAAACAAACATTTTTTTTTTTGGGGGGGCCTTAATTTTACAACCACCATCATTTTGATGGTTTTGTTATACACGTTGGGGAACTTCCAGGCAGAAACTGCAAGCAGGAACAGAGCCACCCAGATGATCAGCATTGATGGTTGAGGGAAAGGGGGGATGCCAGCAAATGGGATCAGAGGGGTGATGGGAGGGGAATCAGGAGGGGGTTAGAGGGTGGGCATGGTCATGAGGGAAGGGTTGGGAATGGGTAGAACTAGGGTGGGAGTAGAGTGAGTAAAGGGGGGGGGCAATGTTTGTTTATATTTGTAGCCCTCCACTGACTGACCGAGGCTGATGTAACTGCCTCAGGTGGAAGGGTATTCCAATCTCCAATGGTCTTGGGGAAGAAAGAAAATTTCCTATAACTTGTTTTGCAGGAGGGAAGGAGGTACGTTGAATGATGTGACTGTCTAGTTTATCTTGTTGTCAGGTTGAGGGATGGGCTGTAGGGGGGTGTTGATAGCAATGTCCCCACAATGATATTTGAAGGAGGTGGACAGTCTCGATGTGCGCCTCCTGTCTGCAAGTGGAGTCCAGTGTAGCTCTGGGTTTACTACATCACATGCCTTCCACACTGGATGTCTGTTCACTGTTTCAAACAGTGTTTGGAAGCAAAATAAATACAAAGTTTAATGCCAAGCGAGTACACCCATATTTACAGATTGCAATATTCACGTCTTCCCAAGGGAAGATAATTTGTGACAGAAAAATAGATTCGGCAGATTATCTCCCTTAGCCTTACGGACAGAAATGTGAATGTTTGAATGTTGCTCAAAGATTTGAAGTTGAACATTTGCCAGGGCTGGCCAAACTTTAAAAAAAATTCATTTTCCCTTTGGGCGAGTAACTGAAAAATGTTGCTCGTCCAAACACATTTTCACTACCCTGAAAAAAACAATAAAAATCACTGAAAACACACACACACATAGTGGAGAAGGAAGGAGAGACAGGAAGAGAAAAAGCAACAGAAAGTGAGAAAGAAAGAAAGAAAGAGAAGTAAACAGAAAAATAAATAAGGGAGAGAGAGAGAGAGGGGGGGGGGGGGGGAGGAGGCGCTGGCTGCGTTTCCTTTCTTTTCAGTACCAGTACTGGCATGTTGTTATCTTAGCAGACAGCTGAGCTTGCTTTGATAATGGATTGGAAAGGAGAGATGGTATGGAGAGACTCAGTGGTAAAAAAACCAGGGCCGTGCAGTACTGAAATTTAGTGACTTTTGAAATCTAATCGCTCACAGATTTTTACGCTAGCCTCGGGCTACCAAACTACATATAGTAGTTTTGGCCAGCCGTGTTTGCTTTAGTATATACATGGCTTATAACCTTAAACCTGCCGTCCATGAAAAAATCAGTAAAGATGGAAATCCGTTTTTTTCCCCCCCCCCCCCCCCCCCCCCCCCCCCCCCCCCCCAAAAAAAAAGAAAAGAAAGGAAAACGGCTTGCTGATAAGCGAAAAGGCGATTGCCGCATTGAAACCAGTTTCGGTTTAACGGAAAAGGAAGTGATTACCGATCCGTGTTCGGCCAAGTGTGAACCCCGTAGGAAGCGCAATTTCCTTTCATTGAAAGTTTCAACAATGTGAGATGCGAAACTTGTCTTCATTGTGAGTTGTGAAAAGAAAGGGAGGAAAAAAGATAAGAAAGAAGAGACCGTACTGGAGTTCAGCTTCGCCTGCCGATGGCGAAGATGCCGTTCGTTCAAGAAAACACGGATGTGTCTGCCATTGCTAAGGTTAAAAACAAATGGCAGTGGCCCAGTGAGTGGGACTGGCTAGACAGTAAAGACACGGGAGGAGTGGAGCATCGCGAATGGTGCAAGAAAGTTGACTGACCTGGTGTGTTCAGTACAGACGGAATTCCTTTTTTAAAAAAAATTTTCAACAACAAAATAATATAAATGGGAAAAAAACAGCTTTGCTGTAAGCGAAAACCTGATTGCCATTGTATAAGAGCCACGATTATGCATCCAAATTGCTTTAGATTGTTAAAAGTGCTCAGCACAGGGGAGGAGGCACATTTCCGTTTTTTGAAAATTGTCAGGTTTAACCCTTGTATATAATGTGCATAGGAATAGTTTTTAAAAAATTAATTTTATTGTACTTTTGATGTCCTGCCCCAGGTTGCAGCAGAACAACAACAACAACAGAGAGCGCAGCAAAGGACTGCACGACTGCACCATCATCCGCGAGATCTACGAGCACGAGTCGTCGCAAGATGAGTTTGAGGTGGAGCTGGACCGGGCCCTGGACTCTGGCGTGAAGACCATCGTCATCGAGCCCTCCAAGCTGGGCGACGAGGCCGCCAAGTGGATCACCTGCGGCAACTGCCTCCACAAAACGGCTGTTCTCTCTGGCGTGGGGTCTCTGTGTGCGGCCGGGCTGTGGCCCTCGCGCGTGGAGGCGACTCTGCCGCTGGGGTGTTTGAGTGTGGTGTGCGCTGGCGTGTATGCCATCTCCTGGCAGTTTGACCCATGCTGCAAGTACCAGGTGGAGACCAACATGAGCCGGGTGCCCAAGCTGCCCCTGCACTCACTCACCACCACCACGCCCGTCATCCTCGTGCGCAGGGACGACTCGCGCCGCAAGGTCCTGCACAATGTCGTGTCCTTGGTGGCCGGCGCGTTGTGTGCCTACAAGGTGTATAAGCTCTACAATGCAGGGTAGATTGTTCATTATTTTGGGCGGGAAGGTCGGGTGGTTCTAAACTTGTGCTGAGGAGACTGGTGGTGTACAGCTGTATGGTTATTGGTCTTGTGGAGATTGTGTGTGTGTGTGTGAGAGAGAGAGAGAGAGAGAGAGACTAAAAACATTGGCCAAATTCATTGACACCATTTTTGTGTCGGTTTGTTTTAATGTGTTAATTATTTTCTTTAAATGAGTTGAATTACATTTGATTGAGCTGCATAGATCTTTCTCTTTGTATCTCTAGTATAAGCCTTCAAGTTGTTTATTCTATTTTTCTATAAGTTAGCCTTTGGAGCTGTTTTTCAAGTTTTTTGTCTATTTAATTTTTTTTGTTTTGCCTACAATATTTGCAAGACAGATCAATAACTTTGAATCATTTAGTGATTTACCGATTTGTTTAACCTCTTCAGTGCCGACGACATATATACATCCTCCAGACCTGTTTACTCTACTCTTTTTGAGTAGTATTCTACTCTATTTGGACCTCTACTACTGTTCAAAATTGAAAATAATGCTCTAATTACTCATTTTCAGTGAACATTGTTTGATGGTTTAATGAATAGAACTACACATTTTGAGCCAAAACTAGATCCAGACTACTCAAGACTCTTGTAGGGGGTAAACAGGTCTGATCCTATATATAGTCTATAGCATTGCGTTAAAAAATTGTGCTGCAAACTGGCAGTGCATGTGCAACTAATAGGCGGCACTGAAGGGGTTAATTGAATGTAATGCTGGATGGCACCAGTGTTGTACTTGCAAACAACCAATTTTCTGTTTTCAGGCAGTATTTTAAGTAACATGGTTGCTTGTTCAAGTTGTTTAGTGTCGTTGGCTGCTTTGAATCTTGAAACAAAATTTGTTTTTTATACACACAAATATATGCACACACATTTTTATTTTACACACACACATATACACACACACACACACACACACACACACACACACACACACACACACACACACACACACACACATATATATATATACATATATACACAGAGTCATGCACGTACACATATGCATCCATGTGCAAGTGTGCTCACACAACAAGATGTCAGTCCAGTCACCTGTTTCTGTAGTGATTCCATAACCTTTTGATGTTGTCATGTTACTTTTGATTTATTGAAAAACTGATTCAATATGATCTGTTCTTAGTCCTGTGTTATGTGTTCTTATGAGCAGAATTTGAATGGGATATTTTAATAGATTTCAGTATATGTGTGTGACTTTATGTGCGCACGCGTGCACATCAGTGTTTGTGTGTGTGGTCTGAGTATGTGTTCGACAACCTCTAGTATTTGAGTGCATTATATTATATTCAGATGCACATTAATTTTGTTCTGCATAGCATAATGTGTAATTCTATAGTGTACTGCTTCTTTACTGATTTCTTTATTTTTCTAAATGTAATTTCCATATCTGTATTTATATATAAGTATTGATCATTTATGAAATTAAAAACAGAATGTTTAAGCTTTCCCCAAATAAGTAAACATATTGTTCTTATTTGTTTTCATTATGGGACCATTTTTTGCACACATTACCATTTCTGTCTGACTTCCATTTGAAAGACAACATTCATCTGAATTAATTTATTTTCATTTTATTAAAAGAAATTTAATCTGCATTTATGTCTTTAAGTTTAAAGATGGTTGCAACTTGACCAAAAAATTGTATGCAAAATGTTATAAATTGAAAATATATATTTTTGTTTCTCGAAACAAAAGCTGTACAGTGTGGGAAAACAAGCCAAAGACAGATGCTGATTAAAAATAAAGTAATGTTAATCATGTCGTTGTATTTGGAATACTATGAATTGGTTATTTGGTATTTATTTTGAAGAAAAACTGGTACTTTCTATTTCAATATTAGTGTAATGCTAGCTTAAACTTAAAAGTAGAAAGACAGGACCCAAAACATGAAATAAATTTACTAACCTTTTGAGTTTTGATTCATGGGAGATTGCTCAAGGTCTCTGATCAAGATTTGCCATGTTTGATATGACGAGTGTTCTGATTAAATTTCTTTCTTTTGAAAAAAGGAAGAGAATTTTTGTTGTGGTTTATTGATACCCTTGCACCTTGTAATGTGACCAATAAAATAAAATAAAATATACTTTTAAAAAATTATAATTCTAATTTTCTGCAAAAATTGAGGGCGGGGGGGGGGGGGGGGGGCTTATAGTCTGTAAAATATGGTAGTTTGTTGTCTGGATTTTCCCGGGGGGGGGGGGGGGGGGTGTCTTTCGTAAAAAATAGTTCCCCCACCTTCTGGAATTTCTGTGCTTGTAACTTCCTCTAACCTGCCACTCTTTCACTCTGCCTTTTCCCTTTGCTTTCTATCATCTACTGACTTAATGGCCCATTCTCTTGCCTTTAAAAAAAAAAAAATCTGCCAATAAGTTTTCTCCTTTGAGCTCTTCCGAAATCAGAATGAGTCGGCTGTACGCAGTGGGGAGACCAGTGAAAACTGAAAACCGAACGCATACGTACCTTACGCATTATGGCCATATGGCCTGGGAATGCAGAAGAAAAAAAGAAGTTGTCTGGATTGAATCTGAATACCGTATTTTTTGGACTACAAGGCGCTCCTGATTATAAGGCGCACCCCCCAAATTTTACACAAAATTCAGATTTTGTTATTATAGTTTCTTACTATATTGTCAGTCACATTATAAGGCGCAGGGGTCTCCAGTCTAGGAAAAAAGTATTGTCTTATAGTCTGTAAAATATGTTAGTCATTTTAGGCCTAGTGCTTGCCTGAATAAGTGAATTGCCTTTCAAGTGAAAATTAGCATATACAGTGGGTGACATTTGTGACATCCCAGCCAACAATTTTTGAGCATTGAAAAGCTGAACATGAAGAAGTGAACTTTGAGCTTATATTATGGTCTGCACTGTGTGCAGTCACTTTGCAGAAGCATTTTTTAATTTGGCGAGAATTATGCATCTTGCATGTTTGGGATGCAATTACTTTAAGAGAAAAAGTCATTGAATAACATAGTTGCTAGATAAACTAATGCAAATTAACTTATTAAGTAGCATCTTTTGTTTGTTTTTCAGAGCTGTGTATACCGGAAACATATACATGTAGAGGCTTTGCCCATTTTTGTTTGGTATTAGGTTGCATAAGAGACAAGAAATAAACAAAGATCTATGATTGATAGTGTTCAGTGAAAATGAATGGGATAGCAGAGGAGAGTTTTATCTTGTTTTTCAATATAGATGTATGTAGAATTTTACCTTGTTGGATTGATCAAAATGGTCATTATTTTCATCAAATATTGCTGAAGTCATCTACGCTCTTCAAGATTACAGATTATTTTAGCGAAATTTGTCAGGAAAATGTTTGGGATATGTGGTGACAGTGTAGAGTGGAAAGAAAACGTCTCTAATAAGTGGTGAGATTAAAAAAAATTGGGGGGGGAGTTGGGGACCTATTTTTGTATAAGTGGTATTGGTAGTAATACTAGTATGATGTTTAACCATTTCGCCGCCAGCCATTTTTCAGCAAACAATTTCCATTAAGCTTACCTGGGTAGAGAAAAAAATCTGTCTGTAATATTTGGGATTCCTCTGTGACATATTTAACCTCTTCACTGCCCCGTCACGGATATTTCCGTCAACTACCAGTAACCTATAAACTGCCACGTCACGGAAATATCCGTCATAGGGTTATTGTAAGAGTTTCCCTTTTTCTATCCATATGCTTTCCGCAGTATGTTTGAATGCATGTGAGAGTGTTCTCAAATGATAGTATATTCAATTCCCTTTCAGAAAAGCATAGGTTATATGCACTTTTATTCAGAAATGTTTGCGATAGATTCCGCAACCTAAAACGGCTTGGCAAATAGTTGCCCCGGAACCGGAAACTGGCTCGGCAGAGAAGGGGTTAAAGTAAGGCCTATCCCCACCTCCCAAAATGAAGAGAACAGGGTCTTTGAATAACAGACCCTGATTTGATGCCTTTTAGTGACATGGGTGTTAAATCATTGTGGTGCAAAAATGCGACGTTGGCGGTGAAAGGGTTAAGAGGTATTATGGGAAGAGATTGCCTCTGTTATCCTGAGCAATAAAAAGAAATAACTGTTTAAAGATATAATCCATCGGGGGGAGAAAATTTGACGATTTGTACCTTTAATCGGTTATATCTTTTTATTGCTCAGGACATTAGAGGTGATGTTGGCCACATAGAGACGTTTTCCTTCCAGTCTATTGTGTGGGTTTGTGTTATGGTTTTTATTGACTTTACATGCATGTGTTGAAATGAAATGTTATTTACTGGTAGTACGTCTGACAACGTCAGTTATTACAGTGAATGAAGCAAAAATTGATTTTTATCTCATTTTCTTGTACACATGCATAATCAGGCATCAGAATTGTCAGAGGATCAGCTAATTTCAGAGGATTAAGAATTTCTGACAGAGGAGTGGCTTCTCTTGTCAGAGGTTTTGCCTTTTTATTCAGTGTTATATTTTCTGTTAAGTAGCATTCTAGAGTGATTTCTCCTATATGAAGTCTTTTGGGTGGTGTTGGGAACTCATTTCAGTGTTATCCCTCTTCAGGCTAGGGCCTTGATGGCCGTTTTACCGAGGTTTTCAGAGGATTGGACTTCCAACTATTCTGATGCCTGATAATGCAAGGAAGAACAGTGGGTGGTACAATTTGTATTTTGTGTCTGTCAGTTTATCTTTCTCTCTTATTATTGTTCGCTGACATACAGTAATGTGCTGTCTATCCATACTTTTCTTTCTCTTGCCTTCATCTCGTTCTCAATTTTTCACCAGTCTTCTTTGTTTTTCTCTGCATTTCCTTTTGTTCATCCTGCTCTCTCTCTCTCTCTCTCTCTCTCTCTCTCTCTCTCTCTCTCTCTCTCTCTCTCTCTCTCTCTCTCTCTCTCTCTCTCTCTCTCTCTCTCTCTCTCTCTCTCTCTCTCTCTCTCTCTCTCTCTCTCTCTCTCTCTCTCTCTCTCTCTCTCTCTCTCACACATACCTGCAAAGGCTGTATACGCTCACATGCCTGCTCACTCAAACTCCTGTTCTAAAATCTTTCGCTTTTTATTTTCACAACATTTTTTCCCAGCAAACACAAACATATGCACTGAACACATACATAATTATAGACTGCACACCCATTGAACACATGGACACCCGCATTTACACACACGAATGCAAATAAAGAAACACACACACGCATGTGGACCCACACACACACACATATACACACACACTCACTCTCTCTCTCTCTCTCTCTCTCTCTCTCTCTCTCTCTCTCTCTCTCTCTCTCTCTCTCCAGAATCTGCTGTCATCCTTATAAGTTATATTACATTCCACCCTTAAGCAATAAGCTTACACCCATACCCACAATGTCCTTTCAGACCCCCCCCCCCCCCCCCCTCCCCCTCCTCCCAATGCCTCTTTACTCCACCATTCTCCACCAACACCTTACAAAGCGGCATGCCCTTAAGCTTACTCCCAAGCACATACATATTATTTCCCTAATCTACATTTTGTGAAGGGTGGGAAGAAACGGCGCGACGATTTGACGTCACCCCTAACTCTGTTTCATTATTGGACGGACTGACGCGCACACTTTGCCCAAAGCAACAGCATCGACAGCGGAAACCATGTTTGATGTGTCTCAGCAGTCTTAGTGTTCCGTGGCGGAAGTTCCGATTGTAGGCCACATAGAGGAGGAAGTTGTAGGCCGTGCTGAATGCCGAGAACAGGATCCTCAGCATGTTGGCTGGCCCATCTATGTGATCAATGTTGGAATTGCCCTTGATTTTCTGCCAAATGAATGAACGAAACTGAAAGACATTTGAATAATTCATCATTGATTTACCAGCTGCGAACAAAGTGAGCGAAGCTGGTAATGTTTTCAGTGGATTCTGTGACTGACTGACCATTTGACTATGTTAACATGATAAATTTTTAACGGAGGGATCTAGTGCACTCAAATTTTGCATGCGCCGGATAGGTACTAAGAATATATAGGCCAAGTTTGAAAATGAAGGTGAAAGGTCAAGGTCACTGGAGCCAAAAATGCTGTTGAACACCTGGCACGATAACGGAGGGACCTAGAATGCTCAAATTTTGCATGCGGATAGGTACTAAATTTTCTAGGCCAGGTCCAAAAATGAAGGTCAAGGTCACTGGCGCCGAAAGTGCTGCCAAGCACCTGGCTCCATAACAATTGAACAGAGGGACCTAGGACTCGCATTTTGCATACGGATAGGTACTAACAATATCTCGGCCAAATTCAAAAATGAAGGTCAGTGGAGCCGAAAATGCTGCTGAACACCTGGCATGATAACGGAGAGACATAGGACGCTCAAATGTTGCATGCGGATAAGTACAAAAGATATCTAGGCCAAGTTTTAAAAAATGAAGGTCACTGTCGCTGAAAATGCTGCCGCGCGCCTGGTGATCTAGCTAGCGTCTCAACGCTCTAGTGTTGTCATTATTTTTAGCTGTAGGCTTAACCGTAAAGTTGTAGTCATCATGGTGACATACTCGTCAGCATCATCATCAGTAGCAGCAGCAGCAACATGAGATGCATCATCATCATCAATATTATCGTTATCGTCCTTGTCATTATTGACGTCATCATCATCCTCATAACCATCTTCATGATCACTACAGTCATCACCCTTTTTGCATCATTCGCAACAACATCATCATCACCATATTTGTTTCTTTTTCACCTTTAAGATTATACTTTTAAATGCATTTTTATCATGTGTTGTAATCGTTGGTACATGTACCATCATCGTAGGCCTTGATGCCACACACACACACACACACACACACCAGGGTAAAGGTGAACCATCAAATTCAAATGCTTTATATGTACATGGGTGCAACTTTTCCTGGTATACAAGGATGACCTGTTTTTGAATTTTACCAGAAAAGGGAAATTCCTTTTTTTTTAAAATTTGTCAAACAAGATCTTTGTGTGTCTACTCTATTTTTTAAACACTTTCATATAAGCATTTGTATACATTGTGGAAAAAGCAAACTAAAATACCTTCATAAATCAATTTTTGCTTCAGCTGCAGGGGGACATTACCCCATGGACCCCGGCCTTTCAGGGTTTTTTCATTTTGTGTAGTTGCACCCATGTACTATGTACCTCATAAAGAAGAAGAGCGAAGTAGGGGGCCCAGGAGATGGCAAAGAAGGCGGCCAGGAGGATGAGCATTTTGACCACTGCCATACTACTCTTGGACAACGCTTGGAACACCTCCCTTTGTGCAGCCTGTTGGCTGAACATCCCCTTTTCTCTGTTCAAAAACGAATATAATATGGCAGGACAGGTGTTGTCTCCATCAAGGAAGTCAAACTTTAGCATTAATCTCTGTGTTTGTCCTTTCCCTGATCTTAGTTGGCAAAGGAGTATAAGTTTGCTGCATGCTCTCTCTCTCTCTCTCTCTCTCTCTCTCTCTCTCTCTCTCTCTCTCTCTCTCTCTCTCTCTCTCTCTCTCTCTCTCTCTCTCTCTCTCTCTCTCTCTCTCTCTCTCTCTCTCTCTCTCTCTCTCTCTCTCTCTCTCTCTCTCTCTCTCTCTCTTTTACTCTCTATCCCTGCCCCACCCCAACCCCCCTAAGATATCTTGTGAATGGCTGGATAGAATCGCATCAAATTTTGTGTGATGGTAGAAGACATTAATGGATGAGTTAATAAGTGCTGACTTTGACATGAAGTTTGACTTTTGGAATGTACCTTTTTGTTGTAGTCACACACGCACGCATACGCGGGCACTCACTGTGACACACACACACACACACACGTGCGTGCGCGCGCACACACACACGCACACACTAACCCACCTGAAAAACAGCAATATCCTTCCATAATTTACCACCAGAATCACGGAAGGCACCACGTAAGCCAACAGGACCAGCAGAACCCCGTTCACCACACGGTACACGTCCGACACCCCGTTGCTGCCACAGCCGTACACCAACGTGCCGTTAGTCTCCTTCTCTCGCACCACGTATTGCGAATGCTCATGAGCCGTGGGAAGAGAGAAGAGAAAGGCAAGGGTCCAGACGACTACCAGCTGCCGGCCCGCTGCCCTGAAGGTCAGTATTTTGCTGTCTGCAGAGCTGGTCCGTAGTAGGATGGCCTGGGAACGTTCGAAAGAGATGGAGACCATGGTGTAGATCGAAGCCATGATGCAGAGGAGCGGGCAGGTGTACACTACTCGGCACAGAAAATCACCTGCAACACCAGACTAATATTCTGATTTTGGAAGAAGCCCATTGGCTTTTTTATTTCATGGAGGGACAAAAGCTCTCTGTGGGGGACCCCCCCCCCCCCCCCCCCCCCACCCCTTCCCCCCCCCCCCCCACAGTGGCGTATGTCTCACAAATTTGACTGAAATGTTCTTTTTTCAAGCCCAGGACCCCGGGACAGGAGGGGGGGGGGGGGGGGAGGATTGCCAACAAAAGGGGGGGGGGGGGGGCGCAAGCGCACGGACAATGTGGATGGATAGGTTTCTTCTTTGTTCCCGGCGGATGGATAAGGTAAAGGTAAAGATAAATAAGTATAAATTAAAGCCCCTATGGCACTAACTCAGAAGCCACCCGGAAGTATAAAAAGACGGGGTAAAAAGCGCATGGGCGGGTAAGAAGCCCACCCCAATTATCTCATGAAATAAAGAAAATTTCAGTCAAATTTGCCCATGAGACGAATGCTAGACATTAACGCTCGTCTCATGGGCAAAATAAGACTGAAATTTGCTTCATTTCATGAGATAATTGGGGTGGGCTTCTTACCCGCCCATGCGCTTTTTACCCCGTCTTCCCCTAGAAAGGTGAACGGGTATGTATTTGATAACAGTAAAAAGGAGGGGAAAGCTTGTTAGTTGAGTGGTTGTAGGCACCTTTAAATCTTCTTCTTAGTAGACTATTTTGATTTTATGATGTAAGACAAATTAAGGAAAAGGATTTTCTCTTGTGGGGTTTTTCTGTCTTTTTTTTTTCTGTCTTTTTTTCTCTTTTCCCCTTTCTCCCATTCAATTTGGTTATAAGGAAAAAAAAACTTCAAAATGTTTTCTTATATCCGAGGTTTGGATATAAGAAAACTCGGATATTATTTTTAAGAAGCGAAAAATCTTCTCCCTTCGATATCCTTATAACCGAGTTTTGCTGTATTTTGATTTTATGATGTAAAACATGAGTCATAAGTCATAAGTCGCAAGTTTCTTTTATTGTCCATTGGCATTTGTAGAAACGCAAATGGAAAATTGTCTTCCACCGTGTAAATAAGTTAAATACATCCAAATTAAAATATGAATTAAAAACATGAAACAGAAATTTACATTTAAACAAATATGTTACTCTCACACCACACCCAATCATTCATCTGCTCTCCGCTATCTTGCTCGCTCATCATGCAACTCATACCACTTCTGCCTTCATTTTTGTTTTCAATTTTCTGTTCTGTTCTTTCTTTTTTTCCTCCTTTCTTTTTCCGTTTTTTCTTTTTTCATGCACCAAATTAGGTAAAAGCATTTTCTTTTCGTTTTATGTTTCTGTTTGTCTTTTATTTTATTTTTATTTTCTCTTTTATTTTTTCGCTTTTTCCCCATATAAACTCGGTTATAAGAAAAAAACTTCAAAACGTTATATAAGAAAACAATTTTTTTTAAATTTCCCTTCGATTTTCTCCAGTGTGTATGTGTGTGTGTGTGCGTGTGTGTGCGTGTGCGTGCGTGCGTGTGTGTGCGTGCGTGCGCGCGTGTGCGTTGGGGCATGTTGAAGTGATGTTGAGGGAAGCCTTCCCCAGGGACTATGTGGCCTATAGGTAGGACAGAGGCACATTAGGAGGGGGCGTTTTCATCTTGATCCACAACTCCCTTGTGTCGTCGGCAGTCCCAGAATTAGATGGAGACTGTAAAATGATATGGGCCAAGGTTCATCTCATTGGGAACAGGGATTTGTTGCTGGGATGTTACTATATGCCCCATAGGTCCCTCAGTGATGTAACAGAACTCAGCAAGTCACTCCAAAGAGCCACTGCAAACAAACAACAGCAAATCCTTCTGGCTGGAGACTTGGTCCTGGAGGGTGAAGCTTCCGACGAAGTGGTGGTGGAATCGGGTGTTCCCCAAGACACAGTCCTACGTCCCCTGCTGTTCCTCTGTCACTTGAACGACCTGCCAGACAGCGTAAAATCCTCAGTACGGTTGTTCGCCGACGACTGTCTGCTCTACCGGGACATTACCAGCTTCCAGGATCACCTCACACTGCAAGACGATCTGAAACAACTTGAAACCTGGGCGAAAACGTGGGGCATGTATTTTAATCCTGATCTAAATGCACGACCCGTTCCATCACCAAAAAAATTCCAGTTATTTGCACGGCGTTAGGCGGGACTCCACTTTAGTCAGTATCTTGGTGTTCACCTGTCGTCAGACCTTAAATGGACCACCCACATAAACTAGATCTGCAAGAAAGCGGGATATATGGTGGGATTTTTGCGCCGGAACCTCAGGAACTGCTCACCAGAGTGCAGGCGTCTGGCCTACATAGCACTGATACGATCCAGACTTGAATATGCGGCGACTGTGTGGGACCCATACAGCAAGCAGCGACAGGCTTGAGCGCGTCCAGAGGCAAGGAGCACGCTTCATCACGAAGGACTACAATTCCAGAAGCCCTGGATGCGTAACCAAGATGCTGGCAGACCTAAATCTTCCAACACTGCAAGAGCGACGCAAGCAGCAACGTCTCAATCTACTGCACAAAGTGGCTGAAGGTCTGATCCCAGCTCTACCGCCTGAGGACTTCTTAACACCTGTAGCCTCCAATCGCAGAAAGATCAGACCTACTAAATTTCAACAGTATGCAAGTGAGAACATCATACATAGACAAGCAGTATGTAATTCCAGAGGCTTCAAAGTTCCACCTAGCCACACTGAACAGTACAAAAACTCCTTCTTTGTAAGAACCATAGTGGAGTGGAATCAGTTGACTGACGCCTCCATCACAGCAGGCCCCGCCAGCGCAGCATCATCAGCACCAGGCGGCTCACCTTCGGGGCCTGCATCAACCCAAAACTAATTAGGGATAGGGGCCATAGGCCAAAGTAGTGGCAAATGAAAGGCAGGACCTGTGCCGGTCGGGGTTCGCCCCGGTGAGCGCTTCGCTAGCCGGATTGGTCCAGCCTGGATACTACGAAAAAGCCTATGGCCAACTGTAATATACTGTCAATACCACCAGTTTAAATAAAACAATCAAATAAAAAAAATAAAAAAATAAAAAATCACTAAGTTCAAACTCTCATTTGACAGTTTTAAAAAAATCAAAAAAAAATCAAATAAATAAAATCACTAAGTTCAAACTCTCATTTGCGCTCTCCCAGTTTCCGTCGAGTTTATAACCTTCATAGGCTCCTTCGACGTACTTATCCAGATCCAGATCCAGAAAGAGCATTAGTAGGCCAGAGAAGGAATTTGTTGACTAGGCCTATATTATTGTCATTTTTTTATTTGTGGAAAATTTGCATGCTATCAAAAAAGCTGGCCCTACGTTTTGTCATGGTATTTATTCCCGTTTCAGTAATGTTATTTGTCTAATGTTATTTGCCTAGTGAAAAATTGGACCGCGTCAAGAAATTCGATGTGACGAAAATGATTGTCAGGCACATCGATCGACGTGGCGAATGTTTACCTCGCCGCTGGCATGTGTGTGCGTGTGCAATCATGTAGCAATGAAGTCAATGACATTAAAGGAAAACAAATCTTTCACTTTACCGGGATTGCAATTAGTGTGTGTGTGTGTGTGGGTGTGTGTGTGTGTGTGTGTGCGTGCGTGTGCGCGCGTGCGTGCGTGCGTGTGTGCGTGTGCGTGCGTGTGCAATCATGTAGCAATGAAGTCAATGTCATTAAAAGATAATAAATATTTCATTTTACAGGGATTGCAGTGTGTGTATGTGTGTGTGTGTGTGCGTGTGTGTGTGTGTGTGCGTGTGCGTGCGCGCGTGTGTGTGTGTGTGTGCGCGTGCGTGCGTGTGCATGTGTGTTCGTTTTTTAATTTAACCCTTTCACCGCCAGTGTCGCATTTTGTCACTAAAAAGGCATCAAACCAGGGTCTGTTATCCAAAGACCCTATTCTCTTAATTTTGGGAGGTAAGAACAGGCCTTACTTTAAATATGTCACAGAAGAATCCACAATATTACAGACATATTTTTGTCTCTACCCAGGTAAGTTTAATGGAACATTTTCGCTGAAAAATGGCTGGCGGCGAAAGGGTTAACGTCTATCCACCTTGTAGTTACAGTGATCTTAGACAAAATAAACAAGTGCAACGCCGAGCGGCTGCAAAGTCCCCTCGCAGCATCGCCGAGCTACTCGGAAATCGGAATGTGTCGGCTGTATACATTCATAAAAACGCATCAATCAGCATGTAACTACATAAGAACGCATCAGAACAGCACGTAACTGAATAGTTCTTTTTATATATAGCCTTGGGGTTCGGACCCGTGATTTGAGCGCGCGCGATCATGCGCACACGAGCGCGCAGAAAAATTCATGACAACTGTGTTATAGACCATTCATCAAGAAATGTTGTGAAAAAAAACTGCATTGAAATACATGCAAAACTTCGCGAGATATTAGCGATTATGTGTGTTTGGGTTTGAACCCCGTAACTGGCGCGACCTTGACCTTAATGTAAAACTAAATACATCAGTGGATAGCTTGCA
>CM065680.1:78443992-78453992 GCA_017654935.2 Phymorhynchus buccinoides | reverse complement strand
GTGTGTGTGTGTGTGTGTGTGTGTGTGTGTGAGAGAGAGAGTGAGTGTGTGTACGTGTGTGTGTCAGTGCGCGCACGCGCGTCGCGCGCGTGTGTGTATGCGCGCGCGCGTGATCTCACACACAGACAAAGAGACAGAGAAACAGAGACAGACAAAGAGCGACAAAACAGGAGACAGAGCAAACAAACACACAAACAGACCTTTCACAAACCTTCGAAATAGCTCTCCTCAGTGTGCGAAATGTCGTGCAGATTCTGCGGCAGCACTACGGAGGCCAGAATCAGATCGCTGACAGACAGGTTGCACACCAACAGGTGGACCGGGTTCCTCAGAGAGGGCGTGGTGCATACAACCACCAACACCAGCACGTTAAACATCAGAGACAACGTCAAGATCACGGCCACTAAGACGACGAAAACCAACTCTTCTGTGGCCAAGTTAGGCATGGGTGATCTGTACTAGCAGTGTTTGTTGGTACAAAGACACAATGAATGATCTGGATTATTCCTTTTCGTAGGTATTGGTATAGTTAGAGTAACCTAGGCCTCTCGACCTATAAAGACGAACCCTCGTCATACATGTTGATTTTCTGTCGAGGTCTGGCTGCATAACTCATGAAAAGCCTAAAAAAGCATCAATAATCAAAGTAACAACAAAAGTTCTTTAAATTTGTGATTGATGTGGCTCTTGATACTCATTTTAGAGATTTATGAATTGGTTATTGCTGTTTCGTTTCTATGGCCTGGCCTCAATGCTGAAATAAAATACAAAATACCTATATTAAATTCAATTCATACAAATCTCTTAAAACTGAACAAAATAGGTCTAAATCAAATTTCGTGCCTTGAAATGATTCAATATGTCTAATTAAAACGGTTAGCTCAGATTGAAATGTTTTCACGCACACACAAACACACACAGTCACATACAAACACCTTGACACACACACACAGATACAGACACACACAAACATGCGCGCGCAATGCCATAAAGACAAAACTAATATTGACTTTTGTAGCATTATAGTGACAAACCAAGTCTTTCGTATTATGTTAGAAAATGTCATACTACCAAGCCACAGTAGACAGGAATCGAAAGATCAACAGGCCTAACTGACGTTCATAAAAATGCAAACAATTTTGATCACATGATTGCAGCTATTAAAAAAACAAAAAACAATATTAGGACTGTAGAGCATCGCTGCTAGCGATTCAAAATAGGGATGATTTTGCAATGAAAGTACTACAAGCCAATTCTGGTTCCAGGTGATGCACTAGGGTGTGTAGTATCTCTGTGTGAAAAATACCAGAAAATACCCGTGGGGGTTTCTGAGTTATTACGTCATTATTTCTATTTTTAGACTGCAATTTCCATATCAGTTGAACAAAATATAAACAACAAAAAAACGTTTTCTGTTTTGATAATTACAATCCAGTGTTAAAGCGTGTGATGCATTGCGACGTGTAGAGACTTTTTGTGTAATTTCCCGAATGTTTTCTCATGGGGTTTCACAGTTATGACGTCATTAAATCTATTTTTAAACTGAAAACTCCATATTATGTGAAAACAATACAGACATCTTTACTATTCTACAAATCAATTTTGGTTCCAAATGATGCATCAGGGTGTGTAAAATATCTGTATGGAAAATCCCAGAAAATACTTTTGGGGGGTTTCTGAGTTATGACGTCATTATTTCTATTTTTAGATGACATTTCACATTACCTGCAAAGCTAGAAACAACAAAAACATTATCTCTCTCGATAATATCAAGCCAATATTCATACATATGATGTATTCGGATGTGTACAATCTATTTGTGAAATTTCCCGAATCTTTTCCCTTGGGTTTCCTAGTTATGACGTCATCAATTCTATTTTTAGACTGAAAGCTCCAAATAATGTGAACAAAATATTGTACTAGACTGTCCTCTTTGGATACCAGAGGATCATTTTTGTTGCTTATCATTCACTAGGGTATGTGCTATCTTTGTGTGAGATATCCCAGAATTTCCCCTTGGGGTTTCCCAAATATGACATTAATTTTATCTTGTAGATCCGGAACAACGTATTAGGCCTATGTGGGGAAAAACCTGTAAAATAACTGATCTCTTGAAATTATTAGCAAACAATGCACTTGTGTGTGATGCATTATGATACGTTGAGTCTTCCTGTGAAATCTCCCCAAAACATGATCTCTGCGTTTCCCTAGAAATTACGTCATTATTTCTATTTGTACTCAGCAAACTCCATAGCATTTGGTTTAAACAAAGTTTATTAACATAATACATTGCAGTGTACACAAATTATTGTATGAGCACAACAAGCTATAAGCTTATAAGCGCACTCAAAAACGTTTCAGTTACAAACATAAGGCTGCATCATGAAATTACTTGAATAGCTATGAGAAAAATACAATTGGAATAAGAAAAATAAACTAAGCAAAGATAACAATACATCATGCACCAATTTATAACTAGACAAAACAAACAATAGAAGTAAAAAAGAAAAAGAAAAAACAAGAAAAAGGAAAGAAGAAAAAAACAAAAAACAAACAAAAACAAACTAAGAATTGGGGTGGTGCTACAAAATACCACATACTAAGTACACTGTAAACCAACAATCAAAGAGGATAAGTTTATATCAGTACATCTCAACAGGGCACACACACACACACACACACACACACACACACACACACACACACACACACACACACACACACACACACACACACAAAAAGACCACACACACACACACCACACACACTACGCTGCTATTGAATAGTTATTGTTTATGTGTGTTTTTCAAATTGCCAATAAAACATTAATCATTATTAAAACGTTTTGAAGCGCTTATAAAATTACAAACTGCTAACATAATTGATTTGTTTTCACTTACATTTCTGTCCCTGCTTCCAAACAGAAGAATAGAAACATTAGTTTGAACATCTTGTGGTAACAGTCCAATCGTTTGAGCTCTAGGTTCAATGTATAAAGGGCATTCTAAAAGAAAATGATATGCACTTTCCACTGCAGAACCACAAGTACAAGATCAATCATCAGAAAGGTGTCAAGGTCATGCTTAAGATCGCTCATCTCTAACCGAAGCTTGCAGACAACTATTTCCATGGACCTTGTTGGTAAATAATAATACACAGGAACTTCACTGTCCGTTCGTGTTAGAAAACGTAGGAATCCCATTGTTTTACTTCATCCGGTAAATCGTTCCACAGAGCTGTTGTTGATGGAAAAAATGACGATTGATAAAGTGCAGTTCTGCAGTAAGGAATCTGTCTCTCTAAAGGATTTCGGTGATGGTATGGATTAACATTAGACACTAGCTGAGGTAAACGATTAGTAAGGTAAAGTGGAACAGTTCCGTTTACGATTTTAAAGTACATGATTAGTTTGTGTCGACGACGGCGTTCTTTTAATGAAATAAAACCAGATTCAGAATAAAGCATTTGCAGAAATATTAAGCAAAACTGATCTCTTTATATCACTACAAACTAACTTTTGTTGCATGGATAAGGATGTGTACAATATATGTGTGAAAAATGCAATGATTTCCCAATGGGCTTTGACAAGTGTCAAGATGTTCCCTAACTTCACTAAAACGTTTGGATTTTCAGTTTTCTTAACATTTGTGTATTCATAATCAAACTTTCCGCTCATATGTTCCCAAGGAAGCATCTTAGGTATCATGGGAACTTCTAGGATTGATATCAGATTTACAGAGGTTCACATTTATAAAGACCAACATCAGTGAGTGAAAATCCGTTTCACGTCCTCCGGTCTGAAACAGACACATATGGGACACTAGTAGATATAAAGATGGTGGGAACGATCCTGGAGGCAATGGCCGGAGGCAGTGCAACTCCAAGAAAGTCCCGAATTTTTAATGATACACATGCATAAGCAGAAACCAGAGTAAATGAAATCTGATGAAAATCCGTTTAACGTCCTCCGGTCTGAAACAGACACATATGGGACATTAGTAGATATAAAGATGCTGGGAACGACACTGGAGGCATTGGCCAGAGGCAGTGCAACCCCAGGAAAGTCCCGAATTCTTAACGATACAGATGTAAATCCGAATTAATATGGCATTTATGTAATAACACCACTTCTTGATAATCAAGGTTATAAAAGTCTATGCTTTGCAAATTTTGAGCAGTGTATTTTACACACAGGCACTGTCAGCAAGGAAGAACTCTTCCAAAACGAAATGAATTATTGTTAACGTATTCACCACATTGACTCTAGTCTACTTGCTGAATCTTTCTTCGACGGACAGTGACTGAGTTGTCGATGGTATTCCAAAGGAATAGGTGATAGAAAGGAAAGAGGCAGGGAAAGGAATGAAAGGTTAGGGGACTGGTGATGGAGATTTGCGATTGCTGGACTGGCACAAGAACGCGCGCTCGCTCTGTGTGTGTGTGTGTGTGTGTGTGTGTGTGTGTGTGTGTGTGTGTGTGTGTGTGTGTGTGTGTGTGTGTGTGTGTGTGTGTGTGTGTGTGTGTTCATGCCTCTACAAAACTAAATAGAACAATAAAAGGTAAGTAAGAGGAGGAGGAGGAGAAAGTAGAAGAGAGAGAGAGAGAGAGAGAGAGAGAGAGAGAGAGAGAGAGAGAGAGAGAGAGAGAGAGAGAGAGAGAGAGAGAGAGAGAGAGAGAGAGAGAGAGAGAGAGAGAGAGAGAGAGAGAGAGAGAGAGAGAGAGAGAGAGAGAGTCATAAATTACAAATGCTTTTTAAGACAAAAGAAAAACAGACTAGAAAAGGAAATGACAGAAATTGTCGTAAACATAAATATTTATTTCAAAAGATTAAGACATTGTTTATCTCATGCTGTATAGTATATTGATTATAATTGTTTAAAGTCTCACCAACAACCGTAGGCCTACTTTACCATCTACGCCATGTTTTAATGTCAGAGATGACAGATTATTGAACAAACAACCTCGAAAAGGACGTCTACATGGCAACGGTTACCCCGTCATTACAAAGAAAAGGTGCCTGACAACTGCTTCATCATATAATAAAAAGGCAAGGTTGTGTGTGTGTGTGTGTGTGTGTGTATGAGTGTGTGTGTGTGTGTGTGTGTGTGAAACACAAAACGGGCCTTATAGCTCCGCCGTTTTTCGACCGAATCGCTTCCAATTTGCTGTGAGCCCTAACGGGGCAATGGCAACGGCAACCGAGGCGGCCGTGTCATTTGCGCGGTTTGGCAAATGCGCGAAACGCGTATCCGCCGGCCTCTCGGCGCCCGTATCTCCGGTATGTCTGGGCCGTTTACCTTCTTATTTGGCAGGTAAATGACCGGGGATGGTGTCTATCGGTGTACCAAATTGGAAGCGAATCGATTCATAAACGCGCGCGATAAGTGCCGCTTCACCTTTTCACAAATCGCAGCGTAACCAGACCGGACATTGACTCATAATTTGGAACGTGCATGCCCAGGGACAGTGACTATTTTGGTGGAAAATTTCTACACCATCCATTCATAAACGCGCGCGATATGAGCCAATTTCCATTTGCGCGGAGATAAAGGGGGTCCGGCAACCAGGAAACCCCCCTCCCTAGATCCGCCCTGATATTCAAAGAGAATTGCCGATTTTGGAACGGACTGCCCGTTCTGCTGGTTTGAGGGGGGGATAGGGGGGGGTGGAGCAGGATGAGAGAAGAAGATGGAACGAAGGAGAGACACAAAAGTAATAATATAATATTTCGTGGACCCAAAAAAACTGCTGCTCAGCATTACCGGTACTAGGCATTACCGGTGCTCAGTATTTCCGGTACTAGGCGTTGCGCTAGTAATAATTATACAGTAGGCCTATACAAAAAGACCAGTAAGAAAATGTATGGAGAGGGAAGGGGGTGTACAGGGCCTAGGGCTAGGGGCGTAGCATCCAAGTCAGGCCCTCAGGCCAGGGCCTGACAACATTTCCCCCTAAAAACAACAACAAAACCCACGAAAAAAATGCACGCTTTTATGGATATGGATTATTCCAAACGTCACTTCACCATGACGATTAAAGACATTATATTAGCCAGAAGGGATAGAAGGTCATTGTTATGTGTCAGACTAACCAGAGTAGAAAATAATACAATCAACTTTGGCATTGGATTAAATCCTTGCATCATGATGAAAGTGATGTGTTTTCGGGTTGCTTCCTCACACCTACAGCATAGCGTTGCACATGGCCTGACATCAGTGACATGTGATTTCAAACATTGGTATTTTAGTAAGACAGGAAGGTAAGAGTAAGAGTAATACAAGATAAATCCATTGAATCTGCTAAGTGTTTGAAACTCGAGTTCTTCTCGTCATTCAAGAGCTGTTTAAATGAAGGTATAGGTAAGGTTGTGAATGGTAATTATTTCTTCATCTGCTTCTATATCTTCTTTCAACAGAGGCGGATAAGGGGAGGGGTGTGTGGGTGTGACCAGGGTTACAAACACAAACACACACACACACACACACACACACACACACACACACACACACCTGTCTGAAAAAAAGGAAATTTATGACAGCCACTCCAAAACCTTTCATTTCGTATAGGCCTACGTCATATCATTCCATGCCAGGGTTTACCTAAGGACAATGCAGATCGTAAAATTCACACATTATTCTCCAAGGAGGGGCTTCCGATGCTTCGTTTACATTCCTCATATGGTCAGCTTCTCCCAGACCTCCCATCCTCCACAAAGTCGTTCAACGTCCCCGTCTTCCTCCCTCATTACTTTACACACGCGTGCACGCACGCACACACACACACACACACACACACACACACACACACACACACACACACACACACACACACGCACGCACGCACGCACGTACGCACACGTACACACACACACACGCGCGCGCGCACGCACACACACATACACTGATATTCATGATCATCTTGTTTAATATCAAAGATGATATGTGACTGTGAGTGCGTGTTTATTTAGAAGGAAGAAGAAGAAAAGGGGGGGGAGGGGGGATAGGTTTATTGGGAAATAGAGCCTGACCACTTTTAGAGGGCGTGCTACGCCCCTGGTGTATGCCAACAGGAGGTGGTGAGGGGTGGCTAGTAGGGGACACTTATTGATATAGTACCTCTTATGAATAGAGATCTCCATCTCAAAGGCAGATAATCCGAAAACTATAAAACGTTCCAACATGGATATTGCTGATAGAGGGCTATATATAACTGTATTCTGTAATTATAAGACAAGGTTTATACTTTTGGCTTAATAGTAAGAATACTTTGCTCTTCGAAATAAGGTACGAATTACAAGACCTGTTATGGAATTCGTACCACCAAGTTACGGATATCGTACCAGTGGGCTTATAGCACTAACTCAACTGTAGAATGCTCGTGACTTGGCTTTAGTTATAGACCATTCTCTCTTCTAAATGTTCCAGTTAGTTTCTGTGACGTAAAAAAGATCTTATATAATTTTCTCATCGAAAGTTTGAAGCCACTATCTTAAAACAGGTTTTTGAATGCATTTTTGACGCTGCGCCATTGAAGAGACGTATTCCAAGACAGAAGTAGGCTACGAATTGCATAACTATGGTTCAGTTATTTTTGCTTTGAATAATTATTTTAATTTACAAAATGGACAACATTGACCCTAATACATTAAAGATGTGTAAATTGGCATTTACAGTTTTTATTTTTGTATTGGTGCATTAAATAACAATTAAGAAAAAAAAAGCATTGCACAAAAGATAACATCAGATGCTTCTAAATTGAATTTTCGTTTTCCTTACAAACGGGTTTTCGCTTTGTTGCATTCTGGTTGTGATAAAATAGTTCCCATTCATTGTCCAAACTTCACACACAATTATTAACCCTCAATCTTCTACTGTTTGCTAGGAAACCAGGTGGTACGAATTGCATGTCAGGTAGTATATCAATAGGTCTCTCCCCTATATAAGAGATTTAACCATAATTATGTACATAAAATTATGCCTGTCTGTATCCACATACGTACGTATCATTTAGGGAGGTAGTTCTCCTCGGTCTACGAAAGTGGAACGAGGATCGAGATTGTTCTTGGTTTTGTCTGTCAGAGAGAGAGAGAGAGAGAGAGAGAGAGAGAGAGAGAGAGAGAGAGAGAGAGAGAGAGAGAGAGAGAGAGAGAGAGTGTGTGTGTGTGTGTGTGTGTGTGTGTGTGTGTGTGTGTGTGTGTGTGTGTGTGTGTGTGTGTGTGTGTGTGTGTGTGTGTCGCCCGTGTTTTTTTCCTCAGAAACTACTGGATGGATTAAGCAAAAATTGGTTTATTGAAACAGTGTTGAAATAGTGTTGTTATCCCAACACGGTGATTTCTTTTAACCCGCAGAAACACTAAACTTGTATGGAAGATACTAAGAAGTAACAACGTCTACTGAGCACTTGAAAATAGTACATAGCTAAAAAGAGTTTTTCAAACCATAAATGTAAGAATGTAAGAATTGCAGGAAAAGAAACTTCTTCTTTTTTCTTCTTCTCGTACGTCTCAGACTGGAAGGGAAACGTGGACTGCTGAGGACTTGTGTACTACCCGAATGTCATGAGAAATACGTACCCCCGTGAAATAATACTCTTGCGCATGCGTACTAGAACCATTACTATAATTATTATGTGAGAAATACGTCAACTATGTGTAATTTACACGGAAAGAACCAAGAAATAGAGCGGGAGGGCATGAATCTTTGCCGAGAAATCGATGTACAAACCCATGCTACTTAGTTTCGTGTTTTCCAAAATGGCGGACGATATAAACAAGCACCCATGCAAACAAAAATGAGAAGCATTTTTTGGCAACTTGACTGCAGAGCACAACGGGCCAGCTTGAGCAGTCAGTACACATTACTGACCGTTCCAAAGTGCATTGATTCTGAGTGTGACTTTTCAAGAGGAGGGGGAAGTTGCTGAAAGGGGCATTTTGTTGACTGAACTCGTTCTGATTAATGATTTTTTGGAATGAACTTAATGTTAAAAGAATAAATTCAGTTTTGTTATGAGCTGGGTGCGTTTTATTGAGTTCATGAGTTTTCGGAGATGATTGTCTTTCTGGGCCTTAACTTTTGTTCGCTAGTGTAGTTTCAAAAAAAAAATCTATAAAAAAAAATACATAATAAAAATAAATATATTTAAAGAAAAACTTTTTTTTCTTCCCCCTTCCCCCTCTTCACACTATCTAAATTAATAGTAACGTCTTCGGCCGAGAGGACGTAGAACTTTAATTTCGCACAAAAATTACTAAAAATAAATTTTAGAAAAATATCACTGACTTCTCAACATTTGGCGATGAATCATCTGGTCTTCCTGCATGCCACAAGACGCCTCTGAATGTATTCAGGGGCGAATCTTTCCCAAGTAGCAAAAACGTCACGGCTGAGGTATTTTATGCAATACTGGCAACATTTTCTCTTCTTTTGGTGGTTAAAAATAAAGATGTTTAGCTAGTAAAATCGTAATGTATACATTTTACCTGGTCAACAGATGGGCCTGTCTTCTCTTACAAAAATCAGAGATGTGCTATCCCTACACATCTCTGCAAAAATCAATGATTGTTAGGTGGCTGGCTGACATTAACCCATATATGCCCAACATTTATTTTCAATTAAAAGTTTCATTTTTTTAATATGGTATTTTATCCACAATTAACATTATGTAACAATCATTTTGAGTAAAACTCAAAATTGTGTGATTTAGAAGACAAAACATGACCGTTCCATTTTTTGGGACAGTCTGCACGAGAGGATAGGGGTTTTCTATTCTTTCAAATCACATTTATAAACAAACATAGCTGAGAGTATGAACTTTTTGCGGGATAATGTCATTAAATATAACAAGAAGCAGTCATAAACCATGGTTCTGAGCAAGCCTTACATTTGCAATGGAATAAATGTTGTTTATTCTTACAGATGAGAGGATTGAAAAAGAGACAAAATATCACAAGCTGTCCTAAACAATATGTGTGTGTGTGTGTGTGTGTGTGTGTGTGTGT
>CM065680.1:78378992-78441492 GCA_017654935.2 Phymorhynchus buccinoides | reverse complement strand
AAGGTTTAATAACCTTTGTGATGAAATAATATCATCGCCCAGTGTCGCAATGCAGTATGAAAATATCGCACACAGCATTACAAATACGCCGATGGGAGATCGTTTAAGACGGTACGTGATGTTTGAGAGAAATGGTCAAATGTGACGCACTTGCACATCCTGCCGATGACATTAAATGGCATAGGAGTGTTCAGACATGATTAATGAATCAAACCGCGCCCTAAATTTTCAACGCAGTCCTGTCATTTGCGCGTAAAATAAATCTAAAGATTTTACCCCAAAACGCGCAGTTTGCCCTCTGGCCTTTCAGAGGCAAACAATGACGTCACAGAGGTCATAAATGTTATGAAAAACATTACTGTCACTATAATCAATCACAATAACAAAAAAATATTCAGGTTAATTGGTGCGGCAGTTCCTTAGGCAGAAGCAGTCACGCCTTGTGTCAGTATACTGGGATTAAACCGCTATGTTGAACAGTCACTTGCTTTCTGAAAGTCTTCGCTGACTCTGTGGATATGTCTGAAAACCCTCAACATGTTTGCAAATTTTAATGCTGACGATACATTAAAAGAAATCTACTCTGAACATCCTCCATATTTTTGCATGCTGCCCCATTGATATTGCGATTGGCTCTGGTAACATGACCAGTGAAAAATTGGTCCAAAAACATTAATTGTTCTTTTTTCAACGCGCTTATTGCTCTTTTCACATGATTTTCCATAATAATAAAAGAGCAATTAGTGTTTTGGGATAACTGTGTCACAGGTCCCGTGACAAGGCCAAATCACAAGATCATTGGGGTAGCTTCAAAAAATATGGAGGATATCAACAGTAGAGTATCTTAACATATCGTCGGCAATAAAAAAAAGTGCGAACATGTTGAGGGTCTTCAGACAGTTCTACAGCTTCAGCGAAGCCTATCAGAAATCACGGGACTGTCCAATATGGCGGTTTAGCCCCATTTTCTTGACACAAGGCGTAACAGCTTTTGCCCAAGGAACTGCCCCACCAAATAACCTGTTTTTGAAAAAAATGTGATTGAGTATAGTAACAGTAATGTCTTTCATAACATTTTGTAACCTCTATGACGTCATTGCTTACCTCTGAGAGACCAGACGGTAAAATGCGCGTTTGGGGGTAAAACTGATCTTTGGATTTCTTTTACGCGCAAATGACAGGAGTGAGTTGAAAATGTAGGGCGCGATTTTATTAATTAATCATGTCTGAACACTCCTATACCATTTAATGCTATCGGCACGATGTGCAAGTTCGTCACATTTGACCATTTCACTCAAACGTCACGTACCGTCTTAAACGGTCTCCCATCCCATAATGCTGTGCGTGATATTTTCATATTGCATCAGCGTTCAGACACTGGACTACGATATTATTTCATCACAAAGTTTATAAATTCTAGGTTAAGCACTGGAAACAGCGTTTGAAATGTTTGCGTTTCAGTTGCGTCTCTTTTGCCCTCGAGTTTAGATCAACGTTCCAGGGTGGGTTTATTCTCAGCTTTCCGGTACGGGTAAAATCTCTTTGAGGTAGGAAGGCGGAGGAGCGGATCGAAAGAGGAAGGATAGGTTTTGTCTTTCAACTTCATTAAAGGGAGTGGGAGGAGCGGATCGAAAGAGGAAGGATAGGTTTTGTCTGTCATCTTCATTAAAGGGGCTGGGAGGGGCGGATTGAGAGAGGAAGGATATGTTTTGTCTGTCATCTTCATTAGAGGGACTGGGAGGGGCGGATTGAGAGAGGAAGGATATGTTTTGTCTGTCATCTTCATTAGAGGGACTGGGAGGGGCGGATTGAGAGAGGAAGGATATGTTTTGTCTGTCATCTTCATTAGAGGGGCTGGGAGGGGCGGATTGAGAGAGGAAGGATATGTTTTGTCTGTCATCTTCATTAGAGGGACTGGGAGGGGCGGATTGAGAGAGGAAGGATATGTTTTGTCTGTCATCTTCATTAGAGGGACTGGGAGGGGCGGATTGAGAGAGGAAGGATATGTTTTGTCTGTCATCTTCATTAGAGGGACTGGGAGGGGCGGATTGAGAGAGTAAGGATATGTTTTGTCTGTCATCTTCATTAGAGGGACTGGGAGGGGCGGATTGAGAGAGGAAGGATATGTTTTGTCTGTCATCTTCATTAGAGGGACTGGGAGGGGCGGATTGAGAGAGGAAGGATATGTTTTGTCTGTCATCTTCATTAGAGGGACTGGGAGGGGCGGATTGAGAGAGGAAGGATATGTTTTGTCTGTCATCTTCATTAGAGGGACTGGGAGGGGCGGATTGAGAGAGTAAGGATATGTTTTGTCTGTCATCTTCATTAGAGGGACTGGGAGGGGCGGATTGAGAGAGGAAGGATATGTTTTGTCTGTCATCTTCATTAGAGGGACTGGGAGGGGCGGATTGAGAGAGGAAGGATATGTTTTGTCTGTCATCTTCATTAGAGGGACTGGGAGGGGCGGATTGAGAGAGGAAGGATATGTTTTGTCTGTCATCTTCATTAGAGGGACTGGGAGGGGCGGATTGAGAGAGTAAGGATATGTTTTGTCTGTCATCTTCATTAGAGGGACTGGGAGGGGCGGATTGAGAGAGGAAGGATATGTTTTGTCTGTCATCTTCATTAGAGGGACTGGGAGGGGCGGATTGAGAGAGTAAGGATATGTTTTGTCTGTCATCTTCATTAGAGGGACTGGGAGGGGCGGATTGAGAGAGGAAGGATATGTTTTGTCTGTCATCTTCATTAGAGGGACTGGGAGGGGCGGATTGAGAGAGGAAGGATATGTTTTGTCTGTCATCTTCATTAGAGGAGCTGGGAGGGGCGGATTGAGAGAGGAAGGATATGTTTTGTCTGTCATCTTCATTAAAGGGACTGGGAGGGGCAAGATAGATATTGACGTGAGAAGCCACTGCTGGTGGTGGTGCGTTACAGTAAAGTATGATGTGTGACGGTTCCAGGGGGACTCAACGGTCGTGCATGACACACTCTGTATGCATCATGCGGGGCCCGGGTGTCTCCGGCTAGACCGGGGCATTTAACGACCCTGTATGACTTTTAACTCGTCTTTCCCTCTATCACACGTCTCTCCCCCCCCCCCCCCCTCCTCCTTTTTAAAAAATAATTTTTTCAATATGACTGATTTCCTTAAAATTTTAAATCTGTCTCATAAAATTATTATCCTTCTACATAGCAAACGGAGCATCAAAAAATATTGAAATTATTCCTGACTATCTTAGGCTCTATTTTTTCCGCATAATATCTCATCAGTTCACGTTCTACCCTATCTTTGCTGAACTTATTTTATTTCTTTTTCGTACTAAAGTGCAGCCGGAATATTCAACGTGATGAAGTTGGCTGCCTAAGGCGAAGAAGAAGACGAAGAAGAAGAAGGTAATATTGGCGTCAGTTTGTTACAGTAAAGTATGTGTTAAGGTTATCTTGGTGTCAGTTTGTTACAGTAAAGTATGATGTGTGAAGGTACAAAATTTTTATTTGAACTAGGGCGTGACAACGCAAGATCAACCAGGCGTGCGGCAGCATTTTCGGCTTCAGCGACATTGACCTTTGAACAATGACCTTCATTTTCGAACTTGGCCTAGATAATTATACTGTCCTAGCTACCTATTCACTAACATGCAAAACTTGACAAAAAGAGAGCCGAGCAGTAAGTACCCCAATGTCACTGCCCTTATATTGCCTTGGCATGAGGCTGTGTCAGACCAGTTGACATAAGCTAGAACGCCAAGGCTACATCAAAAAGTTGTTATGCTCTGAATGGTTGTGCGGGGATTGTCTTAAGCCATGACAAGCTCCCAGCATAACATCATGAGTCTAAAATCCCCCGAAGACGGAGTGTGGCTGCCCACATGGCGGGGTAATCAAAAACGGTCACACACGTAATGTTCTCATCCCTAGCTGGTGCATTTGTGCCGTATTGTTCAAGTGATCTGGCTGTTGGGATGATCCCTGGAGTCGTTAAGCCAGGGAACAACAACAACTGCCCTTGTACTATAGAGACAAATAAAGGGCGATTCTAAACAATGTTTGTTTCGCTTGCACCAGTGTCTTGCAGCAAGAATTGTACGGCACAGTTTATGCTCCAGTGACTTTGACCTTTGACGAATTAGGGGAAGACGGGGTAAAAAGCGCATGGGCGGGTAAGAAGCCCACCCCAATTATCTCATGAAATGAAGCAAATTTCAGTCTCATTTTGCCCATGAGACGAGCGTTAATGTCTAGCATTCGTCTCATGGGCAAATTTGACTGAAATTTTCTTTATTTCATGAGATAATTGGGGTGGGCTTCTTACCCGCCCATGCGCTTTTTACCCCGTCTTCCCCTACCTTCATCTTTGGACCTAGATGCTCTAATTATGTATCCGCACGCAAAGGTTGAACATCCTAGGTCCCTCCATTTAAACATTATTGTGTTAAAGCCAGCGCGGAACTATATAAGCAAGCAGTAGGCTAAACATGTCACTCTAGTTATTATATCTGCATTGTTAAAAAGTTCGGGACTGTACTGATGCTGCACTGCCTCCGGGCAATGCCTCCAGGATCGTTCCCAGCATCTTTACATCTACTAATGTCCCATATGTGTCTATTCCAGACCGGAGAACGTTAAACAGATTTTCACAAAATGTCACTCCTCCGGCCTGGAAGAGGCACAAATGGACATTATTAACAATAAAGATAGTTGGACGATCCTGGAGGTATTGCAATACCAGGAAAGTGCCGAAGGGTGTGTTTTTTAAATTTATAAATAAGCCGTTTTTTGTTAGTGAGACCCGATTTTTTTATTTTTTTATTTTTTTATTTGGAGCTTTACGTCCTCTCGACCTGGGAAGGCATGTGAGACCCGATTCCTAGGATCGTCTCTTTCATAACCCTGTTGTGCTTTTAACATAGATAAATATTTAGATATAGTCAGACAACCAGGAACAAACAGACTGCCCTGAAAACATTAAAGGAGCACCCTGACGGGTGGGTTTTTGCAAGAAACACGTCGAGATCACCAGGAAGACACCCTTTACAGAGATCGCAACACCCACTTTGCTCTGGTTTTCTAGAAATCAAACCGTCAAATCAGCGATTCCTCCTAATTGAAAGTCAAATTCTTTTCTAATGGCGGCCTGAGTTTCGACCAACTCGTTTGCACGAAATTTCCACAATACAAACCTTTTTGGTTTAATTTTTTTCAATTTTTTTATACAGTTTACCAAAAGGAGTTTTGCTCACAGCAAAGGAAATAGCTCCATTTTAAAAAAAATACTGCACTACAAATAAGAAAAAGCTTCAACCACAATGAGTGGCCTCCACCCACCCCATCCAAAATGGCTTCTCCCTCCGGCATCTCCGCCAAGGAGGAATCGCCGCGTTGACGGTTTGATTTATAGGAAACCAGAGCAAAGTGAGTGTTCCGATCCTTGAAAAGGCTGTCTTTCTGGTGATCTCGACGTGTGTTGAACAGGTTTCACTTGTGGCGGTGCCATAGCCGATGAGGTTTAACCGAGGCGTGGTCACCGCTACAGCTATCTGTATTAATAAAAAAAATCGTGACTTTACTGGTTTCGTACTGCCTCCGGGCATTGCCTCCAGTATTGTTCCCACCATATTTGTATTTACAAATGTCCCATGTGTGTCTGATTCAGACCAAGAGGACGTAAAACACCATTTTCGTCGTCGATCTCGACGTTTTTCTTGCAAAATCTCACCCGCCAGGGTCCACCTTTTAACCAGCTTTTGCGTAACGGCTGGTTGTGTATGCTAGTCTGTCGTTTCCGACAACGACTGCCTGAAAGCAGAGGGGGCAGATACTATTCTGGCGGGCTGGGCGAGAAGTTGTTTATAGTGGAGATGCCTTACCCAGGGTACATCCCCACTCTATCGGCCAAAAGGGATTTGAGGACACAGTTGGCGTTGAGGAAGGTCCCCAAAGGCCATCCCATCCCTTTGGCTGCAGCACCAGAGCCTAGAGTAATAGTCTTCCGCAAGAGACTAAATTGTACCGTGATTTTCCATTACCGTAGAAAATCATCTATTGTACAGCTCTCATGTTACTGTTGGCCCCTACTACAGGCTAATGTCAACCAATGATAAGAGCCATTTAAGTAAAGGGCAACATGTGGTTGCTATGGCAGCGTTGATCAATCTGACTTTGTATTCTAAAATGTGGTTTTGACCAGAACATGCCATTCTTGCTTTCCCAGCTAATTAAGAGACTGCGTCTCTCTTCAGATTCTTTGGGATCACATCCATCATTAACTTCGGTACATCAATGAAAGGATAGCGGAGAAAATTGTTTCTTTATTGATGGTAGGCTAAATTAGGCCTATAGCTGACGATTCCACGGCTTATTTGCACTCTGCCCTCACACAAAAGAAGGTTGGAATAAACATGACTCAAAATGTCAAAGAAATAAGAGAGAGGTGTGTGTGTGTGTGTGTGTGTGTGTGTGTGTGTGTGTGTGTGTGTGTGTGTGTGTGTGTGTGTGTGTGTGTGTGAGAGAGAGAGAGAGAGAGAGAGAGAGAGAGAGAGAGAGAGAGAGAGAGAGAGAGAGAGTGACAGAGAGAGAGAGAGAGAGAGAGAGAGAGAGAGAGAGAGAGAGAGAGAGAGAGAGAGAGAGAGAGAGAGAGAGAGAGAGAGAGAGAGAGATGTGCGTGCGTACATGTCTTGCATGGCGCTCTGTGTGTGTGTGTGTGTGTGTGTGTGTGTGAGAGAGAGAGAGAGAGAGAGAGAGAGAGAGAGAGAGAGAGAGAGAGAGAGAGAGAAGAGTGTGTGTGTGTGTGTGTGTGTGAGAGAGAGAGAGAGAGAGAGAGAGAGAGAGAGAGAGAGAGAGAGAGAGAGAGAGAGAGAGAGAGAGAGAGAGAGAGAGATGTGTGCGTGCATGCGTCTGGCGTGTGTGTGTGTGTCAAAGAAATAAGAGATAGTTGCGTGTGTGTGTGTGTGTGTGTGAGAGAGAGAGAGAGAGAGAGAGAGAGAGAGAGAGAGAGAGAGAGAGAGAGAGAGAGAGAGAGAGAGAGAGACTGAAACACTGAACACTGAACACTGAAAATGTTTACTGCAAGGCCACCGGCCTGTATGCAAGGGAGGTAACAAAATATGACACACAACATAATATGAATAAAATAAAATAAACAAAACAAAAACATCATGTACGAGTTAAGCATTTCGCATCAACAACAAAAAAAATACAACAGTGGATTTTCCTTAAACACCAAATGCATTGGATAGAGATATTTATCAAATACTATCTAGTTTAAATTTTCTTCTTCTCTTCTCTTTAAGGCATAATATATAAACATTGCCACGGAGCGATTTATAAATGTTGTTTCGTTTTGCAATAGTACAGATAAATGCATATTTTCATTTGTATTTTTGAAGGCTTTAGCTAAGTACTTTTTTCTTAAAATTTGATACAGTGGACACACTAGCAAGAAATGCCGTTCATCTTCTATAACGTTACAATTTGGACAGCTCTTCGATTTATTTGAATATCGTCTGTGAAAATTAATACCAGAAACGCCAAGTCTAAATCTTGTGAATGCAGTACGGAATTTCATAATAGTTATGTCTGTAAGATACTTTTCCGGGTTCAACCAGGATTTTAAAACATCGATACGTATCAAACCTGTCACTTTCGTGGAGTTTACCAGACCATTCTGTCTTATAGCAATCAATTATCCGTTGTCTAAACACATGTAAAAATATTTTTTTCATTTCCCACCCCACCATTTAACCATACTTCTGAAAAACCATATGTATCTAAACAACGTCTAACTGTACTGACCCAGTTATGCTTGTCAAATTGATTTTCTTTTTCTTGGGTGCACTTGTTTCTATACATTTCATATGCCTGTTTTGGTAATCTGCACCGATCTAATTTTTGTAACTTAAACCAATATCTGATTGCTTTTAAAATACAATCGACAAATAAAGGAGTTCGCCGTATGCCATCAGGTTTGGGGTCTTAGGACTAATTTGGAGAAATCTTTTACAAGCGAATAGATGAGGAGATTCTATAATTTGGAAACGTGACATGAGCAGAATATAACAGCATCGGTTTTACTTGTGCATCAAACAATTTGAAGAAAACTGTCGGATCCATTGTTCCAAGAGACCACATTGTTTTAAAAATCTCTACAACTTTGCCTTTAGCTCTACCTGCTAATTCCTCCAGAGCTGAATCAAAAGATAATTTAGTAGTTATTGTAAAACCTAAATATTTATAACTATTGACAATTTCTATTTCTGTTCCTTCGTAAAACCATTTTTCTGTCCTAGATAAATACCCACCTCTTCTAAAAACCATTACTTTTGTTTTGCTAAGATTGACCCTTAAACCAAGCGATTTTGACGCCTCAGCAAGATTATCAATTTGATGTTGAAGCCCTACTGGTGTGGATATATATATCAAGCATATATCGTCAGCAAAAAGGAGTAAGAAAATTTCCCGCAAACCCGGCAAAAACTGAAAACCATGTTTTCCTTTTTTGGTAACATTTTCAGCAACTTCAGTTATTAACAAGGAAAAAATCAGGGGGGACAACATACACCCTTGCTTCACACCTGCTGGACAATCGAAAAACTCAGATAAAAAAAACTTCCGGGAGGTGAGTGAGGCATGGCGCAGCAAATATTTTTCAGTGGAGCAAATTACGACGTTTGAACACAAATTTCGACGGCTACAATGAGCGCTGTGACTTTACAGTAAGTTTGAGAGAGAGAGAGAGAGAGAGAGAGAGAGACAGAGAGAGAGAGAGAGAGAGAGAGAGAGAGAGAGAGAGAGAGAGAGAGAGAGAGAGAGAGAGAGAGAGAGAGAGAGAGAGAGAGATAGATGTGCGTGCGTACATGCGCAAGGCGTGTGTGTGCGTGTGCGCGCGCACGCGCGTGTGTGTATGGTGTAGTAGGTCTACATCAGGGGAGGACCAAATTAAAATTGTTTGTTTGTCGATCGCCGATCACACTTGGAGTCCAGATCCTGAGACGAAATTGGCGGTCCTCGGCAGGGTGTCCACAGACCCGTGTGACGTACTACAAGTCACATTTTGTCGCCGGCGTCAAAATGTGACAAAATGCACACCTCCGGAAGGGTCCGTAAAAGCGACAGAATGTGCCTTGTAGGAAATCACATTTTGTCGTCACAACTCTTGGCTTTTGTTAGTTTGTCAACGTGTTTGGAGTGTTATAGTCCCCCACCCACACCACCCTGTTGTGACACATTTTGTCGCCGTGACGTACTACAAGTCACATTTTGTCGCCGTGACGTACTACAAGTCACATTTTGTCGCCGTGACGTACTACAAGTCACATTTTGTCGCCGATCACATTTTGACGCCGGGAACAAAATGTGACGTACTACAAGTCACTCTTTCAACTTCTGAAGGGTAAATCTATGGCTCTCTCTCTCTCTCTCTCTCTCTCTCTCTCTCTCTCTCTCTCTCTCTCTCTCTCTCTCTCTCTCTCTCTCTCTCTCTCTCTCTCTCTCTCTCTCTCTCTCTCTCTCTCTCTCTCTCTCTCTCTCTCTCTCTCTCTCTCTCTCTCTCTCTCTCTCTCTCTCTCTCTCTCTCTCTCTCTCTCTCTCTCTCTCTCTCTCTCTCTCTCTCTCTCTCTCTCTCTCTCTCTCGCTCTCAGCACGCAAAGAAGCATGCGCGTTCACTTAGACCCCCCCCCCCACACACTCATATATATACACACACAAATTAAACAATTTTTGATGTGGTTGACCAGTGGTCAGTGTTACTGACCAGTGGCAGTGTCACTGACCAGTGGTCACTTTGGCCTATTTTCACTGTTTGACTGCAAATTAGTGTATTAGGAGTTCCAATGAACATTTTTTTTAATATTGTTGACCAGTGGTCGGTGTTACTGACCAGTGGTCGTTTTGACCTAGCCTATTTTCACTGTTTGCAAATTAGTGTATTAGGAGATTAGGAGTTCAAATGAACAAATTTTGATGTGGTTGACCAGTGGTCAGTGTCACTGACCAGTGGTCACTTTGGCCTATTTTCACTCTTTGATCGCAAATTAGTGTATTAGGAGTTCAAATGAACAATTTTTGATGTGGTTGACCAGTGGTCAGTGTCACTGACCAGTGGTCATTTTGGCCTATTTTCATTGTTTGACTGCAAATTAGTGTATTAAGAGTTCAAATGAACAAGGTTTGATGTGGTTGACCAGTGGTCAGTGTGACTGACCACTACTGACCACTGGTCAACCACATCAAACCTTGTTCATTTGAACTCCTAATACACTAATTTGCGATCAAAGAGTGAAAATACGCCAAAATGACCACTGCTCAGTGTCACTGACCACTGGTCAACCACATAAAAAATTGTTCATTTGAACTCCTAATACACTAATTTGCAGTCAAACAGTGAAAATAGGCCAAAGTGACCACTGGTCAGTGACACTGACTACCGGTCAACCACATCAAGTGACACTAACCACTGGTCAACCACATCAAAAATTGTTCATTTGAACTCCTAATACACTAATTTGCGATCAAATAGTGAAAATAGGTCAAAATGACCACTGCTCGGTGTCACTGAGGCCAATGTGACCACTGGTCAGTGACACTGACCACTGGTCAACCACATCAAGTGACACTGAGCACTGGTCAACCACATCCAAAAAAATTCATTGGAACTCCTAATACACTCATTTGCAGTCAAACAGTCAAAATAGGCCAAAATGACCACTGGTCAGTAACACTGAGCACTGGTCAACCACATCAAAAATTGTTTAATTTGTGTGTGTATATATGAGTGTGTGTGTGGGGGGGGTCTAAGTGAACGCACATGCTTGTTTGCGTGCAGAGAGCGAGAGAGAGAGAGAGAGAGAGAGAGAGAGAGAGAGAGAGAGAGAGAGAGAGAGAGAGAGAGAGAGAGAGAGAGAGAGAGAGAGATGGGGAGAGAGAGAGAGAGAGAGAGAGAGAGAGAGAGAGAGAGAGAGAGAGAGAGAGAGAGAGAGAGAGAGAGAGAGAGAGTGATTGAGAAACAGAGAAACAGAGAGAAACACTGAGTGGAGAGAGATAATGAGAGAGTATGTGTTGGTGCTTATAGGAAAGTGGGGGGTGGTGGGGTGGGGGCGGGTGGGGTTATAACACTCCAAACACGTCGACAAACTAACAAAAGCCAAGAGTTGGTGCGACAAAATGTGAATTCCTACAAGGCACATTTTGTCGCTTTTACGGACCCTTCCGGAGGTGTGCATTTTGTCACATTTTGACGCCGGCGACAAAATGTGATTTTTGTCGACAAAATGTGACTTGTACGTCACATAGATCGGCGACAAAATGTGTCATAACAAGGGCCGTTTTCGTCTCGAGTACCGGGGCCGTTTTCGTAACCAGTAGGGCCGTTTTCGTCTCGAGTACCGGGTCCATTTTCGTAACCAGTAGGGCCGTTTTCGCCAGGGGCCGTTTTCTCCGGTCGCGAAATTAAAGTTTTACGTCCTGTCGACAAAAGCCTTTTTTTTTTCTCCGGTCCAATTCCCAAATTTTTTAATATTTAAAAAAAAAAAGTTTTACGTCCTCCCGATCAAGAATATGGGACATTTCTTATTTGTAAAGTTTTAATAAAGTTGATTTTTCTATTAAGTTGTATTTAAAGTTTTATTTTGATGCCATGGCTCGACTATCGACTGTTTAAAAACTAGGGGAAGACGGGGTAAAAAGCGCATGGGCGGGTAAGAAGCCCACCCCAATTATCTCATGAAATAAAGAAACTTTCAGTCAAATTTGCCCATGAGACGAATGCTAGACATTAACGCTCGTCTCATGGGCAAAATGAGACTGAAATTTGCTTCATTTCATGAGGTCATTGGGGTGGGCTTCTTACCTGCCCATGCGCTTTTTACCCCGTCTTCCCCTAGCAAGCTAGCCTGAATCTTTAGGTATAAAAGTTTTATTTATAAAAAGAGCTTGTGCCTACTCCGAGAGCATTTTTCCGATTAAAATTTCCAGGACCACCTTTTAAAACGAAGTCACGTCACGTGTCACGTGTAGGCCTACTTAAATATCTCAGACTTCTTTCTTTCCTCCCGTCCGTTAAAATGACCAATCACGTGTAGCCGTTTTGTCTCTTTAGAAATTAATGTGGGCTTATTATGCTGGTCAGCGCCTTTAAAAACAACAACAGTCAAACAAACAATCAACCAAACAAACAAATCCACCCCCCCCCCAACAAAACAAAAAGAAATAAAGAAACGTTGACGTAACACGTGGTCTAAAAGTCCTCTCAGTCACTACATTCAATTCTTTGTGTGATGAGAGTAGCGTCCAATCGGTCGGAGAAAGAATGCCAACAGCACCCGGTGTTCCCAGGCGGTCACCCATCCAAGTACTGACCAGGCCCGATGTTGCTTAACCTCGGTGATCGGACGAAGTACCGGTGTTTTCAACTTGGTGTGGCGTGGCCAATAAATCTCTGATTAAACCAGGGATGTATATCCCTGGATTAAACATAGCATCCATGGTCATGTCCATCCCAAGTATCCACAGGTCATGTGACATTACCACATTTCCGGTCAAGTCTTGAGCACGAGAGAAGTCGTTTGAAGGGAGATATTCACATCCACGACCGGCGAACCAACCTTACTTGCAAATTTCAAACTGCTCATCTGACCGTACTTCAGACGGTAAGTTTTACATTTTGGTACTATTACATTGTAGGATAATTATGTGTAACAATATTGTTAATGCCGAGGATATGAACGGTAACAACGAACAGATTTTAAAACCACGTGGAAGACACGACCTAGGAAAGGCCTACCCTTTCACCGCCAATGTAGCATTTTTTCACCACAATGGTGTAACACCCATGTCATTAAAACCCTTGAAATCGGGGTCTATTATTCACTGATATTGTCTTCCTTAATTTGGGCATTAAGGATGGACCCTATTCCAAATGTGTCACAAGGAAATCCCACAATATTACAGATGAAAACTTTTCTGTAGCCAAGTAACATTTTTGGCTCAAAGATGGCTGACGGTGAAAGGGTTAAGATTGATGCTGTCAAAGCAGGACAAAAATCGCGATTCTTGTATTTCACTGCGCGGCTTATTATGGTAGGAGATTATATATACCTTAAACTTTTTTTCTTTTATTTGTTTTGCGGGGGGGGGGGGGGGGTGGGGGGGGGGGGGGGGGGGGTGTCTGTTTTCTTCGTTTTATTTGTGGAATTGTTTGATTTATTTGATTTCCATGAAGTTTGTTCTCGAAGTCTGATATGGCAAACCTTAGTTGTCGGCATGACTGATATGGCTGGGGAATGACTGTTTTTCATCTGTGTCCTTCGTGCGTGTGTGCGTGTGTACGGAGTCAGTGCAGCGTCCCTCCGTCCGTCCACTGTCGAAGTAAGGGTCAAAGGGAAATAACTCAGGCGAGAGAACTGCAAACCTGCTCGGTTTGATCTCGGAAGTTACCTGAGCGGCTTGGTTGGTTTTTTTTAGCCAACTTTTGTACTTCATCGGGTTAGGGATAGGGTTAGAATCAGTTTTGGGCTATTTTCGTCAGAATTAAAGATTTATAATCCCAATTTAAGAAAATAAACATCTGCTGGAAGCGTTATGTATAAGTATGTTGACCTACCCTGGCTAACACACTCCAGGGATCATCCCAACAGCCGAAGCTCTTGAACATTATGGTACAAATGCATCAGCTAGGGATGACGAACATTACGTGTGTGACCGTTTTTGATTGGGCAGCCACACTCCGTCTTCGGGGGAGCAGTGTGTGTCTTGTGTGTCGATTTTCTAAAAAGAAAACTGCTGAATGGAATTTAGTCAAATATGGTAGAGTGGTAGGCATTTTATATTTTTATTCATTCTGAAGATTCCGTTTGATTATGATAGTATTGCTGATTTCTTTTCTGAATACAGAAGATTTCAAAATGTTTCTAAACTACTGGATACATTTGTTTTTATCAAGTAAATACTTACTACAGACATCTCATTTTTAAAGGCTGTCAGTGCTACTTTTCATGACCCTCATGGTTGTTATTAAATTCATTGTTAAAAATACTGGTGTTGCACTGCCTCAGGGCATTGCCTCCAGGATCGTCCCCACCATCTTTATATCTACTAATGTCCCATATGTGTTTGTTCCGGACTGGAGGACGTTAAGCAGATTTTCATTATTGAATTCTTAGGGATTGTTTTTAATTTATATTTTCCTCATTATTATTATTATTAAAAAAACCTATTCCTCTGAGTTTTAGGGGGGGGGAGGGGGGGTGCTGATGCCCCTTTCCTTAGCCACTTCTAAACATTCCCCTTTCAAGCCACTCTTGCTGAACGTAATTTTACCCTCTGAGTTTTTGTTTAATGCAGAAGGATCAACTTTTGTCAAAACTACTGGATTGTTTTTAATCAACTATGGAGTAAAAGAGTAGATCTCATTTCTAAAAGCTGTGTTACTTTTTATGACCATCAAATGGTTGTTATTCAGCTTTCGGGATTATTTTTAACCTAGTATTCCTCTGCGCCTGTAATGAAGAGTGCGTCTTACTCTTAGACAGTCAACAGTATGTAAATTAGACTAAACAGCCAATCGTTCTGGGAGTTTAGTCTAATTTACATACCACTACCCGTGTTGACTGTCCAACGCGCACTCATGATTATGTACTCCTTGAGTTTTAGGGGGTCCGCTGATTCCCTTTTCCTTAGCCACTAGCCTTCCCCTTTCAAACCACTCACTAATATATATACATATGACGTTGTTGTCATACCCTGGCTAAAAGACTCCAGGATCATCCCAACAGCCAAAGCACTTGAACACTATGGTACAAATGCACCAGCTAGGGATGAGAACATAACGCGTGTGAACGTCACAGTTTTTGATTAGCCCTACACGTGGGCAGCCACACTCCGACTTAAGAGGATTTTGGAGATTGATGATGTTATGCTAGGACCTTGTTGTGGCTAAAGACAATCCCCGCATAACTATGCAGAGCATGATAACATTTTGATGTAGCCTTGGTGTTCTAGCCTATGGCAATTGGTCTGACACAGCCGTAAGCCTAAGCCAAGGCGAGTAAGAATGTTATAAAGGAGAACTAGGAATTCATTGTGACAGTGATACCTGTCCAAACCTAAGTTAATATGCTGCAACACGCCAATCAGATAGATTATATTAGTATATAATATACTTGTTAAAGGGACAGTGCTCTTGTTTTACTCTTTGACAAGTACCCAGATGAGTGATTTCCCTTTGATCATGTCTGATCTGTCATTTGAACATGTGCTTGGGCCCAAAAAGCACTGATGCAGCACAAACTGACTGCAAGGGCACTAAAATTGTCCTTTGCCTGTCCCCCATACTCCCAAGCCTCATCCTTCACCTGCTCCCCTGCCTACCCTCTTCCCCGGCCCCTCCCGGGGGCCTCCCTCTCCCATCCCATCTGACACTTCCACACAAAATCTGAAGGGATTCCTTCAAGCAGTTTATGAGATACAGCCTGGACAGACAGAAAAAAGGTCAAGGTCAAGAAACTTCAAAGTATCTCCAACTGCATTCCTTAGTCTAAATAATGCTGATCGAGAATATTGTATTTTACTGACTACTAGGTGCACCTGATTATAAGGCGCACCCCCCAAATTTCACACAACATTCAGATTTTGTTATTATAGCTTCTTACTATATTATAAGTCACATCACAAGGCGCAGGGGCCTCAGTCTAGGAAAAAAGTATAGCCTTATAGTCCGCAAAACACGGTATATATCAGGGTTCGCACGCCCCTTGAGGGCCCTTGAAACCCCTTTAAATTTGAACTCGGTCAAATAGGTGCTTGAAACCCTCTAAAATGAGCACAATTGTAATCAACCCTTGAAGATCTTTCGAGCTTGTCCTACATATATCAAATCCTACCAGGCAGAAACCATTGGGACACTGACTTCAAATACTCGTAAAATCGAGAGAGAGAAAAAAAAGAAGATCGCGATTGATGCTTTCGTTCAAAGCTTCGTTTCCATCATCTACTTATACTCATACACATGCACACTCGCATTTCCATGCTTAGCTTTTGAGGTTCATAGCTTCCTCTCAGTGGGCCTAGGCCAAGATGATGCGCATTTTGAAACGGAAAGCATTCACGACACCGTTTACCTGTGTCAACATGCTGAAAGAAGCATGTGGCTCGAAAAAGAAGAGTATAGCTGCTGGATAGCCCAGTGTGTTGAAATTCAGCACCCAACTATGCATTGAGAAGCTGTCGTTAGCCACAGCAAAGGGGGAACGAAACATCTAGAGCGTGAAAAATCCGTTCAACAGTTTGTGAGAACATCAATACACAGACATACATACAGACAGACAGACCAAAAACAATACCCGTCGCAGAGTCTGTCTGGCCGGGTAAAAATTAGGGGTGTAGTCACAGAAGTGGAAGTGAGGGATTTTGGTGTTTTACTTGGTATTATTATTCTAGTCACAGAGACTTGTCTCTGTCATATTCGGGGTGCTCTCACCTGGAGAGGTGGGATAACTGTAGCTAGCTAATGGGCGAAGTTTGTTAGAGAGGGAGGGAGGGAGAGAGTCGTTTTGTGCCCTCTGTACTACCAATCAAATATGTTGTACTAAAAAAACGAAAGCCCCTCTATGTTTGTCTCTGATTTTAAAAAAAAAAGGGGGGGGGCGAGTCATGTAAACAATGGGTGCAGTTTGAGAGAGAGAGAGAGAGAGAGAGAGAGAGAGAGAGAGAGAGAGAGAGAGAGAGAGAGAGAGAGAGAGAGAGAGAGAGAGAGAGAGAGAGAGAGAGAGAGAGAGAGAGAGAGAGAGAGAGAGAGAGAGATTTAATTTGTTCCCTTTGTTCAAATTTCCAGGATCTCCAAGAATTGCAGACGGCGTCACAAAGAACGATGGCGAACACGAGACCAGTCACCTTTAAACCAAAATGGACAGTGAAAAAGATGGAGAGGATCGAGGAAGGCCTTCGGCATGGGGAGTCGGGTTCCTTTGACAAACAAAGACGACTTTACAAGGAAATGGAGACCCGCGGTGTGCTACCATCTTTAAAAGAAAAAGGATTGTTTCACTGCCTTGTGCTACACGCGGTGGATAACTACAAAGTTCGCCAGTTGAACATGACAGATATTAAAAAGCACAGACTAGGCAGCAAGTTTTGGGACGCCATCTTCGCTTCTTTGAAGTCACAAAAAAGATGGGGTTGTGCCATGCTACTGTTGGGGTGTGCAAACGACCGCCAGCGAGCAATGACTTGGTTTAGGGAGTTGGAGGAGGAAGACGAACTAGATATGTTTGATCTGCTTACGCGTGGACCTGAGGGTGCAGGGCTGAAATCTTGGCTCATGTATGCCTTACTTTGTGGCAAAATCGGACCTATCAAACTCTTTTTATGCTCAGAGAACAAGCATGTGCAGAACGCTGTTTGTGAAGTTCTAAATAAAACCCCAATTCTTCTGGCTCGTCTTGTGCGGCTTACTTGTAAATGGAGGCAGGCATCGATGCTCAATCAGTTAGATCAGAGCACCCAAAATGGCATTGACTGTTCCAAGTGTCTGTTTATGGCCGGTAAGGCCGGTCTGTTCTCCAAGTGTCTCCCGCCAGTTAAATTTGGTAATGATGCAGATGAAGCAAGCCTACTTGACAGACCTCTTGGGGTTGCAGTACTCCACAATCAGCCAGACCTCGTCCGATTCTTGTACGAGGTTGGAGCAGCAGCCAACAACCTTGAGCTCCTCAGACTGAGTCAGCACCCAGTCCTCAAGGAAAGGTGCCAAGTAGAAAGTATGGAAGAGGAACCTTCATCTCCAACCAACGAGTTTCCGTTACAAGATGACGTGCATGCTGCCAGAGACATAAGAAAATTTCTCTCCAGCAAAGGATCAGAGCCCAGATCCCTACAAGACCTCTGTCTCCTGGACGTGACCAAACGTGTTGGCTGGGGACTGGAGAGAGACAGAAAAGTGGAGCCGATGGAAATCCCTGTGGTCCTGAAAGAACTTTTGACCAACGACATAAAGAAAACAGGCCATTAAATAACAGACCCCCAAAAAAAAAACCCACCAACAACAACAACAAAAACATGCCGTTCGCATAGTGTAGTGTTCATGTATATGCTCTAACTTTTTCTAGACTAATTGTGCCAAAAACGTGAAATAGCATGTTTTCATGGTAGTTTGAAAATAACGTGCTATTTAGTTCTAACAAATTATGCGCTTCTCTTTCAGTAATCGTGTGTCGCTATATACTAGTACATTTCTGTTTTGCTTGATTTGGTCAAGTGTATGCATGTATTTACTTTTCAATATGTGTATCCGCATGCACACAATATGACTAGGTCTTCTTTTTGTTACGTGTGTGCGTGTACCTCTTAATTTGTGCATGTTAAAAATGAATAATGTAATGTAGGAATAGGTTTGATTTTGCCATGGGTACATGTATTTATATTTTAAATTGTGCATGCTAAAATGAGTACGTAAAGTAATACTATGTTTGACTTTATTATAAACATGGGTTTCTTTTCAAATAAGTACATTTTAACGATGAGTTATAAAGTATGATTAAGGTGGGGGGTTTTGTCATATGTTTGTGGTGCACTTCTCGTAGGATTGGGTTTTATTTTCCCGTGTGTATGCGCTTACTGCCAAATTTTGAATGTTAATAATGAAAATAGTCAATAATAGGTTTTGTTTTGTTATTGATATATTACAATATAGGGATGTATTTTGCATGCTTTTTATTACTTTGTGCTTATTTTCGTTTTCCATTTTCTACATGTATGTATGTATTTTGTCCAGAGGGCTGGATGTAAAAAAAGCATGTTATTGCTTACTCTATTACCCTCTATAAATAACATTAATTAATTAATTCTCTCTCTCTCTCTCTCTCTCTCTCTCTCTCTCTCTCTCTCTCTCTCTCTCTCTCTCTCTCTCTCTCTCTCTCTCTCTCTCTCTCTCCTTTCTCTGCATATATCTTTATTGTCATGTACTTCAAAATGTGAGGTGAAATAAGGCTGCCAACAAACAAAGTTAGGAAACACTTTCAAAATGCTCATATTTTGGTAATTTGCTTGTAGCTTCCAAACGCAACGCAACTTGGCAGTTACATACACAAGAGAGAAAGCAACAAAAAATTTAACAATCGCCATTGGTTTCTATGGTAATGTGATTTTAAATTGCCTCAAAATCCAGAAAATTGCAACAAATTTATTACACCAGTATTTTTCCACAGAGTGATTTGGGCAGAATGATGCTCGTCACATGTTAGCAGGAAGATTAAAGAATGAGTACAACTCACAATAACATCCTTTCTTGACAGAAGAGATAATTACATTATTCGGTTATAGTTACGAGAGTTATGCAGCGAAAGTTGGGTGTTTTGGAACTTGGGAGACCCTTAGCATGTGCAGGAAGGTGGTCACCAATTTCAGGCATCAAGTGTCAGTCATTATCAAGCTGTGACAGTGGTTCCCGCACAACCACACCTTCCTGCAGCCATTCCAGGGCTCTCCCTAGATCCAAAAGGCTCAACTTTCGCTACATGCACAGTCATTGTGACTCTCTTTTGTTCAGAAAGGATATTTTTGTGTGAGTTGCACTCATTCTTTAAGCTTTCTAACATACGCTGAATACCGTTTTACTCAGTCCACATTGTGGAAAAAATGCACTGAAATTACATTGGCGCTTTTTTATTTTAAAGTCAAATTACCATAGCAACCGATGAAGATCGCAAAACATTTATGCTTTCACGGTGTGGCTGTGCTTCTTTGGTATGTGACTGCCAAGTTTTAAGCTTTAGATCTAGATGTGAAATGTTTTGAATATATGGGCAAATAACCAAAACATGAGTATTATGAAAGTGTTCCCTAACTTTTTGTGGGCGGCATACATGGTCAGGTCAGGTAGATTAAGACGACTAGGCCTCGCGGCCTCTCAAGCGTCTTTTTTTTTCTTTTTCTCTTTTCCTTTTTTGGGGGGTTGGCACAGCTGTGACGGTTTTGGTAGACTATTCATCATACTGGTATTTTAATTTACTAAGGTTTGGGTCTTTGTCCAGGAGGTTTTTGAATTTGTTAATATCAGGTGCAAGTTTTGTCTGAGCAGGAAGTGCGTTCCAATAGTTAGTCACTCTGTTACTGAAAAAGTGTCTCCTGATGTTAGTTCTACTGTACTGTGTTAGTATTTTTAATTCATGATTTCTAGTCTTTGAAAAATTTGAAATCTGAAACAAACTTTTGTTAGTATTGTCAGGACCATTAAGAATTGTGTATATATATACATTAATTAGGTCACCACGAATTCTTCTGTATTTCAAGGATGGTAGATCAAGTTTGTGTAGCATTACGATACAATAACGCTTGTCATTTGAGGTTACCTATGTCGTGTAAAAGGGCTTGCAGACATGTCCATTTTAATTTTTTTTATCTAGCCTTGATTTGTTTATTACGAAGCTTTAAAACGACTACTTAATTAAACAGTTGAATTTTGTTATTTGTTATGCTATCAAGGAATTCCAATGGTGAAGTTCATATCTGTTTTTTTATATGATGATCTGAATAAAACATGTTGCATTCTGAATGTTTTTAAAACACGTGTGTGTGTGTGCGTGTGTGCGTGCGTCTGTGTGCGCGCGCGTGTCGTAGTGTATTTGTGTGTGTGTGCGTGTGTGTGCGCGCGCGTGTGTGTGCGTGTGTGTGTGTGTGTGTGCGCGCGCGTGTGTATTTGTGTGTGTGTGTGTGCTCGCGCGCGCGCGTGTGTTGTCTCTATGTCTGGGTTAGGGTTGGGGTCAAATTTACGAGCTTCTGTAACTGAAAAATATTACAGTGGAACCTCCCGTATAAGACCTCCTATTATAAGACTCCCTCCCACATAAGACCTACTTCTCCGACACATTGCCCTTCTTTGTAAGTATTAAATTACCTCCCTTTAAGACCCCTCATTTAAGAGCTCATTTCTAATTATTTTTGAAGGTCTTATAAGGGGGGTTCCACTGTACAAACATAAACAGATGTTCGTTTCATAACAAATCCAGTTGGCCATGCTCCTACCAACGGCTGTAGGGAGTCGGAAAATGTTCCGGTTCCATCTGTGAGTAAGAGAATGTTGCGGATAGGAGTTAGGATATCATATCAGTTACGACTCTGACTCACAGATTCCCAAGGATGCTGCTAGCTGTCAATGCCTGCAGAAACTAAGAGAGAGAAAATAAAGTTTTACGCCCTCTTGGGCCTTTCGGCCATGTGGGGCAGAATGCAGAAACTAAGAACGTCTTGCAGCCTTATCGCATGTCACCGACTTCACTGCTGCAACACAAAGCTCTAGGGTTGCCTACCTACCATTTCGCCCTTATCACTATGATTGGCCTTTGCCAATTAGTCGGGCTCACTTTGCAACAGAAATGTTGACTTCTTTTATTGCACTTTCCACTTGCAAGAGGTGTTAATTCCAAGATGCTAACCTAACTTCAGTAGGCCTACCCGCTTTTAGTACGGTTAGGCCTGATTCTTTGCTTGGTGACGTTCTAATCCTTTCACCGCCAATGTTGCATTTTTGCACCACAATGATTTAACACCCATGTCATTGAAACTCTTGAAATCAGGGTCTCTTATTCAATAATATTGTGTCCTAAATTTGGTCAGTAAGGATTCACCGTATTCTAAATGTGTCACACAGAAATCTCACAATATTGCAGACAAAATCTTTTCTGCAGCCAAGTAAGTTTAATTGAACATTTTGGCTCAAAGAGGGCTGGCGGTGAAAAGGTTAAAATAGCCTTTCGAGTTTTGTTTGAATGCTGCGGTAATGCCGTTCAGTTTCTTGATATATCCCCTTTTGGAGATTTGAAGTATTCGCCTATGCATGCAGCATGCACACACACACACACACACACACACACACACACACACACACACACACACACGCGCGCGCGCGCACACGCAACGCACATACACACACACACACACACACACACACACATATATATATATATATACGCGCACGAGCACAAACTTTAGCACAAAATACACAGAGAAGGAGAAGCACACACACACACACACACACACACACACACACACATACGCACACACACACGCACACGCACGCACACAACGGCACACACACACACACGCGTACACGCACACTGACACACACACACGTACACGCACACGCACGCACACACACACACTCTCACACACACACACACACACACACACACACACACACACACACACACACACACACACACACACACACACACACACACACACAGTGACCCACACAGAAGGTTAGATTATTTTATTGAAGTAAAAATCCGCTATAGGCCTACACGTAAAACCTGTACAGTGGAAAGGTTATTTTGCAAACATTTTTGGGTGACATTTCTCTCTTTCTCAAAACCAAATGCACGTAGCATGTGTACGGTCACCCACTGGACGCAAGTGATCATCACTTTCATGCAATGTCTGTGCACTCGTACGCATGTGTTTGTGCATGTGGGTGCACGAAAAATGAAAAGATAAAAAACCCGTAAGAGGAATATTCAGAAGAGGATGGGGAAAACAACAAAATAAGCTTACATACGCTGGAAACTCCCCAACAGAAATGAAAAGGCGCGTGGGAGGGGTGTCAGTGTACTGTACATCATACATTTTGCTATGGGATCTACTGAGCTTCGAATTTCAAACTAAAACGCATGCGACAAGGCGGGAAGGTTTTGATGTGGTTGACCAGTGGTCAGTGTCACTTGATGTGGTTGACCAGTGGTCAGTGTCACTGACCAGTGGTCACTTTGGCCTATTTTCACTGTTTGACTGCAAATTAGTGTATTAGGAGTTCCAATGAACAATTTGTGATGTGCTTGACCAGCGGCCAGTGTCACTGACCAGTGGTCGTTTTGGCCTATTTTCACTATTTGATCGCAAATTAGTGTATTAGGTGTTCAAATGAACAAATTTTGATGTGGTTTACCAGTGGTCAGTGTCACTGACCAGTGGTCATTTGGACCTATTTTCACTGTTTGACTGCAAATTAGTGTATTAAGAGTTCAAATGAACAAGGTTTGATGTGGTCAACCACATCAAACCTTATTCATTTGAACTCTTGAGGACAGTACTAAAAAAATAATACAAATCATCACATATGACACGAACTTACAAAGCATGCATCCTGTGTGCCAATAGCAGTCTAAACGAAGACTTTGGGCGTGGGGCAGGATAAACATCCCCAATCGGAAGAAGAAGAAGAACAACAACATATATGGAATGAACCATCAACCAACAATCATTGAATGCTCGGCGGAGCAGTTCCAGGAAGCACTGCAATACCAGTTCTGATCCGTGTCGGTCGGTTCTTGTCCTCGGAGAGGTCTTGCCTAGACGCCGCAAAAGAAAGGTCTATGGTCCATTGTCTTACTGTCATACCATCAGGACAGTACTCACTGCCATACCACCAGGACAGTATATATATATTATTTTAAACGCACGGTCATACCATCAGGACAGTACAAGTAATTAAATTCGCAAAGCGCTCTCCCCTTTCCGTTGAGTTAATAGCCTTCATAGGCTCCTTCAACGTATCAAATACAGGTACAGATACAGATTGCATCTAAAGCCAGATGTTGGTACACGTCATAGTAGAAAGACAAGGTTGAAAAATTTTACGCAATTTCAGGGGAAACCACTCTTGTTGGTAAAAAAACCCACAAGTCGCATTGAGGTCAACGTCTGATGCAAACACTGAACAACAGGACAGCGAAGCGAACCAAGAGCTATTGGGCAGATTTCTTGAACATTTTTGTTGAAAGTTGTAAAATAATACACATTTCGGATTAGAGTACATTGCCGAGTATATAATCATAAAAGAAGGTAAGATAAAGGTGATTCAATTTCTGAATTTGCGATTTGTTTATTTTTTATTCAACAAGACGAGGCAGACGGTCAGACTCAGACCGTCAACATGAACGAAATCTGAGCAACATTCTGTCTTGATCAGGAAAGGGATAGGTTTAGGATTAGGTTATAGTTATTTTCATGAAACGGAAAGAACGATACGTTTACATTGGAAGGCGAGAACATGAGGTGGACAGCTAAAAATTGGTGTATAGTAAACCATAATCCAGAAATTGATGCCCAGAAAAGTCACACTGCCAAAGCGTATGCAAAAACAAAAAAAGGATTGATCCTTAGTTTAAACCCCACTGGTGTAGGCCTATTTAGCCTACACACAGCGAATCATGTTCATGTTGACGGTCTGCGAGTAGCCAGGCGTGAGTTCCTCGACTTGAATAACTTCAATAAGCTTGTGGATCACTGGATGCCATATTACATGAGTATAAAACAAACTATAATTATAAATCAGACAATATTCTTCTTATATGGGAGATTTTAACTTTCCTGAAATTAATTCAGATTAAGAAATTAACAGTTACATGGCCCAAATCATCCATCCAACATGTTTTTTTAAACAGTACAGCAAAATTACTTGGTCAGGTCAGGTAGATTAAGACGACTAGGCCTCGCGGCCTCTCAAGCGTCTTTTTTTTTTTTTTTTTCCTTTTTCGGGTTAGGGTTAGGGTTAGGGTTAGGGTTAGCTGTGACGGTTTTGGTAGACTATTCATCATACTGGTATTTTAATTTACTAAGGTTTGGGTCTTTGTCCAGGAGGTTTTTGAATTTGTTAGTATCAGGTGCAAGTCTGAGCAGGAAGTGCGTTCCAATAGTTAGTCACTCTGTTACTGAAAAAGTGTCTCCTGATGTTAGTTCTACTATACTGTGCTAGTATCTTTAATTCATGATTTCTAGTCTTTGAAAAATTTGAAATCTGAAACAAACTTTTGTTAGTATTGTCAGGACCATTAAGAATTTTATAGACATTAATTAGGTCACCACGAATTCTTCTGTATTTCAAGGATGGTAGATCAAGTTTGTGTAGCCTTTCACTATAATCAAAATTCTTAAGAACTTTTATTAATTTAGTAGCTCTCCTCTGTACACGCTCAATTGAAACTGATTGTCGTTTAAGATATGGATTCCAAATTTGGTTCCCATACTCTAGATGTGGTCTAACCAAACTTTTATATAAGTTAATGAACACATTATTATTTAGTCCTGTAAAAGTTCTCCTAATTAACCCTAACATTCTATTAGCTTTGTTTACAGCTGTTATATGTCTATCAAATTTCAATGTAGAATTTAAAAAAATTCAAATATAACTCCCAAGTCTTTTTCTTCTACACAAGTATCTAATACATGTTTATCTGTGCCATGAGATATTTCATATTCTCTTAGTGGATTATTCAACCCTAAATGCATTATTTTACACTTATTTGCATTAAAATATAGTTTCCATTTTTCTGACCAGTCAATAAGTTTGTTTATATCATTCTGTAACACATCTGATTTATCAGAAGAATTATAAATTTTAGTATCATCAGCGAACACTTTGCATACGCTTTGTACTTGATCTGGCAAGTCATTGATAAAAATAGTGAATAAAATTGGGCCTAAAATGCTTCCTTGTGGTATGCCACTCAGTATGTCAGTATTTGATGATAGTTTATTTCCAACCCGTACTTTCTGTTTTCTGCCTGTCAAAACATTCTTTACCCATGATAAAATGTTGCCCGTTATGCCATATAATCTTAATTTCAACAAGAGTCTTTGGTGAGGGACGGAATCAAAGGCCTTTCGAAAATCTAAGTATACTATGTCGAAGGCTTCTTTATCTTCTATGAGTTTAGTAAAATCATCCATAACCTCAACTAGTTGTGTCATACAAGAACGTCCGCTTCTAAAACCATGCTGGCAATCTGAATATAATTTAAAATCTGTCATATGTTTCACTATAGAGTCCCTGACAAATTGCTCTAACAATTTGCACACTATGCACGTCAAGCTGACTGGTCTATAATTTCCTGGGTCAGTTTTAGTTCCCTTTTTATATAGCTGTTACTTCGGCTGTCTTCCATTGTGCTGGTAATAATCCTGATTCTAAGCTTTTATTAAATAATATTGTCAGGGGCAGTGCTAATTCGTCACTCAGTTCTTTTAAAATATGTGCTGGTACCTTGTCAGGACCCTGAGCTTTGTTAACATTGATCTCTTTTACTAGTTTTAGTTTGTTTTTGACAGCTTCTTCTGTAACTACTATATCTGTACAGTAAGCAGGTGGCTCATCATTTAGTTCTGGTAGTGAGTCAGTGTCTTCTTTGGTAACTACACTTGCAAAGAAATCATTTAGAACACTTGCCTTGTCTTCATCAGTCGTAACTAAATTACCATGTGTATCCTTAAGTGGGCTAATACCAGTATTTACATTTAGCTTTGAGTTAACATATTTCCAGAACAATTTAGGGTTTGATTTACAGTTATTTGCAATATTTTCTTATGGTTTTTCCGTTCCTTTTTTAGTTGTTTAGAACAAATTCAACAATTGTCTCTTTTTTCAGCATATTTTCTATAACGTTTGCTTGCCTTAGATTTACCATTCTGTAAGTATCTTCTGTAAAGCCTATTTTTTTTCCTTACACTTTTCCCCAAGTCCAGTGACATCCAGTAAGGTTTGTGCTTTTTGCTAATCCTAGAGGCATTAGCTTTTAGTACCTTAGGGATATGTGTATCCATTAAATGATGGATTTTATCTCTTATATCCTGCCAACACTCTTCAACAGGTAAGTCGCTTAAGTGATCCCAATTCTGTGCTTTAATTTCTGTTTTCATTTGTGTGTAATTTCCCCTCTTGAGGTTGTATGTAAAACCTTGATTTGTATTATTTGAGTTGTGTGTATTGGCATATACGGAGAATGTGAGCACTTGATGGTCACTTTTACCTAAGGGACATGAGTGCGTAACATCATATATCAATTGAATATCATTAACAAAGATCAAGTCCAGTATGTTAGATGTCTGTCCTTCCCTTGTCCTTGTTGGTTCCTTTACCATTTGAAACAAAAATGCATCTCTTGTAGCTTCTATAAAATCATTATTTTTTTGCGTTGTCCACTGACCATCCCACTTTATATCTGGAAAATTAAAATCCCCCATAATGCAAACCTTATCATACTTCTTTATCTCCTCTTCTTTTAGTACTTCTAATATTATAATTTCTGTACATTTTCATCTGTCGTATTAGGGCTTTTGTAAATACAACCAACTAAAATCTTTTCTTTTTTTTTGGTTTGAAAGTGACACCATACAGCCTCTTTAAATGTGTTCTTGTTCAGTGTAGTGCATTCTTGTGCATTTATCGCTTTATCAAAAAAAATCAAGAAGTCATTGATTAATTGAGCCTACACATTTATAGAGGTCTACAGCAAGCAAATATTCTTGACCTTGTTTTAACAAATCATGAGGAATTTGTCTCAGAAATAGAGTACTTGCCTCCTGTAGGAAAGAGCCACCACTCAGTCCTATGTTTTAACCTTTCACTCAATGGAAATGATCAAGCTTTACCTGGAGTATCTACGTATTAACTAATTAAGTGAGCAAAGGGAACTACGGGGACATGAGGAAATTTGTTCGATCAGTCACTTGGACTGACATTGTAAATGATGGCTACTGTGTTGATGATTGCTGGGACAATATAAGTGAAGTGTTGGTGGATGCTTGTGACAAGTGTATTCCTAAGATTAAGAACTCTCCCTTTCATACATGTAAGAAAGATCCTATTCCATCTACATTACTCAACCTTAGGCCAAAGCAAAAAATAGTTGTAAGGTAACATGGCCCAAAAAAATAGGTAGGTAGGTAGGCCTAAACTTTTATCTTTTGGGGGAATTTTTGTTGTTGAGATCGCCAAGTGGTGTTGAAAAGTTTAGTTCGAAAGGTTCAGCTAAAACCACCTCGGCAAGTGATAAAGTATTCCTTTCATACATCCGGATGAATGTCCCAGAAAACATCCACGAGCGTTTAACGATGCTTTGAAAGTGCTAATCACCCTCGTATTTTCAGAAATATGAGCGCATGGCTCCATTGTAGAGCTGATTCTAGGATTTTGAAAAAGTGGGGGCGTTCCCCCCATCCCCCCCCCTAAGAATGAAAAAAGGGGGCAGGTCCAATGGATACGAAGGTAAGGGGGGGAGGGGAGGCGGCCGATTCAATCTTCGCTAGCCATGGCCACTTCTTCAGCAACTCATCTTGGAACCGGTGTTCCCTCGCACTAGTGCGGTTATCTTCGGACTGCTTCTCCGAAACTGTTGATGCAGTAACTGTTTCAACATCTTCTGCACACTCGTTTGGCTGAGGATTTCTTTTTTTTTTTACTTTGCCGCCACAAAAATCAAAGTCGAAGAGTGTCGTTGTCCGCTTCATTTTGAAAAAAATTCAACATGGCGGGTAGGACTCTCGCAACTTCTTGTCGGTAAAAAGAGATGAACACGATTGGTTGATTTACACTAACATTGTAAAGGAACCAATGAAATGTCAAGAAATCATTCGTTCCTGCTCGATGCTTTCGGTTTGTGTAGACGACGGATTTAGCAGACGAGGAGGAATTCCTGCAGCGTCGGTAAAAAGTGCAGGCAGTTCTGCAAATATGCGGGTGTCAGCCTGCATTTAGATTCGTTTTTTTGCGGGAAGGAACAGATTTGGGGGGGGGGATTGTACCAATCCCGCGCCGAAGAATCAGATCTGAGTCCATTGAAATGGCAAATGATGCTATTTTGCAACGACACGTGGACGTTCAGCGCGTTAGAGTTATGTCCCCTGATGCGCATTCCCCGATTGAACTTGCGTCTCTCTCTTCTTTTTTTTTGACGAGGCCCCCAAAAAATCATAGGGTCGGCCCCCAAAATAGGGTAGGTCAGGATGCCGTAACCACAACTATTTTTTTTTTGCCTTTTAAAACCTCCAAGAAATTTAGGACAAATGAGAATTACAAACTATATGCTAGAGCAAGAAACTAAAAAATATGGCTTCCGGTTTGGGCACTGTGGCTTCCGGTTTTTGGTGTTCATTGTGGTAAAATAAATTGGGCACAAATACTGATAGAGACTTTAGCAAAATGTCTGTTGCAAGTTTGGAAAGCAATGACAGTATTAATGTAAAATTAAAAAGTATCCATCCAGCCATTTCCCCTCAACAAAAGTCAAAAGTTTTGTTTTTGAATTTTTAGGTTTTGAGGTTTTGATGCAAATTTTGTTCCAACTTGTAAGTTGTAAGTAGATAGCACTAGCAGAGGATGCAAAGCCTGATATTCTGGAACAGTGGAAGGATGGACTGAAGTGCTGTATGTTTCTAGTGTCTGTGTTACTTTATGAAATGTACTGTTAAGTGTATTGTTTTCTACAGTTAAACATGATGCTGTCCCAAGCATTTCGCTGCAGCACTGTGCCCCTGACGGCCTTTGTGTCCACCTTGGGAAGGAGTTCGGTTTGCAAGGTTGCCCCCAAGCAGCCATGGCTGACCATGCGTGTTCAGACCTACGCCTCAGAGTCGCGGCAGGCTTTGAGACGACAGGCCCAGAAAACCAAAACCTTGAAGGAGAGAATCATGGCCCCTGCCGGAGACACAGGTACAAGTTGTTATTGTTTAAATGCTGTAAATTGATGAAGTGAGATGTGTGCGTGCGCGTGCATGCGTGTGAGCTAAAAAAAATTAACTTGAACAAACTGCTTTGATAATGGCTTACCAACAGATATGTGGTAAGTTATATTTACTCCCCCCTCCCATCCTTGTACCCTCCCAAAGATTGTGTTTTATGTCAAAGGCTGAAAAATTGGGGTAGGCGAGTAGGCTTTTCTTTGTTTCTTTCTCTCTCTCTTTCTCTCTCTCTCTAGTCTTTCTCTCTGTCTCTTTTCTTTCTTTTGTTTCATAACTTTTCTGGGCAGAGGTAAAGCTAGCCAGTACAGGTACTACTAGACAAGCACACCTTTTACAACTAAATGCAATGTTTCTATTAGATATTTAATTGTTTTCTATGTGCATGAGAATACATGTATCCGTCATGAGGAACAACGCAAATCGTTTCATTTTCAGTTTTCTGTCTTTTATATTATTAGGATAGTCTGATGCTGTGATACAGATAGGCTGTTTTCTGAACTTTTCAGAGTTAGGGGAAATTAGTGTTTACTTTCACTGTTTCATGCACAAGGATGAGTGAACGAAAGAGGGAGAATTGTTTGTAACTGTTTTTGCACCTTATGTTGTGTTTTTGACTGCAGCATTCAACCTGGGTCGGGGCCTGGTGGCTGGAGCTTCAGTGGTGGGCATCGGGGCTCTGTGCTACTATGGGCTGGGTCTCTCCAATGAAGTTGGCGCTATCGACAGATCTGTGTAAGTGTTCTGAGGTAATGAGGCCAGTCTAACAATTAGCATGCTGTATTGGTGGCTCTCCAGTTTGATTTCTTCAAGACGTAAGCGGCTATTCCATGCGGAAACCTGTGCGCAATCCATAAATAAGTGAAACAAATTAGGGAAAAGATTTGCGCACGTCTGAATTTCCCTATTATGCGTAAACTTTTATCCTTCTTTCTTCCACTTATTGAAGGTTTTCCGTACAGAACTTGCGCATCTAATGTAAACTTGGCCTAAGGGTCTTATGAATTCTCTATATTCTTCTAATTAAAAAAAAGTTAGTTTACCGATCTGGATTAAATTTGGGGAAATGTTTTTTGATATTTATCTCAACATTAAACTCGTCATCGCAGTTCATCATACTAGTCTGAATGGCAGGATGTATTGATCACAAAATTTCTTTTTGATATCTGTAAGAGAAATAAACCCATACCTTAGATTCATGTTAGCTCCCCCCCCCCCCCCCCCCCCCCCAAAAAAAAAAGGAAAAAAAAAAGTCCACCAGATTCATTCTTTTGTTTTATGTGTTTGTGAGGGACCTCCTATTGTATGACACTTTAGAAGATGGAAAAGATTTTTTAAAAATGAAGAGGAAGTTCTGACCTGAGAATGGAAACATCTAGAGCTTTCAAACTTTGTTCTTCTTCGGCAGTTGAGAGGGCATCGGCAGGTTGGGTAGGAAGGGGAGGGAGGGGGCTGTGGCAAGTGGGAAAGGTGAACATAAATAAATCATTGTAGAGGCAGAGAAAATGAGTTGAACTTGAAGGGGTTTAGGGATAACGAAGCAAAAAATACAGAAAAGTGAGCATAAAAATCATGTAACTGCAGTTTTTGTGCAAGAGGAGAAAACAATGGAAGGTGGTGTTTTGAAAGTGTGCGCATGCACACTGGCATGTGCGCATGCACACGTGCATGCATTAATCCATGCACGCACGCATGCACACACACACACACACACACACACACACACACACACACACACACACACACACACACACACACACACACACACACACACACACACACACACACACACACACACACACACACACACACACACACACACTTGATGGGAAACTAGTCACACACAACCATGTGCACACACACATGCACAAGTGATAGAAACACAAACACTTACTTACTTGGGAATGTAAGTACAAAAGTGACTGCTAGCCATAAGCCTGTTTCTTTTCTGTGCCAATGTTTTCACCAGGATGTGGTCTCCGGAGGTGCGGGAGAGAATCCGCAGCACCTACATGTACTTTGGGGGTGGCATCGCCCTCACAGCTCTCTCCGCCGCAGCCGTCAGCCGCAACCCTGCCATGCTGAACCTCATGATGAGAAACTCCTGGCTGGTACGGTGCTTTTGGGTGTTTGTCTGTGTGTGTAGAAAGACAGTGTGTGTCTGTGTGCCCTTGTGTGCAGTACCTAAGAAGCAGGTCTGACATGCTGAACCTCATGATGAGAAACTCCTGGCTGGTTCAGTGCTTTTGGGTGTTTGTGTGTGTGTAGGAGAGTGTGTGCCCTTGTGGTGTGTGGTACCTGAAAAGCAGTTCTGACATGCTGAGCCTCATGATGAGGAATTCCTGGCTGGTACGGTACTTTTGGGTGTTTGTGTGTGTTTAGAGAGTGAGTGTGTCTGTGTGCCCTTGTGGTGTGTGTGGTACCTTTAAAGCAGTTCTGTCATGCTGAGCATCATGATAAGGAATTCCTGGCTAGTACGGTACTTTTGGGTGTTTGTGTGTGTGTGTAGAGAGTGAGTGTGTCTGTGTGCCCTTGAATGTGGTGTGTGTGGTACCTAAAAAGCAGTTCTGACATGCTGAGCCTCATGATGAGAAACTCCTGGCTGGTACAGTGCTTTTGTGTGTTTGTGTGTGTGTAGAAAGAGAGAGAGTGTGTCTGTGTGCCCTTGTGGTGTGTGTGGTACCTTTAAAGCAGTTCTGTCATGCTGAGCATCATGATAAGGAATTCCTGGCTGGTTCGGTGCTTTTGGGTGTTTGTGTGTGTGTGTAAAAAGTGAGTGTGTCTGTGTGCCCTTGAATGTGGTGTGTGTGGTACCTAAAAAGCAGTTCTGTCATGCTGAGCCTCATGATGAGAAACTCCTGGCTGGTACGGTGCTTTTGTGTGTTTGTGTGTGTGTAGAAAGTGAGTGTGTCTGTGTGCCCTTGAATGTGGTGTGTGTGGTACCTAAAAAGCAGTTCTGACATGCTGAGCCTCATGATGAGAAACTCCTGGCTGGTACAGTGCCTTTGTGTGTGTGTGTGTGTGTGTGTGTGTGTAGAAAGAGAGAGTGTGTGTCTGTGTGCCCTTGTGGTGTGTGTGGTACCTAAAAAGCAGTTCTGTCATGCTGAGCCTCATGATGAGAAACTCCTGGCTGGTTCGGTGCTTTTGTGTGTTTGTGTGTGTGTAGAAAGAGAGAGTGTGTGTTCTTGTGGTGTGTGTAGTACCTATAAAGCAGTTCTGTTGTGCTGAGCCTCATGATGAGAAACTCCTGGCTGGTACGGTGCTTTTGGGTGGAATCTTGTGTAGGTGTGTTTGGATGTGTGTGGTTGGATGTGTGTATGTCACTGTGTATGTTGGTCGCATGCGTGCATGTGTGCGTTGTACTGATTGCAGAAACCCTGCCATGTTGAGCCTCATAATGAGAAGCTCTTGAGTGTACTTTGGCAGCAAATGTAGGTGTGTGAGAGGGGATATGTGTTTGTGTGTTTGTGCATGTCTGCCTGCATGTGCAGGCCTGTTTATACGGCACTCCTGCCTTGGCTTAGGGTTGTGTCAGACCAATTGACGTAGACTAGAACACCAGGGCTACATCAAAATGTTGTTATGCTCTGCATAGTTATGCGGGGATTGTCTTTAGCCATGACAAGCTCCTAGCATAACATCATAAGTCTCCAAAATCCTCTGAAGTTGGAGGAGTGTGGCTGCTCACGTGGCGGGGTAATCAAAAATGGTCACACGTAATGTTCTCATCCCTAGCTGGTGCATTTGTACCATAGTGTTCAAGTGCTTCAGCTGTTGGGATGATCCCTGGAGTCTTTTAGCCAGGGTACGACAACAACAACAACAACAACAACGTATGGCACCCCATCTTTTGTTAATTATATCATCATCATCATCATCGCGATAATGTTGCAGGCGATAGGGGCAACTTTTGCGGCGATGATTGGCTCGGGGATGTTGGTGCGCTCCATGCCCTACAAGGAGGGGTTGGGGGCCAAGCAGGTGGCCTGGATGGTGCATGTGGGGGTCATGGGTGCCGTGGTGGCCCCCCTCTGTCTGCTGGGAGGGCCCATCCTGGTGCGCGCCGCATGGTACACCGCCGGGGTGGTCGGGGGTAGGTGTCCTGATTTTGGTATTAGGTATTAGGTAATTTATAGTCACGGAGGCGTCTCTGTGAAATTCAGGTTGCTCCCACCTGGAGAGCGTGTCGCAGCCAGAGGCGCACCACCCAATATTTAAATTATTTTTTTTGTTACATGTGATTTCTGTGTGACTGATGAGGAAGGATGGTGGGGGGTGTAAATGTTTACCAAATGACAAGTTTTTCGTTGCCACTGGGATTAACATGTGCTGAGAGCATGGGCACACAGGACCTCGGTTTATCGTCTCATCCGAAAGACTCCACGTTCAGACCGTAAGGCCTAGTGCAAAGTGAGAAGAAAAATCCCCTGTACCCAGGTTCGAACTCGGGTTTACTTGACACAAGGCAAATGCCTTACCTCTGTGCCACCCTACACTGTGTGTTGCTTTGCAGCTTTAGCTCTAAAATGTGGGGAAAAGGGATTTTTGTTGATGGCTTAAAGTAAGACCAAAATGGTGTATCTTCAGACATGAAAATCTCTTCTTTTGCTTTTGTCCTTGACTGTTTATATCACATGTTTAGAAGTTTTGCTTCTTTTTCTTCTTCCAATTACTGGACAGGGCCCTATCGCGGGCGTTTGAAGTCCAACTAACTGGTCACATTAGCTTTGATGCTACGTTTACCAATTGTTTCCCTAGCTTATAAAAATTATGATGCTTTTTTGCAGCAGTCTACTAGTGAGATCAATTGCATTTGCTCTGTAAGAAAAATACTCCCAACAGTTTGCCCAGAACGTTAAAAAGGAAACTTTTGTCAAGTAAAATATGCCTGAAGGGAAGCAACTCATAGATTGCTTTGTTAGGAGTTAAAAGAGAAAGCGGTTAAAGACACACTGACGCACCACGATTAAATCCCTTGGTTTTTTCTGGGTAGCTGTGACCCACATACAAATGTCCCCAACTTCAAATTGAGGCTGCTCTTTAAAATGATGTTTCATGTTCAATTTGGGGACATTTGTATGGGAGTCTAACCTGGTCAAAACAAAATTTCTTACCAGCCATAAGAGGAAAAAAACGTGAAACCCGTGTTTTTGACACGTGATCTGGTGAGTCTTTAATAAACCACAATGCGTTTGTGCTCGCTCGTGCTCGCTCGTGCATGTGTGTTTTCATGCGCGTTTGTGAGTATGTGTGTGTGTGTGTGCACACGCATTAATGCATATTGTGTGTGTTGTTCAGGTCTGTCTGCGGTGGCCATGTGTGCGCCAAGTGAGAAGTTCCTGCACATGGGGGGACCCCTGTCCATTGGCTTGGGCCTGGTTTTCGCTTCCTCTATCGGTCAGTTCAACACCTAACCCTGTATTTTACTTGCTGCTCATTATTTCTTTGTACAACACAGTACACAAATTCCCCTCATTCTAGCTCTTTTCAGTTTTCCACAGAGAGCTATTTGTTTCAAGTTATTTCTTTTAACAGAGGCAAATATTCTTATCATTGATTGTGGTTAGGGATAGGAAAAGACCTTACAAGTGGTATGCCACCATAAAACAATATAAGCCTAATGGATAAACCACTTTAAATTGGTTTATGCTGGTGACAAGTGTTAACAAAAGGCTTGAACTGAAAGGAGCTAAGAAAAGCTACTGTGACAACCCATGTTTTGTTTAGCACCCAAGCTCAGATTTTTTTTTAACAGATTTGTTGATTTCATGAAAATGAAAGGGGGGAAAAAGTCTATGTTTTGTAAAAGGAGCAGTTGGTGTTGGTTGTAGCCTTTAATTTAGCTGACCATGGTCCAAAGTAATACCAAGACTTTTACAAACCATAATTTTCAGACTATGCTGCTGTAATTTTTATTCCTGGTATTGCAGTACCTCCAGGATCGTCCAACAATCTTTATATCTACAAATGTCCCATATGTACCTGTTACAGGTCGGAGGACGTTGTACGGACTTTTATCACTGCTGTAATTATTGTTTAGATCTTGGTCTCTACACCTGACACATGAATGTGTATTACTGATCAAGTAATAGAAATAGAGTGTGGGAAGGGGATGGCAGGGATTTCCAAGCACCATACGTTAGAAATATATTATGAGAATTGATCATAAAATGGATGCTCACTTGGAACTAGTGCTTTTGATACATTTTAAGCAGCTGAGAAGTGACTAGAACTCAGTTTATGGATGTCAAGATCTTTTCTTTCAAAACAGAACATTAAGTGAAGTCAGCATGTCGAAAACAAAAATGTGCAGTATTTGACAATACTAATAGCATTGCTTTTAAAGTGAAAACAATCAGTCTTGTTATAATGTAAAACAACCGATCTCATTATTAAAGCAAGTTATTGACAAACTAGGCATGCATTCAAATGGTCAACTTAGGACGATGATTTGACCGCCAGGGGGCAATCAAACCAGTAGGCGCTTAGCGCGTGATATTCTTAGTTGGGCGTAGTGAGAGAGAGAGAGGGAGGACTCATCTCCCCCTCTCTCTCTCTCATGAGCTCACTACGCCCAACTAAGAATATCACGCGCTAAGCCCCTACTGGTTTGATTGCCCCCTGGCGGTCAAATCATCGTCCTAAGTTGCTCGTTGAAGGAGAATATGAAGCTAAGTATTCTCTAGCCTTTCATGGTTCCTTCCTTCCTTCCATATAGCAGCAACCACAGTCACCATTGACTATTCTGTCGCTGTTGTGTGTGTGCGCTTGTGTGTGCGCTTGTGTGTGTGTGTGTAAAGCTGCTTACAAACTAGGGTTTCAAATTTGGGGGGAGTTTTAAATATGTTTTTTATTCTGTGCAGGCACAATGTTTTTGCCGCCCTCCACGGCCCTGGGAGCCGGTCTGTACTCCATCTCTATGTACGGGGGCCTGGTGCTGTTTGGGCTGTTCTTGCTCTACGACACGCAGCGCATCATCGCTACCGCTGAGAGATACCCCACCATCCTCGACCGTCCTTACGACCCTATCAACATGTGAGCGATTTATTGGTTTATTTATTGAGCTTGTGCATACACCTTTCCTGGTGCAAATTGCACTTGCACTAACAAATGATATTTCCTTGTGCGTGCCAGTAAAATGAAATCAGGCTTTGAAAAAGTAACCAACAAAATGGGAATTGCTGTATTTTAAGGATTGTAAGGTGTATTTGTTTTCTTGACTGAGACCCCTGCCCCTGCCCAGTAATATAGTAAATTAACTTTTACTACAAAATCAGATTCTTGTTATTTTGTAGGTGCTGCGTTTATAACTAGAAGAGCCTTATAGTTCATAAAATATGGTAATTTTTAGTTATGTCAAATAAGATCCTTTGTGGAAGGTATCACACTATGTCTCATCAGTCGTGTATTAGTTTTCTTTTCTATTTTATGAAGTAATACTGTCGTTGCGAAGACGATGTAACGTTAGAGTAGGTAATTAAAGTTAAGTATGACTCAATAAGAAATTTGATTTTTTTTTTAATAGGTTGTGAGCTTGTTTTTGCCCATGTCAACAACCTTGTTGTGCGAACTGTGTGTTTTCAACATGCAAAGTTGTCACATCAATTGTTTCAGGAGCATTGGCATTTACCTGGACACCATCAACATCTTCATGAGGATCGCCATGATCCTGGCAGGTGGAGGGGGCAGGCGCAAGTAAACCTGCGTGGATTGGATTGTGAACTGTTTGGTTTTACGTCTTCATTCCCCCCCCCCCCCCCATTTTTGCTTTGTTATGTTCGATTTCTTTCGTATTTGATATGCTCTATTTTTTAAAAAGTAGTTCTCATCTTCAGATGTCCATATCTCATGATGTTATCGAGATATTGACTGAATTCTTTCGGTTGTGTTAAAAAGATCTTTTAAAAAAAGCATTAAAATTTTGTATGGGTATCTGGAAAAAAAAAACCCCCCCCCACCTGTCATAGGTATATGGAAAAAAGCCAGAAGAGATATTACAAGAAACACTTGATCTATAGAATGAGAGAGACACTCTCTACTTAAAAAGAAAAAAACACACACAAAAAACTTGTGATGGAATGTGTGTATACATCCATAGCAGCGTGTAAGCTATGTACAAACAAAAGCAAAATCAAGCAGTTTATTAGCAAGAAATAAACAAACATACCCTTAAACTCAGTGGCAAAAAGAAAGAAGATTGTGGATTCAGACCTAGAATCTCTGCTTGTTTGTTGAATGCTTTGACATGAATAGATGGATGTGGATAGTTTCAGCATTCAAGATATTTTGAGTTGTAAATTTGTTCGTACTTGGTGGATCAAGAATGCTGGATTGTTTGGATTGTTGTGTGCTTTGTAATATAAGGTTAAAATTTTGGGGGGGGAGATATATTTGTTTAAACTTCAGAAATCTGTTCCCTCTTCTTACAAAGACTCTCCACCACACCAAGCTTAAAGATTAGCCAGTTATCGAGATTGGTAAGCTGCTTTTATCTGATCACATATGGAAGGGAAAAACCCACCCAGAAACTAACAGTTTACTTTGATTTCCAAGTTACTGTTTGTGCAAATTATAGAACATTGTTTTGGATGTAGGGTCTTTCACTGTAGGATAACAAAGAGGTTCTTTTACATGTTGTGGATAGTTATTTGGCTTGTTGCACATTATTACAACTAATTGTTTTTGTCTTTCATATTTCTTCTTGTACATGATGCTCTCAGTTTTCCATGCTGTTATTTTAAAAAAAAATTGGTATCGAGGTAATTACTTGAGTTTACTGTATTTGTAAAATAAATCATCATCATTTATGCTGAAAGTGAAATGTAATGCTTTTTGTTGTGCTTGTCTTGTGAATGATTTTTGGAAAGACTGAAGTGAAGCAAGGCAAAGAGAGTGCCAAGAAAGAACTAGCCAGATGACAAAACTAGTTGAGTTAGTCACTTTGGAGGAATTTCTCTTTGTGATTTTTGTTTCTGTTTGTACAAATGTACAGGGACACATCAAAGGTTATGCTTTGAATTTGATGCATGTTACATACTGGCCCATATTCATACAAGCTTTCTACTAATTCAGTTGCACAATTTTGAAACTTTTACAAGTGTGTGTGTATGTGTATGCTTGATGTGTATTGTGTGTGTCTTCATGTTATTTCAAGCTTCAACATGTACTCTGTAAGTATATGAAAGTTGATTTAAAAAAAAAAAAGGTTTTTTTGGGGGGGCTGTTTCTTATTCCTTTTCTTTCTATTTGATGACACCATGTTGTTTTCTTGCCACATGGGTCTCTTCTCAATCACCTAACAGTTTTTTGTGTGTTTGTGTGAATGTTCATGCAATCAGTTCTGTTAATAAAACTTCCTACAGGTTTTCTGAGGCTGACAGGTTTTGCTATTATTTATGATTAGAAGGAAATTTAAGAGCACATCTTAATTTGAAACAAAACAATTGAACTCTAGCATGTTTACTTTGCTTGAGTAAGGTTTGCTTACCATCAAACATCTGTGTAGTTATTGCTTGTATTTATAAGAAAATATATACTTTTATTTTCATGGAGAGACCTTCACGAATTGCCAGCCAATGACAATAAATGACAATGGAATGTAATTGATAAAAATAATTTGGTGTTTTGGTTGTGCATGCAGGTATGAGTGTGTGTGTGTGTCACTGTGTGTGTTTGTGTGTGTGTGTGCGCGCACGTGTGTGTGGTGCATCTACAGCTCAGATTTGTGAATGGAAGAAGTAAAGAATAGTGAATAAAGCAGAATAGGAAAGTACATATTGAACAGTTCTGTATTTTCTGAGAAAGAAAGAAAAGTGTTACTGTGGTTTTCTTTGGTTTCAATTCAGTCAACGCGTGTTAAAAGTTCAAAATGTTTTGAACTGACAAAATGTTATTTAATAAAATATCACATAAGACATTCATGTACATAGCCAACAAGTCAAGGTGTGGTTGTCCCCATTGTTTGGGCGGGTGCCTTTTTTTGAGGGGTCTCTTTATTTCATACAATATCACATAAATATTGATTTGTGTTGGAAAGTATAATGAGACTCAGATTGAAAGAATGAACACTTCCATCTTGCAAAGCCAAGAAAGCAATACAAACCGAATCATTGTGTGCAGTAGCAAACAACTGCCCACAAAGTCACCCTAGCAGGGCAATCATCTTCAGATAGTATACCACCATGAAGTGATTCTGTGCAACGGTTCACAAAATATTGTGTGGAGAGACATAGAACGTGACAGGAACGATCACAATAACCCACCGTTCCGGATGGAAGCAGTGGGCTAAAGATGGCTTTGGCACAGCGCAATTCTCCCATCAAGGTAGAGAACTCGGGCCAGCACTCGGTTTTGAGAACTTCAGGACAGTTGGCACTAGCATTGGTTTCAATATACCGTGTACTCTCCAAGAAAACTTGGAAATAAGAAAACAAAAAATTATCTCCCTTCGATTTTCTTATAACCGAGTTTTGCTGTAGAGGCAATGAACTTATCAGAAGCTACACACACACACACACACACACACACACACACACAGACCGTAAGTTTTTAAGGGGTTGGGGCTAATTCATCGAAGGTGCGAAGAACCAAGACCCCTAGGGGGTCTGGGGGCATGCTCCCCCGGAATTTGTTTTAATCCAAGAAGAAAAATAGTACAACCTGGGCATGAAATAAAGGACGAATGCCATTACTGTTCATACCCCTATTGAAACATGTTTTGAGCCATGAAGTACCTATCAACTAGTGGTGCTGATGAGAGCTAGGTATAGCCCGCGAGGAAATTTAGCTGCCGCTCGGCGACATAAATTGTTTTTTTGTTTTTTTAGGATAAAGGGTGGGGGCTGCAGTCCCATAAGCCCCCCCCCCCCCCCCCCCCCCCCCCCCCCGTAGGTCTGGCCCTGCACACACGCACATGCACACCCACTATCATACAATAACATGCACACTATATTTTCCTTTTAAAACCAATCTTGATATTTGCTCTCTATTTTGTGATGAATTTTTATTGTGTTATTAAAAATTCGTTTACAACAGTGAGTCAGTGAAATAGGTACCTGTTTTTCTTCTTTCTTTTAAAACCTTATCCCCCTTAGTCATCGCTAAATAAAACAGAGCATAGGCATATGATTTACAGCAAAGCGGACAATTACTGTGTTTTTATAGTTTTATAAGTATGATACAGAAGAAAGCTGATTTTTTTCCTAGCAAAACCCTCGCAAATTTTGTAAACCAATTACTACGCTAATGTTCCCAGTAGAATACTGACTCCAAGGCATGTTTTTGTAAGGAGAAAAGTGAACAGCATCAAATTTCTACAGGTTTTGATCCCTAATTCTTTTAAAGTTGGTATGGTGAAGTTTTCTGTGTAGAATATTGAACCAGGGAGTCTATTCTGGGGGAGTCACTTTTTTTCACCTAACACCGGCACTCATGCATGGGGCTGTATGATGTATCTAAGCAGGGTCAATGACAAGTAAAGTACCACGTGCATGTCTATGACCATTCCTGTAAAGAGTACCTGGCCACACTCTTATCAGTGATAATGAGATTACTGACTGGCTGAATCTTAAGCTGAGCACCATCCATCCATCATCAGCATCATCCTCATCACCATCACCACAAGCTTTCCACGTAAAATACAACAACGAGCTTAAGTCTGAGTACAGCCTATATCGTCATGTGCGGCTTATAGTAAACGCCTGTGTCAGACTTGGGCAAAAGAATCCCAGAAATGGGTCTTCACCTGTTGTAAAAAGCTGAACAAAACTTATGATCCAAAAGTGTTGCCGACATAATTTTGTAAAATTTATCAAATCTTCGTTTGAGTGACCATTCGAACTCAGACACTGTGTCTAATTAGAGCAACAACCATGCATATTATAGTGGAGATACATGGTTGTTGCTCTATCTATAGAAATGTCCCATATGGTTCCACGGAATCGAGAGGACGTTAAACATTAACATTCGTTTCGTTGTTGCTTTAAATAGATAGTCACTCAGACGCAATGGTACTTTTTATAATTGATTTCTTTGTTCAAAAAAGAGAGAAAAAAGCAACAGTTGCCCTAGACAGTGCAATAGCATTTTTTCTTATAAATTTCTTTATTAATTAAAAAACAACAAAACAACCACAGCTGTACTACAAGCTTTCTGACGCTATCCTTCACCATCAGACGGCTGATGACAGTTTACTCTGCCAAGGAGGTGACAGTTTGCCTTGCACCTCTGCCAATGTTTGTTTGTTTGTCTGTCTATCCGGTAAATGTCTCGTGAAACACTCCACAAACCCAGCCACTTCCAATTTTGTACAATGGTATGGTTTGTTTGTCGATCGATCTCCTAGAAAAATTATTTTTCAAAAAATTAATGAACAGGTCAAATATTAGTAGAGAGAGGGGGTGTGGGGGGGGGGAGGGGGGGCGCTCCCTTTCTCTCTATCTATCCCCAACATAATAATCATGAGGATAAGACCCCTCGAGTTTGACGCCACCTGGCGGTGAAATCAGCAACTAAGTTGACCATGAAAACAAGTAAAAACTGAGTTCTTTCTCTTGGCAGAGGTTTGCACCACACCAGTGCTTTCAGGTTCACTATGTAATGAATGTAGACACACATTTGTTTTAATCAGGCAGGAAGCAAGCTCGTGGCGTAATACAACTAGCGACCAAAAGTTAAGGCCCAGAAAGACAATCATCTCCGAAAACTCACGAACTCAATAAAACGCACCCCTTCCTCTTGAAAAGTCACACATTCAGAATCAATGCACTTTGGAACAGTCAGTAATGTGGGTTTTCTGACTGTCCCAAGGATATCTCCGGAACCGCTTAACCGAATCGCTTCAAATTTCGTGTGGTGATGTGTCACCATGAGAGGAAGGCATGCGCGCAAAATTCAGTAATGTGTACTGACTGTTCCAAAGTGCATTGATTCTGAGTGTGACTTTTCAAGAGGAGGGGAAAGTTGTTGAAAGGGGCATTTTGTTGACTGAACTCGTTCTGATTAATGATGTTTTGGAATGAACTTAATGTTAAAAGAATAAATTCAGTTTTGTTATGAGCTGGGTGCGTTTTATTGAGTTCGTGAGTTTTCGGAGATGATTGTCTTTCTGGGCCTTAACTTTTGGTCGCTAGTGTGTATTTAAGATTTCGTGGTTTCTATAATTTTTCTTTTGTGTAGTAGGCCTACGTGTGTGTAATATATAATGGCCCAGCCACATTACATAGACCTACGATTTGACTCCAATACGATCCGATTGTGACGTAAGAGATTCACGTGAAATACTTACGTCAAAAAATAATGCGAGTATTTTCGCTCACTATGCTCAAGTAGACCCCACTACACGAATAAAATAAAATAAAATGTCTGATGCAAAAATACAGATATTTTATCAGATTCGTGTACGGCTGACTACAAATATTATATAGTGAACATAACTAAACGACGAAACGTCGGGGAAAATTTTATCCAAGCTTGTTTTTTGTCTGCTTTCTTAATGGTGAACACAACTAGAAGGATTTCGTCAGATTATTTTGGACAGTAGAAATGCACATGCCTCACAAATGTCAAAATCGGGTCGCAATGAATCGAATCGTATACTGAGGGGCATACATTCTGCAAATAGTAAGTTATGGATATTTCTAGTAAAACGGGCAAATTGGTAACATTTTGTGAATATTTTTGCACCCTAGGGTCCAAGCTATTTTTAGAGCCAATATTATTCATATTATGGTGTTTGAGCAACAGCTCATTTGGTTCGAAACACAAAAAGCTAAAAATTGTGTTAAAAATGAGAAAATACAGATTCACGTTTTGCACGTGAGAAACTGGTAGACTGGCCGTAAAAAAGGCAGTAATCAGCTTTTTTTTCTATATCACTCACCACTGAAAAGCCACGACCTGACAAAGATGATCGACGAGCAAATTCTGGGGCTCTGATATCTGGCTGAAGCATAAAGCAAGCACCCAGAGCCATTAACTTTAATTAAAGAACTGTCCCATATGGTTCTTTGTAACCGAGAGGACGTAAAACATAAACTTAGCATAGATGGACATTTTCAGCAGTATACCAACTGGGGGAACATTGGATACCCACATGGAGTGTGTCTGACAAACTTTGACCTGGTGCTCTAAGTGTGATCACGCCCAAGACATGATAGGGTCATCCATCGAAGACGTCTCCAAGATCGGTTCCAGATCACCACAAAAAACACCAGGACACATCAAGAACAACATGGGAAACCGATCAGTAGTTCTGAAATCTGAAAACGTCTGGCAGAAATTGGCTTCAGGTGCTGTAGGCTGTGTTTCAGAACCGTTTAAAGGTCAGCCTAAAGACGTTTTTCGTACTGTCCAATTTAGTCGCAAAAAAACAGGTCGTGGGTTTTATTCAATTGAATATTTACTGAATGTTTCACTTGATTAAATTAAACAACCTCAGATAGCTTCAACAAACTGACTGACCAGACAAGACAGAGCTGCGCAGATAACCGTACCTTGCTCCTCAAGGAGAAATGTCATCTTTTCGAAATTAATCTATCTTCACAGCATGCACATTCATGGCAGAATCATTATACAGAACAACAGACATCAAGAGCCTGAACTTTCCACAATTCAACACTGAAAATCAGAGACAAAAGCCATTAGGGGAAGACGGGGTAAAAAGCGCATGGGCGGGTAAGAAGCCCACCCCAATTATCTCATGAAATAAAGAAAATGTCAGTCAAATTTGCCCATGAGACGAATGCTAGACATTAACGCTCGTCTCATGGGCAAAATGAGACTGAATTTTGCTTCATTTCATGAGATAATTGGGGTGGGCTTCTTACCCGCCCATGCGCTTTTTACCCCGTCTTCCCCTACGAAAAACTTTGGCCTAAACCTTGACCATTCTGGAATCGACATGGATAGGCTGGCTACACTCGCGCCACGTAAGCTTCCACTGTATGAGGGGTGCTCTGGCATTGATTCATGCTGTGAATTAGGCAAGCACTCAATGCGGCTAGTGCTCGCCGGCGGAATCGCATGTCATGTCACCGGGTCCCGCATGGGGATTTCATCCAAGGATGTAACTGACATGACAAATCGTGCGTGTGCACGTGATATAACATTATGTGCTGACTGCTGAGCGGATTGCCGCGCATGCGCACGGAGCTGGCTTAGCCAAGGGGCTTATGGGTGGGGACGACACTTGCCTGTGATGCCTGTGATTTCTGTGATTTTTATATCTCCAAGTAAATACCCTAATGCCCCACATGGCCGAAAGGCCCAAGAGGGCGTAAAACTTTATTTTCTCTCTTGCCTGTGATGTAAAGCTAATAAGTTTGAGGGGGGGGGGGGGGGGGGGGGGGGGGGGGGGGGGGGGGGGTAGGTAATGAACAGTGGCTTCAGTCAAGTTCTTCGAAGTTTCTGTTATATAACAACCGGGGGAAAATAATTACATTAAATTTGCCATCAAATCTTCCCAGTCTTAGCCATTTTAGTCATACTCTTTGTTCAAAGAAATACCCCAAGACTACAAAGCGGTTACATTGTCATTGGGAGAGACTGGTTTGGTTATTGATGCCATTACATCTCCAATAGTTCTTTTTATATAAAAAAAAAAGGGTGTCACCAATAACACCGACCGATGATTCCCCCGCCACTTTTTGTCTACCCGCATTCTTTACTTGATTCTGCACTCTTTTTCTCCGGCCCTCTTTCCTACTCTAATAGGGGAAGACGGGGTCAAAAGCGCATGGGCGGGTAAGAAGCCCACCCCAATTATCTCATGAAATAAAGAAATTTTCAGTCAAATTTGCCCATGAGACGAATGCTAGACATTAACGCTCGTCTCATGGGCAAAATGAGACTGAAATTTGCTTCATTTCATGAGATAATTGGGGTGGGCTTCTTACCCGCCCATGCGCTTTTTACCCCGTCTTCCCCTAAGTGAGGAAACCGTAACGGCTAAGATGTAATATCAGGCCGATGCGACATTAGGCCCTATAATTTATGAAATGGTTTACAATATATTGCATTCGAGACAAAGAAACAAGGTCAAAAGTCAAAGTTAAGATTATAAGTTCATCAGCTATTAGCATCCTGAATCGGCTAATATAAGCCTACCAACTTACCAAGTCGTGGGACTGTAACCAAAGATTCTAAAAGGGTAAGATGGACTACTTAAGAGTTACAGCGAACCGGGCTGATAGAGTTATCGTTAGTGGGGTCGTTATACACCATTCACAGTGGCGGCTATCCAAAAACTCAGACTGGAATTTGAACGGAGAATTCAACTGGCCTATCGACGTGTAAATGTGTCACGTTTAAAAGGGACATAACCAGTGTTTCTGTCTTCACTACTCATATAGGGAAAAGAGACCGGATGCTTGTCTTCCCCAATACAGTCTTTGCTGTAACTGCGAATATATGAAAGATATGACCAAGACGTGAAATAAGCAAATCAAAGGTCAAAGCCAACAAGGTTCTCGGTGGGGCTGGTCAGTTTCAGGCAATATAGACCAGTACAGCCATTCACAAGATAGGCTATTGGGAGGACAGAAAAAGAAGCAAAGAAAGAAACAATTCAAACAAACAGTCGCGGACGTATGCAAATCCCCTCCGAAGAAAGCAGAGGACGAAACCAAACAGTTTTTCGCATGTAGTGTCTGCATTTATGAGTAAAATTGAAAGCAAATTAACATTGAAATGACCCTTGGCAGATGTTTCCACCTTGCACTGAAAGCAGTTCTAGTTGAAATCGAAGAACGAACCCTAAAATATTATATTGACAGACCTGGTTGTAGGCCTTGGTATCGATTACTTTCATAAGCTTTTGGGCCGCCATTTTGAATTTCGTTTAAAAACAAACACACACACAACAGTTTTTTCCCCTTCACAATGGCTCTCTCTATATAATCCAATTTGTTCTTTAAATTAACCAAAAAAAGACACAAACGATTAATTATACCAAATTTGGTGCATGCGGCACGAAAATGCAATGCTATGCAACAAAAGACCCCCACTACTGACAAACCCCCAAAGATGATTCATTAATCTTCTCACTCCTTTTATTTGGGGCATGGAAGATCTGAAACATTCAAACAATAAAACGTACATTGGAAGTCAACAAGAACAAGGGGGCCAGGCCGAAAACATTCAAAAAACTTTTTTTTCCAGTTTCCATGCACATAGGCCCTACTTACACACGGTCTAACCATAACAAACGAACAACCAAGCTAAAGTAAATAAACCAACCCACAACCACCACTTTCTACTTACTACTACTGAAGTACTTAGGTAGGCCTACATACGCCCTGGCAATGCTACATCGCTCTATAAGTGAATTGCCGCGTGTTTCAAGGAGGTATACCATTATGAACCTTCGAAGTACTTGACTATCGAAATGAAGGGTCGAGAGTTTCTCTGTCTATGCTTGAATATCTGCTGATTTGTGTGTTAAATAATGATTTTTAAAAAGTGTTCCAATGGACACAGCCTAAACTAAGGAATTGATCGTTACAAAACGAAAAGGCAGAATTGTTCTCGGATATCCGGAAGATCATGTCCATAGCTATATATATTTTTTTAAACAGTGTTAAGAGCTCTAACTGCCATGTTGAGGAAGGTATGTGCATTGAAACATGCGTGAATGACTGACTAAACACCCCCCCCCCCCCCCCACAAACCACCACCACCACCACAGAAACTGTTGTGGAAAGTTCGTAATTAGGCCGTGTACACATACACGCGGATGTTCCGCGCGGAAACCCATGCGCAATCAGTAAATAAGTAAAAGAAAGAAGCGAAAAAATAAGCGGACGTATCCGTATTTCCCCTAGTCCGTATATTTTTTCCTTCTTTCTTTTATTTCCGCGCAGAAAATCCGGATGTACTGTGTACCAGGCCTAATACTATAATTATATATCTTAATTTATAGCATCTATCTCTCTCTCTCTCTCTCTCTCTCTCTCTCTCTCTCTCTCTCTCTCTCTCTCTCTCTCTCTCCTCTCTCTCTCTCTCTCTCTCTCTCTCCTGTGTATGTCAGTTTCTATCTCCATCTAATCTCTCTTTCATTTTAATTTTCTCTTTTGTTTTGTAGGCCTATTAAAGTATAATGAAATCCTAGGGTCAACGGGGATAGTTCATAATAGTTCATAATATATTTCAGTTTTGCCCCGCCTTACCCCCCCCCCCTCTCTCTCTCTCTCTCTCTCTCTCTCTCTCTCTCTCTCTCTCTCTCTCTCTCTCTCTCTCTCTCTCTCTCTCTCTCTCTCTCTCTCTCTCTCTCTCTGTGTGTAATATCATGCCTTGCCATGTTTGTATTCTATGTTCGTATATGTACCAAGGACAGATTGGAAGACTAGGCGTTGCCTAAAATCTTTATCCTTGAAAAATAAAGTTCAAGTTTTCAAAGTTTTCAAGTGCTCTCTCTCTCTCTCTCTCTCTCTCTCTCTCTCTCTCTCTCTCTCTCTCTCTCTCTCTCTCTCTCTCTCTCTCTCTCTCTCTCTCTCTCTCTCTCTCTCTCTCTCTCTCTCTCTCTCTCTCTCTCTCTCTCTCTCTCTCTCTCTCTCTCTCTCTCTCTCTCTCTCTGTGTAATATCATGCCTTGCCATGTTTGTATTCTATGTTCGTATATGTACCAAGGACAGATTGGAAGACTAGGCGTTGCCTAAAATCTTTATCCTTGAAAAATAAAGTTCAAGTTTTCAAAGTTTTCAAGTGCTCTCTCTCTCTCTCTCTCTCTCTCTCTCTCTCTCTCTCTCTCTCTCTCTCTCCTCTCTCTCTCTCTCTCTCCCTCTCTCTCCCTCCCTCTCTCTCTCTCTCTCTCTCTCTCTCTCTCTCTCTCTCTCTCTCTCTCTCTCTCTCTCTCTCTCTCTCTCTCTCTCTCTCTCTCTCTCTCTCTCTCTCTCTCTCTCTCTCTCTCTCTCTCTCTCTCTCTCTCTCTCTCTCTCTCTCTCTCTCTCCTGTGTGTGTCAGTTTCTATCTCCATCTAATCTCTCTTTCATTTTAATTTTCTCTTTTGTTTTGTAGGCCTATTAAAGTAAAATGAAATCCTAGGGTCAAAGGGGATAGCTCATAATATCTTTTAGTTTTGCCACCCCTCCCCTTGCCTCCCTACCGCCTCTCTTTCTTTCTCTCACTGTGTCTATCTCTTTCTGTGTAGGCTTTATCTCTGTTTTTGTCTCTTTTCCCCCTCTTTTGGAATGATGAAATCCAATTAGTTAGAGTCAACAGAGATTGTTCATATGGCTTAGCATACAGTCTTGTTCCTCCTCGCCCCATCCTATCTCCCCCCCTCTCTTTTATTAACTTCTTCTGTTCTTCTTCCCAGAAAAGAAAAATAGGAACTAGGCTACGTGTATTGGTAGACTGGAAAATACACGTAGGGGAAGACGGGGTAAAAAGCGCATGGGCGGGTAAGAAGCCCACCCCAATTATCTCATGAAATAAAGAAAATTTCAGTCAAATTTGCCCATGAGACGAATGCTAGACATTAACGCTCGTCTCATGGGCAAAATGAGACTGAAATTTGCTTCATTTCATGAGATAATTGGGGTGGGCTTCTTACCCGCCCATGCGCTTTTTACCCCGTCTTCCCCTAAGCGTAATATAATGTTAGTGGTAGACTAGAAACTGTTGTAGGCCCCTTGTAGTGGTAGCACAGACTAGGCCTATATAGTGTTACATTCTCTTTGGAGGTAGGCTAAGTTCCTTGACTGACAGTTTCCAGCCACCGCACGGTTCAGTGAGTCTTCAGGAGAATGGGAGATGACAGATACAGAGTTCAACAATATCCTCAGCTAAGTTTGTTCTTGAAGCTTTCAAACAGTTTTTGGTGGAGAAAATTTACCTTTTTTTTACATTTATAGATAGCCCTGTTTACTGTTAGGCTTTGAATCTCACACAAGTCTACAAAATGTTGTTCCTCGATTTAAAGTCGTTCCTAGAAAGAATGATTTCAGACGAACTACAACATAGGGGAAGACGGGGTAAAAAGCGCATGGGCGGGTAAGAAGCCCACCCCAATTATCTCATGAAATGAAGCAAATTTCAGTCTCATTTTGCCCATGAGACGAGCGTTAATGTCTAGCATTCGTCTCATGGGCAAATTTGACTGAAATTTTCTTCATGTATTTGCATGCGCAATCTATCTTTTCCTATTTCAGTGCATCAGTTTCTCTGTCTCTTTCACATTGACTTATTTCTATGTTTGCACGCGTGTCTGCCTGTTTTGATGTTGTTTTGTTGTGTTTTTACTAGATTGCCTACAGTGTTTTGTCAATGTTAGGGGAAGACGGGGTAAAAAGCCCATGGGCGGGTAAGAAGCCCACCCCAATTATCTCATGAAATAAAGAAAATTTCAGTCAAATTTGCCCATGAGACGAATGCTAGACATTAACGCTCGTCTCATGGGCAAAATGAGACTGAAATTTGCTTCATTTCATGAGATAATTGGGGTGGGCTTCTTACCCGCCCATGCGCTTTTTACCCCGTCTTCCCCTAATGAATGTAATTGTTCCCATTGTGTGTGTGTGTGTGTGTGTGTCACAGTGTGCATGTGTGTGGCGGGCGTGCGTGTGTGCGTGAGCGCGCACGAACGCGCGCGCGTGTGTGTGCGTGTGTGCACGTGCGGCAAGAGCGGACGTGTCTGTGTTGTGTGTTAGATGCTCAAAGCATTCGCCGAGGACCGTACTACACACTATGCATGCAAACCACTCGTGCATCAACTAACGCAAAACGACAACTACAGCACGAAAAGTTCTGGAAGATCCATTTCTCCCCCCACTCCCCTACCCTCAATCTTTTCTCAGTGGAGGACTGAGGTGGTAGAGACTAAATGGACGAATAGCTCCTAGTGGATGGAATTAGCAGACAATCCATACACAAAAGATGACATATCACGCAAACTCAGACTGTCGGGTTCTGGGAAGCACGAGCAGCTTACACGAGGAAATTACCCTCTCATTAAACAGCCTCAACGTTGCGAGGCAAGATTGTTTTTATCAAACAAAGCGCCAAAATTTAGTGCGCGCAGGCAACGGTATTTTAAGCATAATTTTAACCTTGAACATCTGACTACCACGAGGGCAAAGCTTACTGCGAGCAACATATGGTACTGTAATCATGAGTGCGCAACCGGGATATAAAAGGAGGGAGGCGTGGATGAGCGCCATTCCATTCCTGTGATCAGTATGGAGAGGATCCATTATACTGACTCTCTCTGTGCACGCTGATTCCCAAGTGTACGGGTGGCAGACTACACTTGAAGTTCTGCTGAGTGGCAGGCAGCAGAAAGGGCGACACAGTCATCCTCCCTCACCATGGGAGTTGATGGACTTGTATGCGGACAGGACAACGTACGGCGACTTGGATCATCTCTACAGTGTTGGCCCCTGAGTCAACAAGACTGCCGAATGCCCAGTAAGTGCCAGTTGCAAGTTTTCCAAGGCTGGTTTAAGTGGGACCAGAACCCCTTGCCTACTGGGAAAGAAACATCTGCCTGCAGAGACGATTCGATATGGAGCAGGTCGCCTGATGGTCCTGAAGACAGCCTTTGGGAGAGGGGTTAGCAGCCAGCAGCCTTGGACAAGAAAAGCAGGAGTTGAGATCGACAACCTACGGGCAGTCTCACAATGCTTCAACATCTCTGCCCCACGACGACGATGCTGATTCCACCCTAAGCATCAAGGAGAAGAAGGAAGCCCAGACTTAGACACCCATCCAAATGACAACAAGTACCAGACTGTGCACCCCTATGTTCAAGGCTTCACAATGCTATTGGGAATCAACCACGACACCTTGCCACGTCCAGAACCACTGTTTCATCATCATTGCATCATCTCTATCCCTGGTAAGACCTTGCCGTCTTCAGGAATATTGTCCTTAAGAGGCAACGCCTAATAGTACGTTAATCTCTTCTTCATCGATGAGTGCCAGTTGGATTCAAACACTTGACAGGGAAACACGACCAACCGCTCTGACCAATAAAAGAAAATAGCCTAAAAGAAAATAGGCTACCCTAAAAATTCTGTAGAAGCAGTAAAACGCTGAAATGATGCCAGAACTGTAAGAAAACCAGCAGGAAACATAAGTTTTACAGCTGATTCAAAGGATGAAATAGAAAAAGTTTGCTCTCTTTTCAACCGCATAAAATCGTTTTTAGGAGAGGGAAACCCTAACAAAGTGAACAGCAGAGAGGCACTAGAACAAATTTTCAACTTTTTCATTCATAAAAATGTCGAAAGTGTAGCTGATCAAGAGGATGATATCCCAGAAGAAGGTGATTTGAATTCATCATCGTTGTCGTCATTGTCATCTCATTTTACTGATTGTTCTTTTACACAGTGTGAAGACATGCCAGCAAGCCAGCAGCAGCTGTTTGTTGGTGCTGAGAAATCTATTGATAAACTGAACGAAAAATTGTACAGCCATGCCATGGAATGCAAATTCCCTCTGAGAAGAACCCACTCCAAAATGTTGGGACATGTGATTGTTTTGTCATTTGAATGTGAAAGTGGGCATAAACTATTGTGGCCATCCTCACCCTATCTGGGCCAAAGGTATTTGGTAAACTGCAGGATGGCCCATAGTTATATTCTGTCAGGTGTATTTACCTAACCAGTACAACAGGATCGTCGAGGCCGCTGGCATTGGGAAGCTAGGTGACGTGTGTCTGTCAAAAATATTCACCAACTACAAAGAATGTGTCCAGCACATCGCAGAAGAGTCCTGCAAGAATGCCCTCTATGAGGAAATCGTGGCCTACGAGGACATGGGGTGCATAGACATTCTGACAGATACGCATCATGGCACCAGGAAAAATTCCAAATTTACGGATGTTGTGTGCATGGGGAAGGAAAGCAGAAATGTCCTTCACGTTGAGACTGTGATCCGAGAAGACCAGGAGCACGGCAGTGTGGCTATTAGAGTGCACTGCCGTGACAGAAACACCAGTGTCAACAAGTGGATTCGCGACAACAAACCTGACACAGATACAACCAATGACACATGGCACGCATCTAAAAACATTGCAAAAGAAATTCGCAGTGTGTGTACGGGACCCAAGCACTTAGAAGGAAAAACATAGCACCTTCAACTATCCAAGAAAGCATCAAGCATCAAAACACACATGTACTGGTCCATGAAAAACTGTCAAAACAACACCAAACAACTCAGAAACAACATCATGAAGGTGGTGGAATATTACAAAAAACAACCACACACACTGCCATCACACATCCAGATGCAAGACAGACACAAACTATGAATGCAGCAAAATCCTCATCGACGATCTCTAAGCAGAAGAACTACTTAGGCAAGCGCTTCAGAGAACACTCATTTACAAGCAGCCATACGATTTCATTCACTGCATGGACACATTTCTGGTAGAGTCATTCAACAACGCATTGCTCCAATACCAAGACAAACATACAGCAGGACAATTCAAGGCAGAAACATAGAAATTCAGAACATTACAAACTGTGATAGATTGGAACGAAAACATAAACAGTTGTTTGGTGTTGTTGATGAGGACAGTGCGTGATGCAAAACATCCTCAGAGACTTAGTGAAAGCCATGTGTTGCGCCACAAAACCTTTGGGTTCTGAGAGAGTGTGGGGGGAATTTGCTGCAATTTATCTGCGATAAGAAGTAAGTGTCAGTTTTCTTCTTTTCCCCGTGTTTGTCACTCTTCTAATGTTGATGTTTTGGATGTAGTGCGATGTTTGCATTTTGCCCATGTGGTTAGCTATATTTAGATAAGCCACGCCCACTCTTCAGTGCGCATGCGACCCGATTCTGGGATAGGTTATTTTACCTTTAAACAGAAAACACGGGTAGTAGTAGGGGAAGACGGGGTAAAAAGCGCATGGGCGGGTAAGAAGCCCACCCCAATTATCTCATGAAATAAAGAAAATTTCAGTCAAATTTGCCCATGAGACGAATGCTAGACATTAACGCTCGTCTCATGGGCAAAATGAGACTGAAATTTGCTTCATTTCATGAGATAATTGGGGTGGGCTTCTTACCCGCCCATGCGCTTTTTACCCCGTCTTCCCCTATGTAAATTAGACTAAACTGCCAATCGTTTTGAGAGTTTGGTTTAATTTACTTATCACTACTAACCCGTGTTAACAGTTTAGGAAACACTCATGATCATGGTACTTGAAGGAGTAGGAATGTTAAATAGTGTTTTGAGTGCTCTCGGTGAACTTAACAAGTGCTAATACATGTACGGCTTGACCAGATGTTTTCGACACAGCGCCACAAAACGCTATGCGTTACGAACCTCTTCTCCCCGAAGGATGGAATTGTCACCAGCCTCGTTTGGTGGCTGACCCATGACCTCTTCTAGTCCATATGAGCAGACGACATTTGGCTGAAACTGTGAGCTGACGACACTTGCTTTGGTGACAGGGACGGTTGCGCGTGTGTGATAGAAAGGTGGAAAGCTAGACTGCTTCGAGAAAGGTAAGATTGTGATGATGACATGTGTTATTACATAATCAACAATAAACAATATTTCGGTGGGTAATCACTAAATCAGTTTATAGACAATTTTATGAATTTGTCTACATCTGTGGGATGAGCAGAATGCAGATTTTGATTAAGTCTTTAAACTTTAAAGGGTGCTTCTGATTAATTTGTCACCTATTTAGCTTGATGTGTCGCCAGACTTCATTCATTGAAGCTTGATGTCTGCATAGAATAATGAAACACCATCTCTTCAGTGTGGTCAAATGTTGCCGTGTTTGCTTTTTGCTTGGACACTAATGTGATGCATATGGTTATTATGAGTATGATAATAGAATGTGATGCACTATATGGTTATTATGAGTATGATAATCGAATATGTGATGCACTATGGTTATTATGAGTATGATAATCGAATATGTGATGCACTATGGTTATTATGAGTATGATAATCGAATATGTGATGCATATGGTTATTATGAGTATGATAATAGAATGAGTGGGTAATGGTTTTCATTATGCGTTGTTAAGATTGCTACAACTTTGTGATTTAGCCTTGTGTGTGAGTATGTGTGTGCGTGTGCGTGAGTGCGTGCCCGCGCGCGTGCGCGTGTGTATGTGTTTGAGTGAGTGCGCATGCGTGCGTGTGTGCACGTGTGTTTGTGTGTGTGTGTGCGTGCGTGAGCGTGCATGCGTGCATGCATGTGCTTGTGTGTACATTCTTCTCTCTCTTTTTTTATAATTTCTCTGCGAACCTCGTGTTCCGTGTTGTTTATAATTATGCTTGCACATGTATGCGTCTAGTAATTTGGCCACTGACATTCATTTTTACAATTATGTGTTTATTATGTCCCTGTTAATGTTTATTTGGTATGTGTGTCCCTGACTGTGGTGGTATGGACATTTAGTATGCACGTGACTACAGTACTGCGACCGGTCGTGATCTGTTATGACCCCGGTGCATTGAATGACCGGTCGTGCTAGCTCGCCAGACCTCAGGGACGGCGTATTGTCACAATGTAATTAAAGGCCGTGCACCACACATCCATTTCAGTCATACGGATATCCAACTGTGACGTCTGTTAGGCATGAATCTGATTATTAAATGCTATTGTCTACATGAATCTGATGAAATCCTGATAGTTTCGTTCACTATATTCATGCACCCCATTCACGAATCTGATGAAATACTCGTAATTATATTTTAACATGAATCTGATGATCATATTCGTGTACTGGGGTCTGCATTAGTTAATCGGGTGAACGAAACAAGCAGAATTTAATCAAATTCATCTCTCACAGACGTTGCCACGGGATAACCGTACAACTGCAGTTGGATGGGTGGAGCACAGGGGGTTAAAGACCCACCAGATCACGTGTCAAAAATCACGGGTTTCACGTGTTTTCCCTCTTATAACTGGAAATAAATCTTGTTTTGACCAAGACTGACTCCCATATAAATGGCCCCAAATTCAAACCGAAACATCAGTGTAAAGAGCAGCCTCAATTTGAACTTGGGGAAATTTGTATGTGGGTCACAGCAACCCAGAAAAAACAAGGGACTTAATCGTGGTGCGTCACTTGGTCTTTAAGTTTTGATTTTTTTTTAATTATTGCTTTGTTTGTGAAAAGTACAAAAACTACTTATAGATTCTGACGAGATTGTATGTAGGGTTAAGGTTTTATCAAAAAGAATATTGCAGAAAAAGGAAGGAAATTTACTTAAAATCGTGTGTGTGTGTGTGTGTGTGTGTGTGTGTGTGTGTGTGTGTGTGTGTGTGTGTGTGTGTGTGTGTGTGTAGTCTCTGTGTGTGCGTGTGTGCGCGTGTGCGCGCGTGCGGGTGTGTGTATGGTTTAAGTTAAACCAGATAAGAACAAACAAGACACTCTAAATATTCACTAGTTCGCTCTCAAAGATTTGCGGATATAGGATATTTGAAGAGGATCTTTTAGTCAAATTTGTTGTAATAAATACATCACGCGCGCGCGAGCGAGCGAGAGAGAGAGAGAGAGAGAGAGAGAGAGAGAGAGAGAGAGAGAGAGAGAGAGAGAGAGAGAGAGAGAGAGAGAGAGAGAGAGAGAGAGAGAGAGAGAGAGAGAGAGAGAGAGAGAGAGAGAGAGAGAGAGAGAGAGAGAGAGAGAGAGAGAGAGAGAGAGAGAGAGAGAGAGAGAGAGAGAGAGAGAGAGACTTTGGTGGAAAGTAAAATGATGGGGTGTGTGGTAGAAGAGAATAGGAAAGATGGCTGACGTCATGGAAGTTGTGGTCAGATTCAGCCTGCTATTTATATATTTGAGGGAGTCAGTGTAAGAACAAAGCCTTGAGCCAGACACTTGCATATCGATCGGTGTTGTCTTGATGCATGTGTGGTGTTAGGGTCATTTGTAGAAAGACAAAGAATCTCCCCCAACACGAAATGATACTGGTCTTTCATTAAACTAAGATTTACAACCTTAGCATTGTTCTTCCTGGTTATCACTATGTCAGCCAATAGCCATCTATGTGTAGAGTAGAGCCTTTACAGTAGAGTGGGTGTTTATTATTTTTATATTGAAGCTGAAGAGCTAGAACTGGAGTTTGGTTATTAGGTTAGTGGTGTTGGTTATGTTAAAATGTGTGTGTGTGTGCGTGTGCGTGTACATGCGTGAATGTGTATGCGTGTGTGTGTGTGTGTGTGTGTGTGTGTGTGTGTGTGTGTGCGTGTGGTGTGTGCGTGCGTGCGTGCGTGCGCGTGCGCGCGCGTGCGCGTGCGTGTGTGTGCGTATGTGCGCGCGCGTGCGTGTGTGTGTGCGTGCGTGCGCGTGCGTGTGTGTGCGTGTGTAGCCACAGTTTAAAGGAAGAAGACTCGAGACCAACAGACACTTATTCAGGAATTGTTGTCGGCTATGTTAGCTATTTTAGTCATTCTGACAAGATGTTATTTCCAGAAGGAACAACAGCCGGTGAAGGAAGGGTAATGCCAGCAGGTCTGCTGTACTGTGTAGTCTGTTTTGACAAAACGTGTCAGTCACCGTAATAGGTTGTTTCTTCCAGAAGGGAGCAATGACCAGCAAAAACCAATTGTAGTTCCAGCTGTTTTTTTGTTACTCATGATTTGTGCACTGTTTTCTGTAAAGATGAGATATGCAGATATTGTCATTCATGAAATGTGCCACTGTTAGCTGTGACGAGTAGTGCCAGTCCTTGTGATGGTTGTTTCTTCCAAAAAGAAGCAGTTGCCAGCGAAAAATTGTGCGAACGGATTGCCATTCAAACATGATCTAACTTGGAGGCTGTTGTAACCGCACATGCCAATGAGGCTTTATACTACTCCTTGCCGACACGAAAGGGCGAGAATGATCAATCAATCAATTATTTATTGTCCCCATTTAAAACAAGGAAATGTGTCTTGAGTCAATATAAAAGAATACAAAATACAATGCAATACAATTTTAGGCCCGGACTGACGATGCCCCCTGGTGACGAGTCAGGAGCAGATCATTTTCTGTGGCTATATACTACTAGTTCCTGACAGGCAAGGGCGATACTCTTAAGTAGGGGACATTCGCATCTCGGGTCAACAGACAGGGACAGGTAATTTTCGGTATACAGCCTCATTATACTGATGGTGTGGGTTTTGTTTTCTCCAGAAGGGAGCGATGGCCATTGATGAAACGGGAATGCTAACAGATAGGGAAAAGGGAGGAGGAGGAAGAGAGGGAGGATTTATGAGTTGTGCACTGTACGCTATGGTGATGAGAAATGCAGATTATTGCCAACCATGGTAGTCTGTTGTGACGAAGCATGGCAATGACGGCAATGGCGTGTTTCTTCCAGAAGGAAATATAGTGCCAGCAGATATTGTCATTTATGAGTTGTGCATTGTAGTCTAATGGTGATTAGAAATGCAGATTATTGCCAATCATAATAATTTTGTGTAATGTAGTCTGGTGTAATGAGCCATGTCAATCATTTTGCTAAATAATTTCTTCCAAAAGGCAACGATGGCCAGCGAGGACACGGTAGTGCAGGCAGGCCGGACAGTGACGGAGGCAGCCGAGTTCTCACGACTAGAGCATGCTGCTGTAGGCACCATGTATATGACATGCAGTAAGTTTTCATATCTCCTCCTCTTGCTAGTCCTCCTTCTACTACTCCTCCAAATCCTCCCTCTCTTCCTCCTCCTCCCTTTTCCCTAATTGTTCCCCCTTTCCTCCATCAACTACTCCTTCGTTCCCTTTCTCCTCCTGTGCCTCTTCTTCAACAGGACCAAGAACAACATCTTTGTTGATTCCAACTCTGCTGAATGACAATGTGATGTTCTGTAAAACAACTTCCTGACTAATTGTGGTGGTTATGATGATCACGAGGAGGAGGAGGAGGAGGGGGGACATGAGGATGATAGTGATAGTTGTGCTGATTGTGGTGGTGGTATTTGCGATAATGAAGCTGCTGACGACGACGAAGATAATACATGTAACAATGACAATGACGACGAAGCTGATGATGAAGATGACGAGGGTGATACAGAATATTATGGTAACGACGAGGATGATTGTGATGATGATGATGATGATGATGATGGTGTTGATTGTGATGATGAAGATGATGATGGCGATGATGATGACGACGATGACGGTGACGAAGACGACGATGATGATGAAGATATTTTGTATTGTTCAGCTTTAGGTGGTCTGGTGACCAACGTCCTGCTGATCCTGACCCTGCTGAAAGACAAGGCGATATTCCAGAGAACCACACCCTGGCTTCACATTAACCTTGCATTGGCCAACATCGGGGTTGTCGCCCCCTCCCCGCTGCCTGCCTCCTCCAGCTTCAGTGGAAAGTAAGCTCTAAACTAGAGCGTTAAGACGCTAGATCACCAGCCGCGCAGCAGTATTTTCGGCTGCAGTGCTTCACCTCGCAGCTGGTAATGAACCTGACCCTGGCATTTGACCAATTATCTTAATTTTCGAACTGGCCTAGATATCCTAAGTACCTATCCTCATGCAACATTTGAGGGTCCTACGTTCCTCCGTTGAAACATTATCGTGCAAGGTGCTTGGAAGCATTTTGGACTCCCTTGACCTTTGACCTATTACCTTCATTTTCGAACTTTCGTACCTACTCGCATGCAAACTGTTAGCGTCCTAAGTTCCTCCGTTCAAACGTTATCGTGCCTGACAGCATTTTCGGCTCCAGTGACCTTGACCTTTGACTTATGACATTCATTTTCGAACTTGGTCTAGATATTTTCGGCTCCAGTGACCTTGACCTTTGATGTTCGGCTCCAGTGACCTTGACTTTTAACCTATAACCTTCAAATTGACTAGATATTCATTTTCGAACGTCCCTGAAGTCACTACTCTTTGATATCTGGGCGTCTTAGACAGCAGGGTTCATTCTTCCTATCCGCATGCAAAATTTAAGCGTCCTAGATCCCTCCGTTCAAACGTTATCGTGCGGCATTGCAGGTAAAGCTTTTCCGATCCAACTTTTTGAAGACCAAATAAAGTTCCAGCGTGACCTAGTCTTCTAGGCAGCATGTTTCGGCCTCCAGTGACAGAAGATAATGTTTGCTAGTTTGACTCGCTTTGCAACCTAGGTCAAGCCACCCCAACTTTTCCATTCAACCCGATTTTCGCTTCGTGCCACAACTTGGTCTAGATATTCTTAGTACTTATCCATATGCAAAACTTGAGCATCCTAGGTTCTTCCGTTCAAAAGTTATCATGCCAGGTGCTCAGCAGCATTTTCGGCTCCAGTGCCTATTCCATTTCCAGGGGTTATGATTTGCTTTTGTTAAAGCATTTTTTATCATATACTTAGGGGACTCTTAAAAATATGAAAAGGACTCTTAAAATATTGCACAGGGAGTCCCTGGGACTCTCACATTTCACCCCTATGGGAAACACTGTATTCTTAGTACTTATCCATATGCAAAACTTGAGCATCCTAGGTTCTTCCGTTCAAAAGTTATCATGCCTCAGCAGCATTTTCTGCTCCAGTGACTTTGACCTATGACCTTCAATTTTGAACTTGGCCTAGACATTCTTAGTACCTATCCGCATGCACACTTTGAGCCTCCTATGTTCCTCCGTTCAAACGTTATCGTGCCAGGTACTCGGCAGCATTTTTGGATCCAGTGACCTTGACGTTTGACCCATGACCTTCATTTTTGAAACTGGCCGAGATATTCGTAGTACCTATGCGCATGCAAAATGTGAGCATCATATTTCCCTCCATTCAATCGTTATCATGCCAGGTGATCGGCAACATTTTCGGCACCAGTGACCTTGACCTTTGACCTTTGACCAATAATTTTGCCTTTGTATTTATCTGTGTGTCTATCTGTGTGTCTATCTCACTGTCTATTTGTCTATCAGTCAGTCTCTCTCTCTCTGTTGCTCGCGCACTTATTACCTCTGCCAAGGAGGTTATAATTTTGCCCCTGTCTGAGTAAAACCTGTATAAAGTTAAAAGAGAAAAGAAATAAAGAAATCATACATGAATTGTGCAGAACAGTAGGGCATCGCTTCAAGAAATTTGTCATTGAACAGCAGAGCAGCCTACATTATTGTTCAATATTGTGCATATCAATTGGGCATTATGTGTTATATTTTACAAATGGCTGTATAGCAAGGTACACGCATGTGAAGGAATGATCGCAGGATTGGTGGCTACCGGCTTTATCATCTTTGTGCAAATTATTGCGCAACATTAGTTATGAATAATTTTGCATTAAAAAAATACAACTTCGTTCTTTTCTTTCGCTTTATTGTACATTATATATTGTTTTACAGATGGCTGAAGGTGAAGTCAACACCCTTGAAGGAATGTATGTTGGGCTTGCAGCAACAGTCCTAGTTATTGCTACATATTTGCGAACATTAGCGTCCAAGTTGTGTGTGCATGTTTACTGTGCACTTTTAGTTTGCAATACTCTGCATTAATTTTGCATTATCGTGCATTCTATATATTTTTGTTCAGATGGCTGTACGGCGACGCACTATGTCAGGCCTATGCATTTGACTCTTGAGGGAATTTTCATGGGTCTGAGTTATTACTTGGGTGTGTGCATCATTATGCAATATTGGGCAGTGCATTATATTTTATCTTACACAGGTTGTTGTACGGAGATGTCAGGCCTACACTTGTGTGAAGGAATGTTTGTTTGGCTAGCAGCTACAGGCTCTGTCATCTGTGTGTATTATTATTGTGCAATAGTGATCGTACATGTTTATGGGTTATTCTGTCGTATAGATTATTTGTACGGTGATTCTTCACTCAGTTGGGCTTACGTCTTGGGGGGGATTGTTTTTCGTAGGGCTGGCAACTATAGCCTTTGTTACTTGTGTGTACACCATTATGCAATATTGTTCACCATATTATGTCATCTTTTATTTGTACAAAGGGCCGGATCCAGGGGGAGCGGGATGCCTGGATTCTGTAACACCCCCCCCCCCTCCCACACACACACACCACCACGCCAAAAAACAAAAGAGAGAGGGAGACAGATTGAGAAAGAAATCATTACTGTTTTATTGTTCTTAGGTCCAATTTAAAGTTTTGTTTGCACTTTATTTTCTTTAAAAAAAAGCTTCAGGCGTTGCCCCCTGACCCGCACCGGGGGCCTACACCGGCCCCCAGCCCCCAGCCCAGCCCTTGCTTGTAACCCCCCTTCTATTGCATTCCAGGTCCACCACTGACAGGTGGCCTGTGCGAAGATGCACTATGTCAGGCCTACGCCTTTGAAGGAATATTTATTGGGCTGGCAGCTATAGGCTCGGTCGTCTGTGTGTAGCCCTATATATGGTTGTGCATATTGTGCATTCTCGGGCCACATTGTGCACCGTTGTTACGTCATTAATGTGTATATTATCTTCCAGGTGGCTGTACGGAGAAGCACTGTGTCAGGCCTACGCCTTTGAGGGAATGTTCATAGGTTTGGCGGCGATAGGCTCAGTCATTTCCCTTTGCGTGGAGCGCTATGTCGTCAGCTGCCGAAAGGAGGCCAGTAAGTGTGTGTGTGAGTGCGCGCGCGTGTGTGTGAATGCGCGCGTGCTTGTGTGTATGTGTGTGCGCGTGCGTGCGTGGATACACACATAGTTTTGCATGCATGTGCTCATCTGTACATGCGTGCGTGCATGCGAGTGTGCATGTGCATGCATGAGCAATCTGTGGGTATGTGTGTCTGTGCGCGCGCACGAGCATACGCTCAAATGTGCGAGCTTGCGAGAGTGCATGCGTGCGCGCATGTGTACGTGGGAGTGAGTGAATGTCACATGTTTGCAATACGTGTGTGCACGCAGGTGTGTGTGCGTGTGCGCGCACGCGTGCGTGTGCGCGTGCATGATCAACGTGTTACGAGTATCTTCGAACCATGGTTGTGATGGAAATTAGCAGAATTGATCCCGTGTGTTAAAGGACGTTTCTTCTCATAGCCTTCATTTGCCTTTCACCACCTTTTGGATTGTTCTTGTTAGTTCCCGAGCGAAGCTTCGGGAAGTATTGTTTTTGTTTTATTGGTCCGTCCGTCCGTCCATCCGTGCGTGCTTCCTTGAAGACCGTTCAGTCT
>CM065680.1:78356492-78373992 GCA_017654935.2 Phymorhynchus buccinoides | reverse complement strand
CTCAACGACACTTTGTACGTATGTTCGTTTCAAGCTTAGGTGATGTAAAACTCACATCCTCTTTCTGTTGACAAAGTTGGATAGTCTGACACGGACCTTCTAGAAATGATGAATGAAAAGACCAAGAAAAGCGTAAGCAAGCTCGTATGTTATATCAATATTCAAGATCCTGTTCCTATGTCCCTGTTTAGCTGGCGATATTTTCTGTCACAACCCTTCGTCTCTTGTATAAGGGTTTTTGCTTCTTTGGAGGTTGATTTGACTCCAATATTTATCTTGAATTGCATAGCTAAGTTATTGTGCCATTTGTGAAGATTATTCTCTAATTGGATTTGATTTTACAAAACTTGAATGGAAAAAAAAGTTTATTGTGAAACAAATTGGAAAGATTATTATTATTATTATTTAAGAAAATGTATATAGCGCTTCACCTTTAAGCTCTAAAAGATTAGAAAAGGAAAGAGCAAGGAAATGTTTTGTGCCTCTATGTTTGCTTCTGTTTGAAATGATTGACGGTATCTCCCTATGTACTTTTGATAAGAGATAACAATTAGAGAATGAAGGCTTTTGAAAGTGGACAGAATAAGGTCTGGACTCTTGACATATCTCGTTATCTGATAACAGTTTATTTGTAGGATTATTATGGTTTGTCTATTCCCAACGGCGCCGTATAACGAAGTAGACCGAAGTTGAATAGTTCAAATGAGCCCAGATCATGTGACAGTGCATTTGTACAATAACAGCTCTGCATTATGATTTAGTTTTTACAAGTTGTAATGGCGTGGAAGTTGTTTTTCTTTCAATGGCCATCATCTCAATTATTATGCTTTATTTGTGTATTGCGACATTTTGGATTTGTCATTGGAGTATTATTGTCTTTTTGCTTATTTTCATTTTTGGTTCATGTGCCGTACTTGTTTGCAGAACTTATTTCCAATAAATAATCACTTTGTTTTGTCAGCCGAATGTTTGATACACTCATACTGTTTTTACGATGATACTCAATATTTCGGATTCTTGTTGTCAATGGTAATCTTATGGAAATAATAAATATTGTTTGTGGATCATTATATGGCGACGATTGTTGGTCTGAATCATCATGGACATAAGCTTGATTAACTGATGTTCTCACTACTGAGTCTTTAAACAGTACTTTATGGAGTGTTCATTCATCATTGCGTTTCACAACGTTTTGCTGCGCTACTTATATTTGAGAGAGACAGGAAAATGTAATGTATGTATTATGAAATATGATCAATGTTGGAAAGTTAATCTGCCTGCATGACCATGACCATTTGATATGTGAATATTTGTTATTACCAGCACCAATTAGTAGAGAGATCAACTGACTTTTTTTTACATGAATGTTATAACCACCAATTGGTAAAGAGATCAAATACTATTTAAACTGGACTGTACTTCGATTATAGTTGGAATTGCTTGGCGCAAAACGGTATTCCCCGAATACTTGACCCAGTTTTCAGATATTCAAGTTTGGGAATGCTCCACAAAAGTCACTTCTGAGCTATTATAAAGGCTGCATCACACTCACACATCCTTTCTGCCTTATTTCCTTCTTCTGAGTGACCTTAGTGTGACTAAGTGACTAATCTGTCATTTCTGAAAGCATCCCTCCCATTCCCTTTACTTTGCTAGAATAGACCTATAAGCGCATTCGTAGCCGACAATTAGAAGAGAGTACAAAATATGATCGGAAACAGGTTGTAACGTCTTTTATCAGCACTTCCACCCACCGCCTGTTGGACTTATAAAGTTGACGTCAGTCGAAAAGTATAAGTGGCGGAGTAGAGGCAAAGATATTCTAAAAGGGTAAGATGGATTACTTAAAAGCTCGGCGAACCGGGCTGATAGAGTTATCGTTAGTGGGGACGTGTACACTATTCACAGTGGAGGCTATCCAAAAACGCGGACTGGAACTTGAACGGAGAATTCAACTGGCCTATCAATGTGTAAAATGTGTCACGTTTCAAAGGGACATAACCAGTGTTTCTGTCCTCACTACTCATATAGGGAAAAGAGACCGGATGTTTATCTTCCCCTGTACAGTCTTTGGTAGAGGTATATTCTTATCGCACCCAGTGTATACTCTGTTTACTCGTGTCAAACAGAATAAATTGCTTGAGGTTTTCAAATTCGCACCGAATGAGCGAGGAGACCACACAATCATGGCTTTGAGCTGTGTTAAGTCACCAGCAGTAATATCCCAGACCAGACCGAAAAGATTCCAGAATGTTTCCAGACGAGCCAGATATGACCTTGAGGTGAAGAGTTGCGCCAGAGAGCACTGACACGGTGCAAAACGCCGCGAGTGGAGACCACACAATGTTGATGTCAAATTTGTACAGTCCAACTCATCACACAAGACTTCATTGAGGTTCTGGTTGTCACCACGAAGGTAGGATAGTGTTAGACAATTATGACGCAACGAAATCACCCTAAAAAATGTTCCTTTCAAACAATTTTAGCGTGGTCTTTCATGGGACATTGAAATTGAAGTGTTACATAAAATATTTTGGGAAATTTCTGTTTCCTCAGGATAACCTAAAGGAACTAAAAACCTTGATAAAGCTTTGGTATGATGTAAAACTTTATTAAGATGTGTTTATAATTTTTCTGACTACGATCCTTCTGAATATAAAAAACTATAAAAGAAAAAGTCGTGTATCAGAATTAAAATCTAAAAGAACTTTTAAAAGTTAAAGAGCTTTCCTGATTCTCTACAAAATGTTGATCACACATGTTTATAATATTTTGAAGAATAATGTTCACAAACAGACAAACCAACAAACCAAAATCTCCATGGCGGAGATAATTGCGGAGCAGAATGAGGCTCCATATTTGTCATCGTATAAATGGGGTCGGCTTGAGTGGACAAAGCGCTTGCCTTTCAGTGAAGTGCTCTACTGTAGTACCCGTAGGCAACAATTGAATGCAAACGTTTGTTAAAACACACACCCAACAACCTCGAATGCTCTTGCGTAGCTACCGCCCTTTTCCTAACTTAATAATAGAATTGAGGAAACTGAAGAATTGAAGACAATCTGAAAACGACTGGAAAGATTATGTTTGCTATTGCACTTTATTTAGCGAAAACATTAACCCTTTCACCGCCAAAGTCGCATTTTAGCACCACAGTGATTTAACACCTATGTCACTACTGAAAAGGCATCAAATTGGGGTATATTATCCAAATACCATATTGTCTTAGTTTTGGGAAGTAAGGGTAGACCTTATTTTATTTAAATGTCACAGAAGAATCCCCAATACTGCAGATGGATTTTGTTCTCTACCCAGGTAAATTTAATTGACTTTTTTTTTTAAACTGAAATATGGCTGGCGGTGAAAGGGTTAAAGAACAAAAACTCAGGAAAACAATTAAAACACAAACAACCGACCAACCAAACAAACAAAAACCACAAAATAAAAAGACGAATGCCAAACATTATAATAGACGTTTTTCGGAAAACAGAGTATGTCTTTATAGCACAAAATAGAGCCCCCCCCTCCCCCGAAAAGGTTTGACAGACACTAGACAAGCAGGATATGCAAGGAACAGATTATGAGTAAATTACGAATACAAACCATTTGGAAAGAAAGAGGATAACACAAAACTGCTTTCACACCCATTTACAATATAACCGGAAGAAATCTGCTTACTGGATAAACACACAATATCTTTAGGCCTACTCCCTGTTTTGTCAAACCAACTGATGAAGAGGTCACTCGTGCTAACCATAAGCAGAGTGAAATGATGTATTTTGCCGATTTCTGAACATCGTCCATTATTAGCAGTCGTGAAACTCACGCGAGATTACGCGAGACTGTTCGCTGCCAACAACCTCCAAACAATATTTTTTTTACGCTCGAGGTGCTCACGGAGAGATGATGCAAAATTGGGGATGTGTAGAGTGGCACAGAGGTAACGCGTTCGCCTCGTGTCAAGTAAATCCGAGTTCGAACCTGGGTACAGGGGATTTGTCCTCTCATTTTGCACTAGGCCTTACGGTCTGAACGTGGAGTCTTTCGGATGAGACGATAAACCGAGGTCCCGTGTGCCCATGCACTTAGCACAATGTTAAACCCAGTGGCAACGAAAAAGTTGTCATTTTGTCAAAATTTACTCCACCCCCACCCAACCCCCTTTCCTTCCTCATCAGTCACACAAAACTTGCTTGCAAAAAAAAAAAGGGTGGCGCGCCTCTTGCTGCGACGCGCTCTCCAGGTGGGAGCAACCCGAATTTCACAGAGACGCCTCTGTGACTATAAAGTACCTAATACCTAATACCTGGTCAGAATTATTGAGCCTAGCCTCACGTGGCACTGCACACAGCTACCCGCCTAGGTTGAACATTGTGTAAAGGAGGTAATACCTTCTTTGTGCGTGCTCTGGTACGGTAGCCACGAGTGAGTCTTAAACAGTTAACACGCGAAGTGACATGTAAATCAGAAGATATAGATTGGCTGTTTATGCTAATTTACATGTTACTACCAGTGTTAGCTGGTTAAGACGCTCTCATGAATACCGTGCCAGGTTTAATATTCTTTCGATTTGTCAAGACTGTCGATGCGCGATTGCTCTTTATTTTCTTATTGGCTACTTAACCGATTAGTTCCTCTTAACACCCACGCTTGATAAGAAAGATATATGCCTAATTAGCAACATGGTACTAAACCGCACTACTAAAACGTGCGGTTTTAACTTTTATATAACATCATTAAGGTTATATTATAATAATAAACTCATCTTTGCCGTTTTTACCCGAATCTCCTTTCCGACGATCCCTCAGAAGCGTTTTTATTAGGATGAAAGGATGCGTGGGAAAGTATCATAGTATTAGTATATTAATATAGTAAAGTAATACTGGCTGTTAAAAAGGTGAAAACAACCAACCAAAAAACACTGATATTAGTCTGTGTGCGATCATCTACTATATATAAAGTAATACTGGCTGTTAAAAAGGTGAAAACAACCAACCAAAAAACACTGATATTAGTCTGTGTGGGTGTAGAGATCTACCTTGCTAATATTTCGCTCTAATGGCACTTAACTCACACTGTGTTTTGTTTTGCATGAGTGTGGGTAGGTGGCACATTGCTGCTCTGCCTAGGAAGTTATATTATGAGTCCGTTTCGCTCTCTCTATGAATCTGTCTGTCTGTCTGTGACCAATTTTACTTAAGCTATTATCAACAGATTTTCATGACATTCTGTGAAAGAAAAGGACATGAAGCAAAGAACATTCCGTTAAAGTTTAGATTGAATTACATAATGTCGACAAACGAAAGTTAAAAAAAGCCTTCATGTACTACCATTTCCCCCTGTTACTGTATTAAAAGTTGATACGATTCTCGACGCGTTACGAACTCGTGATGAAATGTTACGGGCAGTTTGGGTATAATGCAAAGAGACCCGTCTTTTAATTCCGCATGTGGTTGATGGCATCGTTTATATAGATAAATTATAACAAACTGTAGCCCAGAGCCTTTGCAGACCGAAGACTAGCCTCCTTCTTCTTCTTCGATCGCTCAGACGGTTTTCTGTCAATAATGAGCGCAGATGCGTCATGCTGCCGTTATGCGCCTAACTAAGAAATAATTAGGCCCAGCACGTCCGACTTCGGCTGGAGGAAATCTTTTTGAAAGCGTTTCGTGAAAAAAGGCAGGAGAATGGAGCGGTAAGGCAGAAATATAGTAGATGACAGTAAGCAAAGGGAAAAGGCAGAGTCAAAGAGAGTGACAGATTAGAGGAAGTTACAAACACAGAACTTCCAGAAGGTGGGGGAACTATTTATACAAAAGACCCCCCCCCCCACACCCCCCCGTATTCCCACGGGGGGGAAGACTAGCCTGAGGGTCTGTGCTTATTAGATCTGCAATCCGCTAGTACCTTACGGAATGGGGTTTCCGTACGGAACTTGCGGATCTAATGTGGACAGGCCCTAATCCAGTCTGAAGTTTAAGGCAAAAGACCTACTTCTTTGTTCAAATACTTCACAGCAGAGCCTGCCCTAAAACGTTGTCCGAGATATTTCACCAAAGAGCTTATGCACGCTCCAAGAGTGTTTGGTTTCATCAAAGATATTCTAAAAGGGTAAGATGGATTACTTAAAAGCTCGGCGAACCGGGCTGATAGAGTTATTGTTAGTGCGGACGTGTACACTATTCACAGTGGAGGCTATCCTAAAACTCGGACTGGAATTTGAACGAGAATTCAACTGGCCTATCGATGTGTAAAATGTGTCACGTTTCAAAGGGACATAACCAGTGTTTCTGTCCTCACTACTCGTATAGGGAAAAGAGACCGGATGTTTATCTTCCCCTGTACAGTCTTTGGTTTCACTGCTATAATTCACTGTGTGACAGTGCTTTCCAGTGCTTTTTGGTATTTGTAGATTGTAAGTTGTCGCTCCCCCAGAACAGCTATAACAGCATATACCTCCAAAAACACACACAACCACCCAAAAAACCCCACCCCAATAAACCCTTCTCGTCTTATCATCTTTTGTTTTTTTTTGCTGTACTTTTTCTGTGCTCGTTCTAAATGTTCAGTAGTAATAATATCATTCCGAAAACATGACAAAGGTGGACTTTTATAATGCTATATAAGCTTAGTTTGTAGATTGTAAGGATAATGCGAAAGTGGATTTATGTAAGTTGTGCAATTCTGTGTTTGTTGTTGTTTTAGCTTTCGTATTGCAATGTTTTAATGGTTATTGTAATTAGGATTCTACCTTTTAGGTAGAATACTATTGCATTTGTAAGAATTCTTCTTTTTTTTTTTTCTTGTTTTTTCCCCCTTCACATTGTTTTGGTGCGATTTGGCTGAAATTTGCAGGAAAGTTGCAGGACCATTAGCAATTTGAAATATGAAATGATTTCGCCGAATATTCGGCAAAATATGGCCGAAAAAACCGCGAAATATCAATCTTCAATATGTCAAAAACGGCTGAGCGGAATTCGTTCATATTTTTAGTATTTACTTAAAAATAGATTGTCAACATGTCCAGTATAAAACCGAACCAGAAGTGACGTCACAAAACTAACGACTGGATATTGTAGCACTTAGGATGACCCAGATCAGAAAGGAGTTTGGTGATGCTATGTTAAATAGTGTGGAAGTTATTCAAATTTATGTAAATTGGGTTGTGTCACTTTCTCTTATTTCCATTTATGGATTGTTTTTATTTTTTTTATCCGACTTCGCTGACATTTGCATGACAATTGTAGGACACTATTCTTATGCGAAATTTCCAATATTAAACCGATTGGTCACGATATGGCCGAAATATGGCCAATTTTGCCAAAATTTAATCTTGAATAACTTGAAAACGGCTGCACGGAATACTTTCATATTTTTTAGTATTCATTTAAGAGTAGCATTGCAAAACTTTCGGTATAAATTCGAACCGGAAGTGCCAACCGGAAGTGGGGACGAGAATGGCGATATTTGGCCAAATTTAAATTTTGAATAACTTGCAAATGGCTGTTTGAGGGGAGAATCCTGCATTGTTTGCTCTTAAAGGCAAACATAAGCCCTCTAGTTTATCTAACTTATTGTACAATTAATTCGTGTTGTTTGTATATGTGGAGACTGAACTTTGTTCCTTTGCCCTTAATGTGTAGATTTTCATTTTTTTTTAGCAAAACAAAAGAGAAAAAGACATCGTTTTATGCTTATCAATGTTGTAAGTTGTGTATGTTTTGCTTGTTTTATTCTGTTGCATTGATAAACTGGCGTTGTGTGCAATAAACAAATATGAACAAGAAATTATGTGTGCGCGTGCGTGCGTGCGTGCGTGGTGAGCGCGCGTGTGTGTGTGTGTGTGTGAGAGAGAGAGAGAGAGAGAGAGAGAGAGAGAGAGAGAGAGTAAAATAAAATAATGAATATTCTTTTGTATGTTCCTTTATACTATGCACACAGAAGAAAGTTAAGCACCCCACCACTTTTTTGCTGTAGATGAGATGAAATCGAGATTTATTGCAAATAATCATTAAAGAGTGAAACAACATTGAATGGTAAATGAAAGTTTGACTACATGTATCTGACTATAAGAAAACGCATAATTTAATGTATGGTTTTACAAATGCAGTCTGATATTCTGAAACAAAAAGGGTTGTCATGTTCAAATTAAAAAATACCATGTTTAATTATCAATGTAACAATTTCATATGGCTCTCTGAAAAGTTAGTTATTGTGGGAAAACGTCATGAGGAGTGTCCAAAACTCATTTGGCAAATCAAAGTTCAGTAGCGTTTGTTTCCTCCCTGTGCCTGGATGACTGCTTCAACCCTGCTTATAACGGAATAATGGTAGCCTTGTAATAGCTAAGGGGTGCTTAACCTTTTTGTTTGTGTATAGATGAAAGCCCAGACGTGTGTATGAGCAATATGAAGGCGTACAAAAAGCAAGCAAGGAAACAAACAAACAAACAAATACTAATAATTAAATATTAAACAAAACCCCATCTAAATCGGTTCTCTGCACCTGTAGTATAATCTCAATTGATTGTTAACTTGTGATTTCTATTTTGATGCTCTTTACTGTTAATGATTTCATGACACTTTCAACTGCCTATCATTTCTCGACACTCTCAACGGCTGATCAGTTCATGACAATTTCAACAAATGTCAATCATTTCATGACGCTCTGAACTGTTGATTTCATGACACTGAATTGTCAATCATTTCATGACATTGAACTGTCAAACATTTCATGACCATCTAAACAGTCAATCATTTCATGACGCTCTGAACTGTTGATCATTTCATGACACTCTGAATTGACAGTCATTTCATGACATTGAACAGTTCCCGACAGTCTAAACTGTCAATCATTTCATGACGCTCGCAACTGTTGATCACTCCATGCCGTTCTTAAACGTTATGTCCTTTCATCAACACCCAGTCAAAACTTTTAGTTACAACAAAAACCTATTTTGAAGCAAAAGGGATAAAGAGACGTGAATAACAAACAAAATCGTTTGAATGGTACTCCAGATGAAGGCATACTCCGCATGTACATTCAACATAATTCCAACCATTTACCCAAAATATCCATATTTTTCGGAGTAATGTGCTACAAGGAAAACTAGAGAATTAACTACACAAGAAAACAAACTCGTCAGCTGAGATTAAAAACAGAGAACAATGAACTTTTCTTTCTTCTTCTTTATTGATCGCTCGGACAGTCTCCTGTCATATGTATGCAGATGCGTCTTGCTGCTGTTATGCGTCTTAACTAAGGAATAGTTCGGCCCAGCATATCCGTTTTCGGCTGGAGAAAATCTTTGCTAAGAGTTTCTTGAACAAAGGCAGGAGAATGGACCAGTAAGGCAGAAAGATAGTAGATGACAGTAAGCAAAGGGAAAAGGCAGTGTCAAAGAAGTGACAGATTAGAGGAAGTTACAAGCACATCACTTCCAGAAGATGGGGGAACTATTTGTACGACAGACTTCCTGGAATCCCCACGGGAGGGGTGGGGGTGGAGTAAGGAACATGAACAGCAGATTTAAGGGTATAGTCAAAGACTGTAAAGGGGAAGACGAGCATCCGGTCTTTTTTCCCTTTATGAGTAGTGAGGACAGAAACACTGGTTATGTCCCTTTTAAACGTGACACATTTACACGTCGATAGGCCAGTTGAATTCTCCGTTCAAATTCCAGTCTGAGTTTTTGGATAGCCGCCGCTGTGAATGGTGTATAACTACCCCACTAACGATAACTCTATCAGCCCGGTTCGCTGTAACTCTTAAGTAGTCCATCTTACCCTTTAATAATCTTTGGTATAATGTAAGGTGAGGCAAAACGCCTCCCACCCCTCTTCCTAAGCAAGAAATCCCTTTTCTCTTCTCTTTACCTACAAACTTGTATTCAATGTAAACGATAGAGCCCAGCCACACTACAGCATACAAACAATCGGCAAACGAAGGTGTTTCTTAGGAACGCTTTTGCCGAATTGTGCGAACGGATACGAGCATTCCCTCTTGTGAAACGGCCCCTTTCGTTATCGTGCCAGGTTTTCGGCAACATTTTCGGCTCCAGTGACCTTGACCCTTGACCTATGACCTTCATTTTCAAACTTGGTCTAGATATTCGTAGTACCTATCCGCATGCAAACTTTAAACGTCCTAGGTCCATCCATTCAAACGTTATCGTGTTAACATAGTCAGGTCATCGGCTTCAGAATGCATTGAAAACATTACCAGCTTGGCTCTCTTCGTTCACGGCTGGTAACAACAAAAGAATCACCCGACTTTTGTGGGCTAACTAACTAAATAAGATATATAAAGTGTTTGGTATTGATTTAAAGCTTATTGCATGTAATAACTGAAACAGGCACACTCAGAAAAAGCACTTTTTGTTGCATTAAATTATACTTGATTTTCGTAAACGCGTCAAAATCACCTCACACCCCTTTTTTGCTCAACATGTAAAAAAGAGCGCATGACGCAACGGCACACGTCAGAGAGTTGTGACAAAGACATGACTCAGCGTCACGCCTGGTTGATCCTGTGGTTAGGCTCGTGTAGTACATCACTCTTTTTTCTCTATCATAATATGTATAAATGTGCTAAAATATATCTTCGGCTCCAGTGACCGTGACCTTTGACCTATGACCTTCATGTTCGCACTTAGCCTCGATATTGTTAGTACCTATCCGTCCTAAGTCCCTCCGTTCAAGCGTTATCGTGTTCACATAGATAGATAGTCAGTCGGCTTCAGAATCCACTGAAAACATTACCAGCTTCGCTCACTACGTTCGCGGCTGGTAATGATTCTGCGATTTAAAACTTTCCTGTATCGGAATAATTTCATAAGTGTACTTAGTAGGTGACACTTGTTCATTCTGCCAACTTTGGTCGAAATCTACCCAGTAGTTTGTGAACCAAACGCGTGAAAGACAGACAGACATACATGCAGTCAGACAGACAGATCCACAGACAGACACACAGACGGACAGACAAATCCATAAACAAGGGCGTCGCCGAGCGGCAGACATGTCCGTCACCAGCAATGCCACGCACTTGCGACACCCCGTAGAGTGTCACATCCTGACACAAAATTGGAAGGGATTCTGTCTTCTAGTTCACGAGATACAGCTTGAAGAAGAAACATATAGCACAAAGAAGGAAATTTCGGTTTGCAAGGTCACACTTCAAGGTCAAGGTCAGCATCGTGATAATTTATGCTCGGATGTTTTCTTCTCTAGGGTATACAGTACCACACACAATCTGAAGCGCTTCTGTCAAGTACAAATGTGGAAAATATGGCTTAAAACCCAATGTGTAGACCCCTACCACTTTCAAGGCCTACTGATCGCCCGGACCGTGACCTTGACCTTGATCGGTATGCCACCATCAGAACGGGCATAAGCCAAAGTACCTTCATGCCAAATTTGAAGACTCTAACACTAACGGTGTGGGAGTTATGGCCCCTGAAAGATTTTCGGTTTTCAAGGTCGTACGCCAAGGTCAAGGTCACGACGGCAAAATGGTTTGCGCGGATGCCTTCCTCTCATGGTGACACACCAGCACACAAAATTTGACGTGATTCTGTCAACCCGTTCGAAAGATATCCTTGGGACAGACAGAATGAGAAAAAATGACCCTCCGATTTTCAGGCTCCATCGATCTTTTTGACCTTGACATTGACCTTGATCGGTATGCCATCATCAGAACGGGCATAAGCCAAACCACCTTCATACCACGTTTCAACATCCTATGTTGATCGGTGCCCGAGATATGGCTAAAAATAGATTTTCGGTTTTCAAGGTCGTACGTCAAGGTCAAGGTCACGACGGCAAAATGGTTTGCGCCGATCTCTTCCTATTAAGGAGGCACACCTTCACACAAAATGTGACGCGATTCGGTCAAGCGGTTCGGGAGATATCCTTGGGACAGACAGAAAAGAAAACCCCACACCAAAAACCCAAACAAACAAACAAAAATACAAACCAGCCCATCGCAAAGTCCGTTCACCTTCGGTGACGGACAATAATCACCTCGTTTCACTACTTCGTGGGCTGAAGTCAACAACCGATTTCCTGCATCACCAGTCAAACAGACTGTTAATTAAGTCATGGCCTTGTGAGAACACTGCATGTTAATTAGAAAGATCGCTAGAACCATATGTTAAGGGGAACTTACACAGCCCATGAACCGTAGTCGTGAAACTGTGGTGAATCGTTCAATTCAAACCAGCCTTTCCTTTCAACATCGTTGCTACTGTTGCTTACAAAACATTATGCGCGGTCAAACAGCCTGTTAATTAAGCCATAGCCTTGCAAGAACACTGCATGTTAATTAGAAAGATCGTATCCTAAAAAGGTCTTCGGTTGAATTTGTGTTGATTTTGGAAAAGTCTGTTCATGATAGAACTAGTGGAGAAAAGTTATTGTATATAGGGGAAGACGGGGTAAAAAGCGCATGGGCGGGTAAGAAGGGCGGGTAAGAAGCCCACCCCAATTATCTCATGAAATAAAGAAAATTTCAGTCACATTTGCCCATGAAACGAATGCTAGACATTAACGCTCGTCTCATGGGCAAAATGAGACTGAAATTTGCTTCATTTCATGAGATAATTGGGGTGGGCTTCTTACCCGCCCATGCGCTTTTTACCCCGTCTTCCCCTAGGATGGAAGTTCAGTTTAGCGTCGCGTATCGGCTTTCGCCATGTACGACGGGCTGAAGAAACCAACCAGGGTATAAACAAAAAATTATGTTCCTGAATCACTGTCTTAGCCAAAAGGCCGAGAAGCGATCAGGAATTAAAAAATAAATTATTGTATATACGGAATTGCCCTCGTTATATATCCAAGCTGATTTTAAAACTAAAGTTAAAAGCATGGAACACGAAATACTCTTATAACGTTTTCTGTAATTGTGGTAACCCTATATCAGTGCATCATCTGTTAAAAGAATGCCCATTTTAACACCACTTTATAGAAATAAGTCTATTGATTTAGTGACTTATGAGAATGATCGTCAAATATTATCTAGCCCTTTCATCTTTGATATTGCTACTGTCGGTTATAGCCAATTCTGAGATAGCAAAATTGGTATGATTTGTTGATGCTTTGGTACTAGAAATTGTTGTATTCTATGCATTAATTTTGTTTATTATTAGCACGTTTATTTATTTATTTATTTTGGGTTTAATATCACCATTGCGTGAAAAGACGTTAAATTAAACTACTAAACTGAACTGAACTTAGAAAGATCGCTAGAACCATATGTTAAGGGGAACTTACACAGCCCATGAACCGTAGTCGTGAAACTGGTGAATCGTTCAATTCAAACCAGCCTTTCCTTTCAACATCGTTGCTACTGTTGCTGCTCACTGATGCTTACAAAATATTATACGCGGTGAAATAGTTTCTATCCCTTGTTTTCGAATCAGTCTTTGATCTCATATCGATTCGTTGGTTTAACATTTCTTTGCACTTTTCAGTTTGGACTTCAGAACGACTCTTTTTCTGTTTTGTTTTACCAAACGCACACCTAAGCACTCTCGTGCACGAGTACACACACACACGCGCGCGCGCGCGCGCGCGCACTCACATACACACATATGCAGACACAGACACACAGACACACGCACACACGCGCGCGCGCGAAAAGGACACCATCATAATTAAGAATTTGTCAAATCTCATTTATTCTGTTAGAAAGATCGATTTTTTTTTTAATCAAATCACCCTTTGGCAAAGGGAAAACCCAGACTACCCAAGCGCACGAAATGGAAAAAGGCGTGTTCAACACGACACCTACATACAAACCATTGTCACGTGTCACGTAAGCAGTGAACAGGGAGACATTTCAGGGCAGTGACATACCCCCACACTCACTCGCACACGCACACATGCACGCGTTTACAGCTGCACCCCCCTCAACCACAAATGCACAAGCACACATGCACACACCCGCACGCACGCACACACACACACACACACTCACATACGCGCGCATGCACATACGTACACACACCGTACACCCTACACGCACGCATGCGCGCGCATGCACACATGTACGTACACACACACACACACACACACACACACACACACACACACACACACACACATACACACGCGCGCGCGCACATGACGTGCTTTACGAGATTTGCTCGTGTTTTACCTTGGCTGACTGCAACCTGAGTCCTGCACTACGTGAGAGAAATCGTGAGAGTGACATTTCCGAAATTTCGTGTGAAATGACTGGGTACAAAATATAAACATTAATTGACGTGGTTTCCAAGTCAGTTTCAAATGATCGTTTCGTTGTATTGGTCCATCCCCACTGTCCAAAATATGGGCCGAAATTGGCCTGAAAGGACTGGATTAATAAATTATTGTTATTGCTAAAACACATGCGCATGCGCACACACAAACACACACACGCACACGCACACACACGCACTCTCTCTCTCTCTCTCTCTCTCTCTCTCTCTCTCTCTCTCTCTCTCTCTCTCTCTCTCTCTCTCTCTCTCTCTCTCTCTCTCTCTCTCTCTCTCTCTCTCTCTCTCTCTCACACACACACACACACACACACACACACACACACACACATACACACACGATGCGCACACATGGACCTACAAAAGCGCAAGTAGAAGATACTGAAATTCTAGTGCAACCATTTTTATTGTTGTATAAAATCGCTATTCGTGTGAAAAGACATTAAATTAAAGATTCATGCATTCATTCATTATTTTTTTCAATAATTTTATGTGAACAATGCACTACTAATATCAATTTATTTTCCTGATAATCTTGGAAACTGATTTATTTTTATTTCATTTATTTATGTAAAGCATGATATCACTTATGGTTTGTATTTGGCAGCCGCGATATGCACATTATAATGATAAAAGTAGGTACAGTATAAGCTTTAAGTTTAAGCTTGTTGATGTCGTTATGCGTTCTTTGGATAATTTGTAATACAAGTGTTGTTGGTGAATAAAAAAAACCTGTTTAAACCCAATATCAACTGGTTCACACCTTTATGTGGACACGACGCACACGCGCGCGCGCGCACGCACACGCACACGCACGCGCACGCACACACACACACACACACACACACACACACACACACACACACACACATTTCAGTGTTCTCTCTTTCTCTCTCCCTCTGTCTCTCTCTCTCTTTGTCTCTGTCTCTGATTATCTCTCTGTCTCTCTCTGTATGTCTGTCTGTCTATCTGTCTCTCTGTCCATATTTCTCTCTCTCTGTCTGTCTGTTTGTCGGTCACAACCACAATGACCTTGAGCTTCTCAAGGACGCGAAAATGTCATCCTTGAACACGGTATTAGACTAAAGCTTTTGACCCCGGGCCCCGGCTTCCCTAAGTATCCATCTATATGCATCACAGCCTTTGAAAGGAAAGCCACAGACTTCCTTCACACGTGCATAATCAGTCACGTTTTGCCTGTCGTTCTGGCGTTCATGCACTCAGCACAATCTGTAGAGGGGGGGGGGGGGGGGGGGGGGGGGGGTAAAGAAAGGGTGAAGGTCGTAGGGAACTGGAAGAACGAAATGGGCAGACGAGAAGATGAACAGCTTTCCTGAAACCATAGATATGGTATTTCTACATCTCTGCTGATACCAAGAGATAAGGGGTTCCATCATCTTCTTTATCCAGCAACCAGAGAGCAAAGTCGTGACGGGGCATAATAACTATAAAAAGGATTTCCTTTATTCGCTTTTGTCGTACAGTTGTCACGATGAAAGGCCTGCAAATTTAAGCAGAGAGAGAGAGAGAGAGAGAGAGAGAGAGAGAGAGAGAGAGAGAGAGAGAGAGAGAGAGAGAGAGAGAGAGAGAGAGAGAGAGAGAGAGAGAACGAACGAACGAAACTTTTTTATTGAGGGAAAAAGAGTAAGCACACAATGGGCTTTTTTACATCTTGCCCTCAAACAAACATGCAAGAAAATCAATATATTCAACTCAGAAATAATGAAGCATGCAAAAAGTAATTATCGAAGAATTATCCATGAAGAAGAAAAAATACATACGACAACAAAACCGTCAATCTCCCCCCCCCCCCCCCCCCCCCCCTCCTTGTATGTTTCAACATAAGATACTTATGGTACTCTTTTTTTAAAACCATTAATGCCCTAGTACACATTAAAGGAAGATGAAATAGTATTCCATAAGCAGCCACCTGAATATACAAGACTAGATTTTAAAAGGTCAACTCTTGGAAGAGGTATTTGTACTTTAAAAACATTACGGACAAGGTTAATTTCAAATTTATTTTTTAATGTTGGAGGAGCATTATCGGACATTAATCTAAACATAAAAATTGCTTTGTTGTACACAAGCTTCCATTTTAGAGGTAGAATTTCTAAATGCTGATAATCAGTAAGGGAAGAGGATTTCAGAAGGATCAATTTCAATGCACGTCTATGCAAACTGCATAATGGTTTTAGAGAGAGAGAGAGAGAGAGAGAGAGAGAGAGAGAGAGAGAGAGAGAGAGAGAGAGAGAGAGAGAGAGAGAGAGAGAGAGAGAGAGAGAGAGAGAGAGAGAGAGAGAGAGAGGGGGGGGAGAGAGAGAGGTGGGTTTTTGAAAGTTGAGTGAGTGAACCACAAATGAAATCCATTTTCAAAAGTAAAATGCTTACTTAGCCAACCCATGTGCGTCGTTGTGATCTGTGGTTTGATGAAATTCTGCTTAACGTCCTCCGGTCTGGAACAGACATAATATATTATATGGGACATTAGTAGATATAAAGATGGTGGGAACGATCCTGGAGGCAATGCCCAGAGGCAGTGCAACACCAAGAAAGTCCCGAATTTGTAACAATACAGATGTGAATACTGAGTATCCAACCGATAAATCTGTGGTTTATATTACCTTGCCCTAGTTCTTTTCTATTACAAACTAGCAACAGCCCCCCCCCCCCCCCCCCCCCCCCCCTCCACAACTAAACCCAAAAGTTTGTTTTGTTGCGTGTTCTTCTTGTAATGTTTTAAATAATACAATAGGCCTATCTAATATATATTATTATTAAAATCAGCTCTTTTTTTGTTACCCGCACGTGAAAGGTAATATTATGGGACTACTCAACACAGTAAAGTAAAGGTAACTCTCTCTGTAAATACCAGAGAGAGAGAGTTACCTTTCTTTACTATTCTCCTCTTAGCTTGCCTCACTATTTCTGTCTTCGTCCTCAACACAATTGAAATCTGGATTTTTTGTTTGTTTCGTTTTTGTTTAGTTGTTTGATTGTTTTTTGCTTCTCTTTTAAAAAACAAACCACTATTTTTCACTCTTTCATAACTTTTTTCCCCCCAGTTCCAATACAAGGAGCCATGCCTTAACTCTCTAATCACTCTATCTTTCTTTCACTCTTTCATAACATTGTGTTCTCCATTTCCAATACAAGGAGCCATGCCTTAACTCTCTAATCACTCTATCTTTCTTTCACTCTTTCATAACATTGTGTTCTCCATTTCCAATACAAGGAGCCATGCCT
>CM065680.1:78348992-78351492 GCA_017654935.2 Phymorhynchus buccinoides | reverse complement strand
CCGTCCTGGGATCTAGTGATGTGCCTAATACTGTCTGTTACTAAAGTGACGACCTGTTATGTTATCATATGTAGACTTCTATCTTGGAATATTATGATTTTCCCTTCCTTATCCAGTCACTTGTCTATTCCTCTCTCTCTCTCTCTCTCTCTCTCTCTCTCTCTCTCTCTCTCTCTCTCTCTCTCTCTCTCTCTCTCTCTCTCTCTCTCTCTCTCTCTCTCTCTCTCTCTCTCTCTCTCTCTCTCTCTCTCTCTCTCTCTCTCTCTCTCTCTCTCTCTCTCTCTCTCTCTCTCTCTCTCTCTCTCCTCTCTCACTCTCTCTCTCTCTCTCTCTCTCTCTCTCTCTCTCTCTCTCTCTCTCTCTCTCTCTCACTCTCTCTCTCTCTCTCTCTCTCTCTCTCTCTCTCTCTCTCTCTCTCTCTCTCTCTCTCTCTCTCTCTCTCTCTCTCTCTCTCTCTCTCTCCCCCCTCCTTCCTTTTTTTCGGTGTTTTCCTCGTTTGCGACCTAACAGGCAATGTGGAATATTCTTGCTAATTCTGAGTAGTTTATAGTCACAGAGACTCATCTTTCCCATTTGGAGAGCGCGTCACCACGTGCGCAGCGCCATCATTTTTGTGTGTAAGTATCTGTGAGGAGGGAGGGGGCAGACACGGGAAACCTAGCTATCAATTTGGTTCATACCAGGCGGCGGGATTTCTCCCTGCTCTTATCGACTTTTAACTGCTGTGCTTTTTTTCTTCTTTTTTTTACCTGTAAGCTTAAGTCCCCATCCAAAAGTCTCGACGTTCAGTTCGAATTTTTTTTATCGAACTAAAAAGAAAGGTCGAGGCCGGGAATCGAATCCGGGTCACTCATGCATTGAATTAGCAGGCGAACGCCTTAGCCATTCTCTCAGCTTCCTACCACCCTTCCCTCCGTTCTGTCGGGCTCGATCTGTACTTTTGTGCACCGGTGTTGCATAAAATATTTTACCCATGAAATAAGTACTCTTTTCCTCATTCAAATTGTTTGCTGTTTGGGAAAGATTCGCCCCTAAATACATTCAGAGGCGTCTTGCGGCATGCAGGAAGAACAGAAGATTCATCATTAAATACTGAGAAGTCAGGAATATTTGTCTAACATTTATTATTATTTATTTTTGTTTGCACGGACGGTTGTTTATATCGTCCGCCATTTTGAAAAATACGAAACTAAGTGGCATGGCTTTGTACATCGATTTATCGCCAAAGATGTAGATTTACACCCTCCCGCTCTATTTCTTGGTTCTTTCCGTGTAGATTGAGCACTTAAATCTCAATATGTAAAATAAAAGTTGACTTATTTCTCACATGAAAGAAGAATGGTTCTAGTGCGGTAGGTATTTATTTCTCATGACACCGGTCAAACGCCTCACTAATTGGCCATGGATTATTATGTGTTGTCGACATGTCGTGAAGTGACAACGGGCTTTTTGAGATGTACTACTCAGCTTGGAAACAGAGAACTTATGAAGCCACAGTAGGGCATTGACACAAGACATGGCTTTATGCAGTCAAGAGTTTAATTATTTTCTTTTTATTTATCTCTCTCTCCTGGCATCACAAAGACGTCCATGAAGCAACCAGGAAGTTTTCACCTACAAACAAAATGCTTGAAAGAGAGAGAGAGAGAGAGAGAGAGAGAGAGAGAGAGAGAGAGAGAGAGAGAGACGAAACGAAAGGATTTTTATTGCCGTTAAGTTTGAACTTCTTACAGCAAGGAACGATTGCTATTGTAATATTAATGTACAATTCACAAGCGCGACGTTATTTCACTGACGTGGAAACCACAGCAATGTCTTTGTCTATCTATTTCGATTCATGATTTCTATGCAAGCAATGCAAGAGTCACAATATCATGTTTTTCTTCTGTCACGTCGGTGCAGGACACGCGTTTTTAGCCCAGGAAAAACCGGATCAGATCAGACAGAACTTGTAGAGTTTGAAGAGCACGAGCTTTTGTCTCCGCATGTTGTGTGTTGTTGATCCTCTCCCCCATTCGAAGATTGGCCAGTTTGACACACTCCTCTTGCAGCATGTTCTTTTCTGGTTGAGAGAGAGAGAGAGAGAGAGAGAGAGAGAGAGAGAGAGAGAGAGAGAGAGAGAGAGAGAGAGAGAGAGAGAGAGAGAGAGAGAGAGAGAGACTGGACACTGGACACTGGAAAACTTTATTTGACAAGGATAAAGATTTTAGGCGATGCCTATTCTTACAATCTGTCCTTGCGAGAGAGAGAGAGAGAGAGAGAGAGAGAGAGAGAGAGAGAGAGAGAGAGAGAGAGAGAGAGAGAGAGAGAGAGAGAGAGAGAGAGAGAGAGAGAGAGAGAGAGAGAGAGAGAGAGAGAGAGAGAGAGAGAGAGAGAGAGAGAGATGAAACCTATCTATCAGTTTGGGTCATGCCATGCAGCTGGATTCTTCCTGCTTTTTCTTTTTCTTTACCTGCCTAGCGCGCATGCCAGACTTGTTTTATGTCCCCGCCTGAAGGAC
>CM065680.1:78298992-78343992 GCA_017654935.2 Phymorhynchus buccinoides | reverse complement strand
GCATATCTTTATAGTAATGACATAGAAAGCATACCTATTAGGGTCAATCTGTCAACATAATGACCTCTCTGTCTGTGGTTTAAATGTTTTATTTTCCAAAGAAACAACAATAACAGCAACGACATAACTGAAGCAGCAACAAGCAAAGCTTATGACGTGCTCAGTTCGAGATAAATTACACAGCATAAACATTAAGCGGAATTATACCAGTTTACAATAATTACATCTCTCTCTCTCTCTCTCTCTCTCTCTCTCTCTCTCTCTCTCTCTCTCTCTCTCTCTCTCTCTCTCTCTCTCTCTCTCTTAGTGCTTATTCCGCTTTTCCTCAATAAAAAACATTCGTTCGTTCGTTCGTTCGTTCGTTCTCTCTCTCTCTCTCTCTCTCTCTCTCTCTCTCTCTCTCTCTCTCTCTCTCTCTCTCTCTCTCTCTCTCTCTCTCTCTCTCTCTCTCTCTCTCTCTCTCTCTCTCTCTCTCTCTCTCTCTCTCTCTCTCTCTCTCTCTCTCTCTCTCTCTCTCTCTCTCTCTCTCTCTCTCTCTCTCTCTCTCTCTCGTGCGCTCTCTCTCTTCTCTCTCTGTTATTGTGTCCATATTTCTAATCTACCTTTACATGAAGAACCAGACGTATCTATAACAGCCTGCAAACGACTGGATGTATGATTTATTAGAACAAAATCTTATTTACAGAGACATTTCGTCAGCCTTTATTTCATTGATCATGTTCTTTATTATGTTGGAAAACTGTTACGTTCTCGAGAACGGGGTTTAGTTGTACGGAAAATGGCAGTTGGAAAACTGAAAGTTCTTGGAGAGCAGGGTTTAGCTTTACGGAGAATGGTGGTTGGAAAACTGTTAAGTTCTCGGAGAGTGGAGTTTAGCTTTACGAAAAATTACGGTTGAAAACCTGTTAAGTTCTCGGAGAGCGGGGTTTAGTTTTACGGAAAATGGCGAAAAACCCCACAACTGTTTTCAGAAATTCTGCTCTGAACTTAGTGCCTGTCAAACAGTACATGTAGAAGTTGATGGAACTGTTGGTAAACCAAAGTACCGAGGCCACTATATTAAACACAATGTACCTTCCGAACACCACCGGATCACTACCATCTGCATAATGTGCCAGTATCATCAATATTTTCATTGGAGCAGTCAGGAGGACGAAACAAACACTAGCAGCCATCAAAGTGACCGTCAAAGAAGAGATTTTATGCTCCCTAGAGTCCTGGGTCGTTGGTTGTAAGCTTATAGGAAGGCGTTTGTTTGTTCTGAAAGACTTCACCAAAGTCCACAAAAGAACGCTGTTGCTGACATATAGCAATATAAACGGCACAAAACATCCCTGTAACAGATCCACCCACGGCCAAATCAAGGTAAAGAACAATAAAAATGTTTTCGATCCAGACTTCCCACAGCGTTCTGTTTTTGTGTTGAATTTCAACACGTACAGGGTGTGGCCATTAATAAGGACGAGAAGGATGGAAAGTATGGCAGCAGTAGCTCGTGACTTTCCCTTGGTCCACACAGCACTGACACGAAGTGGCCACAGCACCGAGGCAGCTCTGAGCATGGTGAGGACCACAAGCATCCATGCCGATAGAGGAGACGACATGTACATAATGAAATAAAAGAGCTTGCACTGCCAGGTGCTCGTTTTCCCGAAGAAAGTCATGCCGTAATCATCGTACAGAGTTTGCATAAACGGCTCAACAAATATGAGAATCTGGTCGCATACAGCGAGAACGATGAAGAAGACGCTTGACGTGGATGCAGGGAGACGAGTCATAATCACCATGACCATGATATTTCCGATGAATCCAAAACCAAACACAAAGGGCGAGCTGATGTCCCAGATAAAGTACTTCAAGTTTACGTAGGGTTGGTATAGATCATCCCAACTAGAGCTTGCCATTCTGTTAATCTGAGCAAAGTATGACACTTAAGATGAGATAGGTCTGTTGCGGAGTTGTGAAGTTTTGAGTTTGCAGAATAGTTTAAGCTTTATAATGCCACACTTGCTGTTCATAACATGACATCAAATTTTGATATCAGTGCAGTGATAGTAAATCTTCACACCAATAGAATCGATGTTGGAACTGCTTTGTCCTTTAACAAGAATTTAAGTTCGCAATATATAAATCTGATTCCTCCGTATTAGAAAAAAAGAAGTCATCGAAATCAAATCAAACAATGTAACTCACACCCTTGCTACAACACCAAAACACGTACACTCCACTCTGACCCACCCATTCCAGTCCCCTCCCAAACATACACACACACGTAGCCCTTGTGATAGCCGTGTCTTTCATAGGTTCGCCTTTTCATTCATAGAATAATGGTGAACTGGTATGTTAACTTCGAAGATATGTGATGCAAAGTAATTATGACCTGTTGGACCAATGTTGACCTTCACATGCGATCTTTGAACTTGTGAAATGAACAGTAAATTATGCAGATCTATTTGTTGGCGACAAGCGCAATGCAAGCAAGCCTTGCAGGATTGCATATTACCATTGTTATTATGATTTCTTGAGCAGAGGAAAAGACGAGACTGGGGATACCATTAACTCCTTGGAACAGGCGGGAAGACGCCATGGAAACACTGGATGACATCCAGAAAAGACTGTATGAAGCTATGAAAGACCAGATCTTAGGATTCTGCTGACCAACTCACACCAAGCCACCCTCCATAAGTATCCTAAGCGAAATATGCCCTCAGGATTTGCCGAAAGTAAAAGAAAATAACGGTGACACTGAGGCAACTACTGCTACTCTGAGCTGATATTCTATTACACTTTTTGTATGTCTGCGGAAGGCAATTCTCCATCCAGCGTGGTATTAATATTTATAGGATGAAGGGAGGCTATGTGAAATTCTGAATAATGGCAAACATCGCGTTGCGCCTGCAGATCAGATGGCGCTTAAGTAACAAAAGAGCAAAACTCAACTGACATCTTGGAGTTCAGCTGATCACTCTTATCGAACGTTGCAAACAAAAACGTTTGCCCTGTCTAGGCAACTGTGCTGAATACGTATATCTCATGAAAAACAACTGGCGCACCAGTTGAGGTAGAGAGTGGCTAGAAGAGCACTGACTGATAGCAGAATGACAGGCGTCTATTGAGCAGAAAGTTAACGAGCCAGAGGGTCAATTTAGGGACAACGTGATGGTTTAGCAACTTCATGGCTAAAAGGTGTGGCTAAATGGCATTAAAGGCAGAAGAAAAATCAATGCAAAGATACAAACGAAAGAATTTGAATAGTTCAAGTGAATAAAAGCGTTGTGAAGCAAGGTTAAGATCGCATCATCCGTACTCCTGTGCGAGTTATAAGCAAACTGAAGGGGGTCTGAGTGTTAAATTATCATCCACTGGTGAACAATCATAACTACAGCCCGGGCAAAGCCGGGTTTACTTGCCTGTGTTATATAAACAAATTGCATTCTGCTTAACAATGTTTTTTGTTGCTACATTATGCTAATGTGAACCAATGAGCACAGCCATTTGAGTATGGCTCCACCCCCACCTGCGTGCGCATCTCGACCCTTCCAACGGAAGTGTCGCCATCTTAGTCAGATTTGTGTGTAAACAGCATCGATCTGGCATTTTTCAAGCAAAGTTATTGACTAAGATGGCGGTCTCCCATAATATGGCACGCTCCTTGTGGCCGGATATGACGACACGTGGGTACCAGCCATAGGGTCAGCAGTCATCTGTCATCATCACTGAAGAACAATGAACGGATCTGGTATCCTGTGAGCAGAGAACTAGCTTTTTGTTTGGCTCATTATCTCAAATGTTATGTTACTTTTACTGGTGTACATTGCTCATACGCCCATCCCCTCTATATGTGTGTAATTGGCATTTGTGTGAATTTGATAGCTTGCGTAACTTAGTATTAGTTTCAGTTCTGTCACTGTGTGTGTGTGTGTGTGTGTGTGTGTGTGTGTGTGTGTGTGTGTGTGTGTGTGTGTGTGTGTGTGTGTAACATGGTGCATGCGTTTCTAATGGATATGATGAACGAAAGCCTATTATTGAATAATCATTCAATTGTATTTAGGACCAAATAAACATGTCTTACTGAAGTGCTACAGTTCATTTTTTAGTGTAGGAATACTTGTCAGCCTGGTGAAAATACTTGTATATGTCATTTCAGAACCAAACATCAACTCTTAAATCTCGTAACAGCATATTTTGGTTAAAGTTTACCACATTAGACACATTGCATCGTAAATAGTTTCAGAAATGGTAAATATTGGCACCTTTCAACATTTTAGGAAAAAGCAAAACTGGCCTACATTTTGAATTTTTTAAAGCATTTTCTTTTCAAATTTCTCAACACTGATTTTGCAGATACGAGGTCTTTGAATGACCATGACGATATGTGAGTGAGTGATTAAGAGATTTTACGTTGACTTTTCATTACATATACCATAATATCGTCAGTGAAATTCACAAACCTCGTATCTCAATTTTAGTAGTTTTAAGAAAAATGAGAAACACGTTTAAAAATTAACCTCATTTACCACAATGTATTAACTATGATGAATATGCTGTTCAAGTTCAGTCCAGAATTTTGTTAAAATTACTTTTTTTTAATACTTGAAAAGAACAAAGATACGAGGTTTTTGTCCTTAAGTCGATCTGAATTTGGGACTTGAGTTTTTCTTCTATTTACACAACCTCATTTACTCCAGATAGAAAGTCGTTAGAGATACAAGCTTTTGGTGGAATGTGGCAGGAAAAAAATCTAAATACGAGGTTTGTGAATTTCAATAATGATAATTATGTTGAATTATTAAAGTGGATGTGATTAAGTCAGAATGTAAGAAAGGAAAACATGCGCAGTTGCTTGCTGATTTCTTAGTGCTTTATTTGTTTACTATTTGAATAATCATTCAATTGTATTTAGGACCAAATAAACATGTCTTACTGAAGTGCTACAGTTCATTTTTTAAGTGTATGAATACTTGTCAGCCTGGTGAAAATACTTGTATATGTCATTTCAGAACCAAACATAAACTCTTAAACCTCGTAACAGCACATTTTGGTTAAAGTTTACCACATTAGACACATTGCATCGTAAATAGCTTCAGAAATGGTAAATATTGGCACCTTTCAACATTTTAGGAAAAAACAAAACTGGCCTACATTTTGAATTTTTTAAAGCATTTTCTTTTCAAATTTCTCAACACTGATTTTGCAGATACGAGGTCTTTGAATGACCATGACGATATGTGAGTGAGTGATTAAGAGATTTTACGTTGACTTTTCATTACATATACCATAATATCGTCAGTGAAATTCACAAATCTCGTATCTCAATTTTAGTAGTTTTAAGAAAAATGAGAAACACGTTTAAAAATTAACCTCATTTACCACAATGTATTAACTATGATGAATATGCTGTTCAAGTTCAGTCCAGAATTTTGTTAAAATTACTTTTTTTTAATACTTGAAAAGAACAAAGATACGAGGTTTTTGTCCTTAAGTCGTTGTGAATTTGGGACTTGAGTTTTTCTGCTATTTACACAACCTCATTTACTCCAGATAGAAAGTCGTTAGAGATACAAGCTTTTGGTGGAATGTGGCAGGAAAAAAATCTAAATACGAGGTTTGTGAATTTCAATAATGATAATTATGTTGAATTATTAAAGTGGATGTGATTAAGTCAGAATATAAGAAAGGAAAACATGCGCAGTTGCTTGCTGATTTCTTAGTGCTTTATTTGTTTACTATTTGAATAATCATTCAATTGTATTTAGGACCAAATAAACATGTCTTACTGAAGTGCTACAGTTCATTTTTTAAGTGTATGAATACTTGTCAGCCTGGTGAAAATACTTGTATATGTCATTTCAGAACCAAACATAAACTCTTAAACCTCGTAACAGCACATTTTGGCTAAAGTTTACCACATTAGACACATTGCATCGTAAATAGCTTCAGAAATGGTAAATATTGGCACCTTTCAACATTTTAGGAAAAAACAAAACTGGCCTACATTTTGAATTTTTAAAGCATTTTCTTTTCAAATTTCTCAACACTGATTTTGCAGATATGAGGTCTTTGAATGACCATGACGATATGTGAGTGAGTGATTAAGAGATTTTACGTTGACTTTTCATTACATATACCATAATATCGTCAGTGAAATTCACAAACCTCGTATCTCAATTTTAGTAGTTTTAAGAAAAATGAGAAACACGTTTAAAAATTAACCTCATTTACCACAATGTATTAACTATGATGAATATGTTGTTCAAGTTCAGATTTTACGTTGACTTTTCATTACATATACCATAATATCGTCAGTGAAATTCACAAACCTCGTATCTCAATTTTAGTAGTTTTAAGAAAAATGAGAAACACGTTTAAAAATTAACCTCATTTACCACAATGTATTAACTATGATGAATATGTTGTTCAAGTTCAGTCCAGAATTTTGTTAAAATTACTTTTTTTTAATACTTGAAAAGAACAAAGATACGAGGTTTTTGTCCTTAAGTCGTTGTGAATTTGGGACTTGAGTTTTTCTGCTATTTACACAACCTCATTTACTCCAGATAGAAAGTCGTTAGAGATACAAGCTTTTGGTGGAATGTGGCAGGAAAAAAATCTAAATACGAGGTTTGTGAATTTCAATAATGATAATTATGTTGAATTATTAAAGTGGATGTGATTAAGTCAGAATATAAGAAAGGAAAACATGCGCAGTTGCTTGCTGATTTCTTAGTGCTTTATTTGTTTACTATTTGAATAATCATTCAATTGTATTTAGGACCAAATAAACATGTCTTACTGAAGTGCTACAGTTCATTTTTTAAGTGTATGAATACTTGTCAGCCTGGTGAAAATACTTGTATATGTCATTTCAGAACCAAACATAAACTCTTAAACCTCGTAACAGCACATTTTGGCTAAAGTTTACCACATTAGACACATTGCATCGTAAATAGCTTCAGAAATGGTAAATATTGGCACCTTTCAACATTTTAGGAAAAAACAAAACTGGCCTACATTTTGAATTTTTAAAGCATTTTCTTTTCAAATTTCTCAACACTGATTTTGCAGATATGAGGTCTTTGAATGACCATGACGATATGTGAGTGAGTGATTAAGAGATTTTACGTTGACTTTTCATTACATATACCATAATATCGTCAGTGAAATTCACAAACCTCGTATCTCAATTTTAGTAGTTTTAAGAAAAATGAGAAACACGTTTAAAAATTAACCTCATTTACCACAATGTATTAACTATGATGAATATGTTGTTCAAGTTCAGTCCAGAATTTTGTTAAAATTACTTTTTTTTAATACTTGAAAAGAACAAAGATACGAGGTTTTTGTCCTTAAGTCGTTGTGAATTTGGGACTTGAGTTTTTCTGCTATTTACACAACCTCATTTACTCCAGATAGAAAGTCGTTAGAGATACAAGCTTTTGGTGGAATGTGGCAGGAAAAAAATCTAAATACGAGGTTTGTGAATTTCAATAATGATAATTATGTTGAATTATTAAAGTGGATGTGATTAAGTCAGAATATAAGAAAGGAAAACATGCGCAGTTGCTTGCTGATTTCTTAGTGCTTTATTTGTTTACTATTTCTTCTTCTTCTTGTTTTGATACACATGTTTTTGGTGAAAGGTGTAGGCCTAGTAATACTGAATAATTCTTGTCTTAGCCTTTAGGAAAAAAAAGCCTAATGAGGCCAATTAATTTCGTCAATTTTCATCGTTAGTTTTTATCCTTCAATGACGCGATGATCATTTCTAGAAATTCCGCTTGTTGGTTCCACGACATAATCTGTAAAACTCATGAACTATCTTCCGAAACTCTGCTCGGAACCTCCTATCAGTAAAACAATACATGTAGAAGTTGACAGCACTGTTGAGGTATAACAATACCGAGCTGGTATCGTAAAACACCCAGTACTGGCCATGTTCTACTGGGTGGTCCCAGTCAACATAGTCCCTCGTCAATAAATACACAATAAAAGGTGCTGTGAGGAGAACAAAACGAGCGCTTGCAGCCATCAGGGTGATTGTCAATGAAGACACTTTCTGTGGTCCTGAATCCTGGGTGGCTTGTACAGGAGAACGTATGTTTGCTCTGACAGATCTGATCAGAGCCCACAAAAGAATGCCATTACTGACTACTAGCAATACGTAGGGAAGTAACTGTGTTTGAAGTTGGCGAATCCAACGAAACTCTATTTCTAATCCAACCAGAGTGCAGCTTCCATATTTATCAATGTGATACCTTTTGAGTATGTAGGTATTTATCAAAAAGAGTACAAACAGAACAAAGCCTGCAGTAGCTCTTGATTTCCCCTTTGTCCACACAGCACTGACACGAAGTGGCCACAGCACAGAAGCAGCTCTGAGCATGGTGAGCGACAGCAGCATCCACGACGACAGAGGCGTTGCTATGTGATATGTAATCTTGCTAAGCTTACACTGCCAATCGCTTTGAGATTTGAAGTACATGACATCAAATTTCCGATACAGCCAGCGTTCGAATGGACCTATGATCAGCACCAGCTGATCTGACACAGCCAGAACCTTGAAGAAAACGCTATACGTTGATGAAGGAACACGACACATGGTCAGGATCACCATAAGATTTCCACAAAATCCCAACACAAAGGTAGTAGGATTGCCGATATCCTCGATCAAATTGGCTACATCAATGTAGGGTTGATTTAAGTCAGCCCAAGTATCCTGCTTGAAATGATCAGAATTCTGTGTTGTGGTGCTTGTTTTAGATACTTGGAAACCGACCGTAACGGGAGTCACTTCAGATGTCATCTTTCGATTTCTATGTTGTTTTTAGTTTATACAGGAGACTATTTGGTCTTGAAACAGAAATTTAATGTTGTTGTAGGCCTACTCATGCACAAATAGTAAATCTATCAACGCTGAAAGGCAGTAAGTGCCCTGTATCTATAGAAATATTAGAAATATTCTGCAGATCTGTTTTACATGGTCATTAATATCCTGAAGTAGACCGTAATGCTTTCTTTTGGACGATTGAAATATAATCAAAATAAGTGTTCTTATGTGCAATTATTGTTCCAGTTTTAATGTTGAGAAATATGTATGTACATCGCCGTGCAACATTGAAAGGAATGGAAATTTAAAGTATAAAAACAAAAAGACAAACGGACGTTGTCATTGAGTCTAAAGGTCGTATCAGACTATTCGATTCTGTGGACAGAAAGTGGTTACGAGTTTCATTTAAGTAAAGGTCAAGATGTGCCACCCCCCTACATTTCTCGGTTAATTGTATTTTCCGTTTTTGCCTTTCTTACCATACATAAAGCTGTATTTTAGGAACATTTTTAGCTAATAACCTTTTTGGAATACTAACCCTATCCCTAACCCTAGCCCTAACCCTAACCCTACCCCCCACCCTAAAAGACGGGAAAACGCAACGAACCACAACTGTGACAAATCGCGGTGTACTGCAGTACATAGTGGGGGGTAGGGTTAGGTTTAGGGCTAGGGTTAGTATTCCAAAAAGATTATTAGCTAAAAAAATGTTCCTAAAATACAGCTTTATGTATGGTAAGAAAGGCAAAAACGGAAAAATACAATTAACGGAGAAATGCAGGGGGTGTGGCACATCTTTACCTTTACCATTTTTATTTTTCACTTTCTTTCGACAAAATTAATTAGTCTGATACGGTCTTAAGAACCTTTTTTTAAAAATAAATTATTCACAGGCTTGTGATGAATTTTCTTCCTTTTATGGTGCGATACCATAGTACTCTCAATCCGTCAATGTGTCGCTTTAATGGGACTTTATAAAGTTCTTCGCGACGCGCATGGGCAATAATTCTATGTAGGCGATTCAGTATCATGAGTCATGGACATAATTTTGAACACTTTGATAAAGGACTGGCAGTGAAAGGAAATAATCTTAAATAGAGCGTGCTGGTAGAATCTTTTCAGAAGACTATTGTAGGATCATGAATGAATGGGAAAACTGGTAGGCCTACGTATGTTTATATGTGAAGAGCTTACGCAAGAGAAGTCTTACGGGCCTGCTACAGTAGTCTGCATACGACTCTGTGTCAATGCGATGCGATTGTGACGATGTAAGTCGTGATTCACGCGAAATGGGAATCAGTAATAAGGTCGAAAATACATTTAGTCCTAAGGTCGAATATACATTTCGTCCTAAGGTAGAATATACATTTCGTCCTAAGATCGAAAGTGCTCAGTTCGTCCTAAGGTCGAATATACATTTCGTCCTAAGGTCGAATATACATTTCGTCCTAAGATTGAAAGTGCTCAGTTCGTCCTAAGGTCGAATCTACATTTCGGCCTAAGGTCGAACGTACATTTCGTCATAAGGTCTAAAACATGTACATTTCGGCCTAAGTCAGTCTTTTTCATTTCATAAAACCCCCGCAAAATGCAGGACCCTGGCAACAAGTGCCATGAATGTTGGTCACCCATCTTGTCTGTCATCAGGGTGTTCGGAATGGGTTATCCTGCAGATCAGGCAATCATGTGGCAATCATCGGATCATCGCCAATCATCTGACGGTTTTGGCAGAAAATGCACTTTTTTAGGGTTTTTTAAGTAAGCCGAAAAAGACTATTCTTTTAACTTTATATTTCAATATTAGTATGTTCATATCGGATTTAATAATAAACTTAATTGTCCACTTAATTTTGTGTCTGAATTGTCAGCTTCGGTCTCTCTCTCTCTCCCTCCCTCCCTCTCTCTCTCTCTCACTCTCTCTCTCACACTCTCTCTTTCTCTCTTTGTGTTTGTGTGTGTGTTTATGCAAAAAACTTGTTACGCCCAGAGCTGAGGATTCATGATCCTTTTATGTTTAAATGTGTGTTCATCGTGTTAAAAGAAACTATGCATGCTTATCCTTAGACGTGTATGTATCCACATATAATGTGTATCTCTAAGCGTGTATTATGTGTAACTGTTAACCCTTTCACCGCCAAAGTCGCATTTTAGCACCACAGTGATTTAATACCTATGTCACTAAAAGGCATCAAACTGGGGTCTATTATTCAAAGACCCTATTGTCTTAGTTTTGGGAAGTAAGGATAGACCTTGTTTTATATATGTCACAGAAGAATCCCCAATACTGCAGATGGATTTTGTTCTCTATCTAGGTAAACTTTAATGGCGATTCCTCCTTGGCGGAGGTGCTGGAAGTCAAATTCTTTCAGTGAAAGAGAAGGCATGTGTCTTCTCTATTTTAATGGCCGCCTGAGTTTAGACCAAATCATTTGCACGAAATTTTAACAATACAAGCCTTTTTATTTATTTTATTTAAAGTTTACAGTTTACCTAAAGGAGCTTCGCTCACACGAAAGAAAATAGGTTTTTTTTTAATCTTTTTTTTTTTTTTACTGCACTACAAAAAAAGCTTCAACCACAATGAGTGACCTCCACCCACCCCATCCAAAATGGCTTCTCTCTCCGGCATCTCCGCCAAGAAGAATCGCCGTTTTGGCGGTTTGATTTCTAGGAAACCAGAGCAAAGTGAATGTTACGATCCTTAAAAAGGCTGTCTTTCTTGTGATCTCGACGTGTTTCTTGCAAAAACTTATCCGTCAGGGTCCACCTTTAAAGAAGCATTGCAAACGAATCTCTTTTTTTCAAGCACTATCTTTGCAAACACGTAAGCCTAGTTAGCACACGCTGTTTCTTTACATCAAAATAGTTAGGAAAACAGCAGAATGATACTTTTTATAACAGAACTGAAAGAACCGATTGGCTTACAAAACCTCTCCAAGCCTGTATCTGAGTTTGCGCGAGCGCGCACACAAGCGCGTACACGTAAGCCTACAATGCTAATGCGCGCAAACCTTTTCTATGACACTTATCATCAACACGTGTCTCTTTGTCTGTGTGCTCTCGCGCCCGTGGTTGTCTCTGTGTACCATCTGATTTACGGTTCTTTTTACAGAGTGATTTATGAGTGTCGGTTTCAGTTTTCTCCCTTGCCCCGAACATTTTGATACTATTGTTTGTTTGTTTTTGTTTGTGGCTCAAGCCACAAACCTATAACTCACTTTGTCGGTCGGTCGGTCTGTCGGTCGGTCGGTCTGTCGTTCCAAAATTGTCGCACATTTTGACAAAATGTCGCACTTCAAATCGAGGCTACACTTCAAAATTAATTGAGGCCGCTCTTTAAAATGATGTATTTTAAAAGCGTACAAAATAATAAACATACGTAATACAGACACTACAACAGACACGACGAGTATGCGGTGCTTCTTTTGATGAGTATAAGTAGGATACATAGTTTTAAATGTTTTCCAAAAAGATATAAAAAGTTACGAAATGGTGCAGATATAACATTCTGGTTTACAGATTAAAATTATTGAAAATCCAGGGGAGGTAACTCATGATTGGAGTGGTAAAAATAGACCGCGTGCCACAAACTATTGCGATTTCGCGCTTGTTAATTTGTAACCCTTTCATCGCCACTGTCGCCTCTTGGCACCACAATGATTTAACTAACACCCATGTTACTGAAAGGCATCAAATTAGGGTCTGGTATCCAATGACAATATCTTCTTAATTTTGGGAGGTAAGGATAGGCCCTATTGTATGCATGTCACATAGGAATCCCCAATATTGCAGACATGTGACAACGCGTTTTGCAATAAAGTAGCGAATTGTAATAAAATTACTACAAAACGCGTTGCGATCACATCAGTTTATTACAATTCGCGTACAACGCGTCTTGTAAGCGTTTTGGGAAAGAGAGAGACAGAGAGAGAGAGAGAGAGAAGGAGGGAAAGAGACACACACAGTGAGAGAGAGACAGAAAGAGAGAGAGAGAGAGAGAGAGAGAGAGAGAGAGAGAGAGAGAGAGAGAGAGAGAGAGAGAGAGAGGAGAGAGAGAGAGAGAGAGAGAGAGAGAGAGAGAGAGAGAGGAGAGAGAGAGAGAGAGAGAGAGAGAGAGAGAGAGAGAGAGAGAGAGAGAGAGAGAGAGAGAGAGAGAGAGAGAGAGAGAGAGAGAGAGACAGAGAGAGACACAGAGAGAGAGAGAAAGAGGGAGAGAGAGAGAGAGAGGAGGAGGAGAGAGAGAGAGAGAAGGGGGGAGGGAGAGAGAGAGAGAGAGAGAGAGAGAGAGGGAGAGAAGGAGGGAGAGAGAAGAGAGACAGAGAGACAGAGAGAGAGAAGGAAGGAGAGAGAGAGAGAGAGAGAGAGAGAAGAGAAGGAAGGAGAGAGAAGAGAGACACAGAGAGACAGAGAGAGAGAGAAGGAGGAGAAGAGAGAGAGAGAGAGAGAGAGAGAGAGAGAGAGAGAGAGAGAGAGAGAGAGAGAGAGAGAGAGAGAGGGAGAGAGAGAGACAGAGAGAGAGAAGGGGGGAGAGAGAGAGAGAGAGAAGGAGGGAGAGAGAGAGAGAGCGGAGAGAGAGAGAGAGAGAGAGAGAGAGAGAGAGAGAGAGAGAGAGAGAGAGAGAGAGAGAGAGAGAGAGAGAGAGAGAGAGAGATGGGTAACATGGGAGTTCAGAAACAATGGAACAGTAAAGTATCAATTAATTAAAAGGACATGTTCCGACGGACTAGGTGCTCACTTCCTAAAGCTAGTCTAATTCATAGGCTTTCCGACATATGATTTTAAGTGCTTTCATAAATGTGTGTCTTGAGGGACACGATTTTAAATTAAAAGATAAATTGTTCCACGCCGTACCCCTTGAGTACACAAAACTAGATTTATACAGATTATTACGGGGTCTGGGAAAAGAAAGTTTGTGTTTATGTTTGCTTTTGTTGCTACCAATATTTGGGTGAATTTCTTAGAGGCTATTCCATTCACAACGCTGTACATGCATACACACTACTTATATAACAGTATTTCCTTTATTTATTTTTTCCATTATAGTCCCGTCAACTTTCATCTCAGGACTGTCACCGCTTAAAGTTCGACCACTTAGTACAAAACACTCATCAATGTATCTTAGCAACGTTCAACAACCTGTAAAGAACAAAGCATACAGTACAATTCATAACATGACACCTCCATCATTGCACATAAGTCCACACAGTGCTGGAAACGTTGAGCCACTCTACTCTATTTATCGGATACAGGGTTTTTTAAACAGTAACAAGAGGCAAAGCCTGCAAGGCTCACGTCTGATTTTTATTACTATAGCAGGCATGGGAATTCCCATGACAATTTCCATGCCTGTATAGAGAGAATACTGTTATGTAGACACTTGTGCATCTGAAAACAGAATTAATTTTTATTTTACTGTGTAAATTAAAATTATTTCTATGCACCCCTACCCCTTTCTTTAAAATTTAATTATATGTATGCGCATGTAACATAGTGGAGCCCTATTTTAATATTTGGCAAACAAGTAAAATTGAAAAGCATATTGACCAAGCTTTCAGAAAAAAACATAGTGACCAATCCCCCCCCCCCCCCCCCCCCGCGGGGGTAAGGGGGGTCTACGAAGTTGCGTGATTCGTAAGGCCATACTCCTGATCTGTTACTGTTTTAAACTGATTGTTCATGCGATGAAAACTTGTTCCACATCATCTACATTTCTGTAATATATTTTATATTAGTCCTAATATTTTATTTTCGTTTCGTTAATCCCCCCCCCCCCCCCCCCCCCCCCCCCCCTCTGCCACAAAGCAAAGGTCAAGGTCACAGCCAGCAAGCTCATCCATGTTTATCTTCCCCTGTACAGTCTTTGCTCATGGTGATCAATCGTCTAGGCCTAACAAAGGATTCGTACGTCGAAGGCAGTGAAATCGACGAACCCTGGATTTTCCGTATATTTTTTTTCAAGACTGAAATGAATGTGGGCTAAATGTTAAGTACGTCGTCTTGATTATGAGGTAAGGCATGGACTCTAGGCCAGGCCTTGTTGCCGGAAGTGCGGTAGGCTAAGTTATGCGCAGAGATGATGGGCAAATGAACACGAACAACCGTTACTCAAAGGCGCAAATAAAAGCTAAACAACCGGGCCGTCAACGCACACACTCGGTACATCCATTTGTTACAGAAAATATAAGTTGACGACGTTAAAATGTACCTATTTGTACACACCTGAAGTCTTGTGTTTCTTTTTAAAGAGCGTTTTTGTATATCTAATGGAGAGTCTTCTTTCCAGTATGTATCTCCTACTCGGTACAACACAACAGTTACAGTAATCTCTGCAACAAATGATTTTCTTTCTTTTGTTCCTTACCGATGTATCTGACTGCTTTGATCGCCATGACTTGAAGGCTCACGTCAAAATCAAGTATCCTGCTAACTTTAACCCTCAACATGTTATGTTTTTTTGAGAAAATGACAACGTTAAAGTTTCAGTGGAGAGTGAGAGTCTTCTTTAGTTTGAAGAGTGTGATTGAGTCAAGGTTAAAGGTTGCACAACAGTAATCTCTGCAACAAATGATTATCTTTATTTTGTTCTTTATCAATGTATGTGACTGCTTTGATCGTCGTGACTTGAAGACTCACGTCAAAATCAAGTATCATGCTAACTTTAACCCTCTAACGCCTTTTATGTTTAGAGAAAATGACAACGTTAAGGTTTGAGTTAAGGTTAAAGGTCGGGGCCACGGACGCAACACACACACACACACACACACACACACACACACACACACACACACACACACACACACACACACACACATACACACAGACACACAACCGAACATGTACGATACTATAGACTCACTTTGTTTTAAAAAACGACGTGAGCCAAAAAGGGATAACAAACACATACTAGTAAAAAAAAGAGATATAAAAATTGCCATATAGGCAAATATGCACTGCAGAATGGACAACAGGTGCCCACTCAAGTGCGCAAGGTTTCACGTGTGGACGCCAATGAACAATAAAAAAACAACAAAACACCCTGACATGTCATAAATTGTCCGATAGATCAGAGAAAAAAGGAACATTGTAAAGATAGATTTGTAAGGAAACATGAAAGAACAGATTGAAGATCCGGGGAGACAGAAATCAGACGAAATGGAAAACTGCAGATCTTGTTAGGAGACTTTATGGGGTAAAAGGTGGATAGTAAAAGACATGATTGTGTTGGACAAAGGGAAGTAAAGTTCCGAAATATATTACCAGCAACAACGTGGGCGTTCGGGGTGTTTTGTTCTTCATAGTAAAAGACATGGTAGGCACAAAAATAGGAAAGGTAAGAAAACTGGGTGGGCACAGCTTGGTCGAGAACACCCCCGCCACGTGAAGGCTGGCCAACAGGGGCAATATTTCCTTAACCCTTTCACCGCCAGCCATATTTCAGGAAAAACATTCCATTAAATTTAGGCTACCTGGGCAGAGAATAAAAACATCTGCAGTATTGGGGATTCTTCTGTGACATATACAAAATAAGGTCTACCCTTACTTCCCAAAAATAAGACAATAGGGTCTATGGATAATAGACCCCAATTTGATCCCTTTAGTGACATAGGAAATGCAACTTTGGCGGTGAAAGGGTTAAATGGCAGGATGTTTAAAGATTTGTAGTCACAGATAGTGACTGGATTTGAACTGTATTAATTGTATTGCTTGTTTGTGTAAACGATTTAATTGTTTCGGATTTGTTTCGCTGCTACTGCTCCAAAGAGTTGATACATAATTTATAAGGGATAGGATGTGTGCATGAAAAAAGCTTTTTCGTGCGTTGAGATTCAAATGTTTCTATTCTTGCAAGTTAATATATTCTTTTTGAAATGCGTTTGCCAAGATTAGATATATGATTGGACCATGATAAATTATTGTCTACAACAAAACCTGATGATGATGAAATTCTGCTTAACGTCCTCCGGTCTGGAACAGACACATATGGGACATTAGTAGATATAAAGATGGCGGGAACGATCCCGGAGGCAACGCCCGGAGGCAGCGCAACCCCAGGAAAGTCCCGAATTTTTAACAATACAGATGTATGTATATAACAACACCTAAGACTGTATGTGAAGGTACTTCTTCTACCTTTTGATCTTGAATGAATAATGATGGGATTTTTGCCTGTTTCATAAAATGTGCATGTCATTTTTACTTATTTCATGAAACGGGCAACAAATTTGCTTGTTTAATGAAAAACGCAATTTTTTTTGCGTATTTCACGAAACAAGTAAAATCTTGCTCATTTCATGAAATAGACAATTTCACAAATTTAGTGTAATAACTATAGCATATAAAGTACCCATTATACGCCCATCTTCCCGTTCTAGTGTCTTGTTCCCTAATTGGGGGCGGGCATATATTAGGTAATTTATCCGAGAAGAAAAATATAAACAAATAATTTGTTTTTCAACCCCAAGAGGTTAACTTTGTATTTTTGTTTTGCTTTGGGTGCTGGTATATTTTGCTACGAACATTATTATCTAATCACCTAATATCAGCTTCTCAATACGGTTAAGAAAATCAGTGTAGGCCTATAGTCCAGAGATCATTCTTCATTTGATCAGAATGTGTCTGAATGTTCATTATTCTCTCTCTCTCTCTCTCTCTCTCTCTCTCTCTCTCTCTCTCTCTCTCTCTCTCTCTCTCTCTCTCTCTCTCTCTCTCTCTCTCTCTCTCTCTCTCTCTCTCTCTCTCTCTCTCTCTCTCTCTCTCTCTCTCTCTCTCTCTCTCTCTCTCTCTCTCTCTCTCTCTCTCTCTCTCTCTCTCTCTCTCTCTCTCTCTCTCTCTCTCTCTCTCTCTCTCTCTCTCTCTCTCTCTCTCTCTCTCTCTCTCTCTCTCTCTCTCTCTCTCTCTCTCTCTCTCTCTCTCTCTCTCTCTCTCTCTCTCTCTCTCTCTCTCTCTCTTCTCTCTCTCTCTCTCTCTCTCTCTCTCTCTCCTCTCTCTCTCTCTCTCTCTCTCTCTCTCTCTCTCTCTCTCTCTCTCTCTCTCTCTCTCTCTCTCTCTCTCTCTCTCTCTCTCTCTCTCTCTCTCTCTCTCTCTCTCTCTCTCTCTCCTCTCTCTCTCTCTCTCTCTCTCTCTCTCTCTCTCTCTCTCTCTCTCTCTCTCTCTCTCTCTCTCTCTCTCTCTCTCTCTCTCTCTCTCTCTCTCTCTCTCTCGTACATGATTTTTATTTCTTCCCATTGTCATGATTCGCGATCGCATAACTTATATAATGCTATAATGTACTATTGTGTCAATGCATGCTTTTTTCACTTTTGCTTTGCTTTGTTTATATCTCACCGATTGTAATGGGCCAAAGGCCTCCACAATTTAAACATTCCGACTTCCGACACCTCTCTCTCTCTCTCTCTCTCTCTCTCTCTCTCTCTCTCTCTCTCTCTCTCTCTCTCTCTCTCTCTCTCTCTCTCTCTCTCTCTCTCTCTCTCTCTCTCTCTCTCTCTCTCTCTCTCTCTCTCTCTCTCTCTCTCTCTCTCTCTCTCTCTCTCTCTCTCTCTCTCTCTCTCTCTCTCTCTCTCTCTCTCTCTCTCTCTCTCTCTCTCTCTCTCTCTCTCTCTCTCTCTCTCTCTCTCTCTCTCTCTCTCTCTCTCTCTCTCTCTCTCTCTCTCTCTCTCTCTCTCTCTCTCTCTCTCTCTCTCTCTCTCTCTCTCTCTCTCTCTCTCTCTCTCTCTCTCTCTCTCTCTCTCTCTCTCTCTCTCTCTCTCTCTGTCTCTCTCTCTCCTTTGCCTTTTCCGTTTTTATACATGCGTTAGTTGGCTTTGTGTGTTTGAATTTTCTTTGATGTTTTCCAGGGCTGGGTGGAAAACAACAACAACAATAATTATGCTTATCTCATGTTTCCCTTGTTGAACGAAATTTCGTTAATGTTTTCGTTTTCTCCTGCAAAACTGGTCGAATTCTGACCATATCATAAAGTACCCAGTATACGCCCACCCTCACATTTGCGGTACATTGTTCTCTAAGTGGGGGCTGGGCGTTCATTGGGTATGCATGTCATTCAATGCATGGCTTTTTGCATACGTTCTCCTGCGATTTCCAATGTTATTATGTAACACATACACATGTGAAGAACATAACTTCAGAATTCATGGGTACCTCTAAAGTATAACATAGACTCGGTTGGTTGTTTTTCTAGAGAAGTGGCAAACAGGCTGGTACAAACAGTTCCCCCACCTTCTGCAAATCCTGTTCTCGCGGTTTCCTCTAATATATCACTCTCTTTGACTCTGCCTCGTCCCTTTGCTTAATACCATGTAAGCCTACTATTTTTCTGCCTTAGTGGTCCGTTCTCCTGCCATTGTTCTAGAAACTCTTACAAAGATTGTCTCCATCCGAAGACGGATATGCTTGGCCTATAAGTACTTCTAAGCTATATCAGGCGCATAACGGCAGCAAGCGCATCTGCGCTCAAATGACACGAAGCTGTCTGAACGATCGTAGACAAAGAAGAAGTTGCTGGTGTTCTTTTCCCATTCTTTCTTGTCGTATTTTCCTCCTTTCTTGTTTAGTTTGGGGTGGGGTTTTTTTCTGTCAACTGTCAGGGGGTCACCAAGAGGTCCATTTGCCTGTGGGATTATTCTGTTGATCTTCTCAGTTGTCACGTCGTAGCAAAAGTAAATCAACAATTTATTGATTTGTGTGTTCGCCTTTCTGTCCGTTCTGCTCTTTGTTTGTGCGGTGTTGGGTGAGGGGCATGTGAATGAACCTGAAACTGTCATTTTTCTCATTAGAAACTACCTCCCTTTTTTTCTTCTTCTTTGTTTTTGTAAACAAATTTTTATTTTTTTAGCCGAAAACTCCTCTTTTTATTCCTATGTGCCTGTTACCTGCGCATGGCTAAACGGATTGGTGCCGTAGGTGGCTCTGATGGGAGTTGTGTGCCCTTCAAAATGGGAGTCATGGGCCGTCTTGTAATTTTACACCCCCCTCTCCCCTCTCTTATGTTTGCATTCATCATTTTCACTGAAAAGCAACATTCTGTCATTTTTCGGAAAGAGATAGATTATTTTCATAAAACTGAAAGATGCAGATTTTGAGACTGAGGATCGTAAACATGGGGGTAGGGGGTTATGCAGTAGGCCTACGAGTTCCTCGAGTTATGCACCTTCGATTATTTCATAAACGTGTGTAGGTTTGATGCTAGACAACCGCTGATCTGTTTGATCGTCCTCTGTAGATCTACTCCCCTAGTCCTCACTCGATAAGGTTCGAACGCCAAGTAGTAATTCGGAAAGGATGATAACACCGAGGCTCCAACTGCACTGATGCACGCATTTTGTGCATATTTTAAAAAAATCTTAGTGCTAGCAACGGGGGATTGTCAATGGTCAAAGCTTAGCCCCGTCCTCCGTCCCAACCTTTTCCCCACCCAAAGCCCTGTTATAAACAACACCGATCGTCAGTTTGAGGAGAAAAAGAAGAAAGAAAGAAAGAAAAGTCATCGGTGTCGTTTCACCGGAGAACGCGACGTGTGTCAAGCTACTATCTGATGAAAACCTTACTAATACTACTAACCCATGAAAAGACTACTATTATTTTCAGCAGTTAGTAGTATTACTACTAACTGATGAAAATAATAGTAGTCTTTTCATGGGTTAGTAGTAATACTAAGGTTTTCATCATATAGTAGCTTGGCTTTACGACTATCTAGTGAAATGATTCCTGTGGGAAATTATGTCCTCTCTCTCTCTCTCTCTCTCTCTCTCTCTCTCTCTCTCTCTCTCTCTCTCTCTCTCTCTCTCTCTCTCTCTCTCTCTCTCTCTCTCTCTCTCTCTCTCTCTCTCTCTCTCTCTCTCTCTCTCTCTCTCTCTCTCTCTCTCTCTCTCTCTCTCTCTCTCTCTCTCTCTCTCTCCCCCCCCCCTCTCTCTCTCTGTCTAACCTCTGACACTGGTCACTTTGGCCTAATTTTACCGTTTGAATGCTAATTAGTGTATTAGGAGATCAAATGAACAATTGTTGATGTGGTTGACCAGTGGTCAGTGTCACTGACCAGTGGTCACTTTGGCCTATTTTCACTGTTTGACTGCAAATTAGTGTATTAGGAGTTCAAATGAACAATTTTTGATGTGGCTGACCAGTGGTCAGTGTCACTGTCCAGTGGTCAATTTGGCCTATTTTCACTGTTTGACTGCAAATTAGTGCATTAGGAGTTCAAATGAACAAAGTTTGATGTGGTTGGCCAGTGGTCAGTGTCACTGACCAGTGGTCACTTTGGCCTATTTTCACTGTTTGACTGCAAATTAGTGTATTAGGAGTTCAAATGAACACATTTTGATGTGGTTGACCAGTGGTCAGTGTCACTGACCAGTGGTCACTTTGGCCTATTTTCACTGTTTGACAGCTAATTAGTGTGTTAGGAGTTCAAATGAACAATTTTTAAGGTGGTTGACCACTGGTCAGTGACACTGACCACTGGTCAACCACATCAAACCTTGTTCATTTGAACTCCTAATACACTAATTTGCAGTCAAACAGTGAAAATAGGCCAAAATGACCACTGGTCAGTGACACTGACCACTGGTCAACCACATCAAAATGTGTTGAGAGAGAGAGAGAGAGACAGACAGACAGACAGACAGACAGACAGACAGACGGACAGACAGACAGTCACAGAGAGAGAGAGAGAGAGAGAGAGAGAGAGAGAGAGAGAGAGAGAGAGAGAGAGAGAGAGAGAGAGAGAGAGAGACAGAGAGAGAGAGAGAGAGAGAGAGAGAGAGAGTTCATAATTTCCAACAGGAATCATTTCACTAGATAGTCGTAAAGCCAAGCTACTATCTGCTGAAAACCTTAGTATTACTACTAACCCATGAAAAGACTACTATTTTTTTCATCAGTTAGTAGTAACTTGACAAGCTACTATCTGCTGAAAACCTTAGTATTACTACTAACCCATGAAAAGACTACTATTTTTTTCATCAGTTAGTAGTAACTTGACAAGCTACTATCTGCTGAAAACCTTAGTATTACTACTAACCCATGAAAAGACTACTATTTTTTTCATCAGTTAGTAGTAACTTGACAAGCTACTATCTGCTGAAAACCTTAGTATTACTACTAACCCATGAAAAGACTACTATTTTTTTCATCAGTTAGTAGTAACTTGACAAGCTACTATCTGCTGAAAACCTTAGTATTACTACTAACCCATGAAAAGACTACTATTTTTTTCATCAGTTAGTAGTAACTTGACAAGCTACTATCTGCTGAAAACCTTAGTATTACTACTAACCCATGAAAAGACTACTATTTTTTTCATCAGTTAGTAGTAACTTGACAAGCTACTATCTGCTGAAAACCTTAGTATTACTACTAACCCATGAAAAGACTACTATTTTTTTCATCAGTTAGTAGTAACTTGACAAGCTACTATCTGCTGAAAACCTTAGTATTACTACTAACCCATGAAAAGACTACTATTTTTTTCATCAGTTAGTAGTAACTTGACAAGCTACTATCTGCTGAAAACCTTAGTATTACTACTAACCCATGAAAAGACTACTATTTTTTTCATCAGTTAGTAGTAACTTGACAAGCTACTATCTGCTGAAAACCTTAGTATTACTACTAACCCATGAAAAGACTACTATTTTTTTCATCAGTTAGTAGTAACTTGACAAGCTACTATCTGCTGAAAACCTTAGTATTACTACTAACCCATGAAAAGACTACTATTTTTTTCATCAGTTAGTAGTAACTTGACAAGCTACTATCTGCTGAAAACCTTAGTATTACTACTAACCCATGAAAAGACTACTATTTTTTTCATCAGTTAGTAGTAACTTGACAAGCTACTATCTGCTGAAAACCTTAGTATTACTACTAACCCATGAAAAGACTACTATTTTTTTCATCAGTTAGTAGTAACTTGACAAGCTACTATCTGCTGAAAACCTTAGTATTACTACTAACCCATGAAAAGACTACTATTTTTTTCATCAGTTAGTAGTAACTTGACAAGCTACTATCTGCTGAAAACCTTAGTATTACTACTAACCCATGAAAAGACTACTATTTTTTTCATCAGTTAGTAGTAACTTGACAAGCTACTATCTGCTGAAAACCTTAGTATTACTACTAACCCATGAAAAGACTACTATTTTTTTCATCAGTTAGTAGTAACTTGACAAGCTACTATCTGCTGAAAACCTTAGTATTACTACTAACCCATGAAAAGACTACTATTTTTTTCATCAGTTAGTAGTAGGGGAAGACGGGGTAAAAAGCGTATGGATGTCTCAGGATAGGCCTTATGAGTTGGATAATTTGCTTATTTCGTGCACAGGAAGCCTCTGAAACATTGCAAAATATGCAGGAATAGTTATTCTATACATCCATGAATTTATAGGCGAAATAAACAAAGGATTTTGATAGAAAATGCTTTTTCTTTGCAAACATATTACAGGTGCGCTTTTTGCCCCGTAGTCGGGAATACGCGCACCCCAGGTAAAAAGGTAAAAAGCGCACCCCCCCCCCCCCCCTCTCTAAGTTGAAAAGTCACCGTCACTCTCCCAACGCGCCATGCTGGGCCCTACCATCGACGCCATTTTGTCTCGACTGAAACAACGAAGTTCTACGCGTGTTGCCGTTTTGACACAGTGTGTATTCTTCAATCCCTGTTGTAGGCCTACTAAGTTAAATAGTCTGCTTCAGTTCAAGATATTTAGAATACAAAAACTGGATCGGATTTGCAATTATTATACACTTATAAATGTCTCCATTACATTAAAAAAAAAAAAAAATGAAAAAGGAACGTACACTCACAAAACTTAAAATTAAAAAAAAATGTGGCCTTGCGCAGTATCGAACTCACAGATCCGACATGCTGCAACATTACGAGGCACGCATTATACCATTGTACCAAGGAACCGTCATACGATGAGGAAACATTTTATATATTTATTCATTCGACAATGGAAGATTAAATCGGTTGTGAATGGATGAAGCAGTGCGCGGAATAAGATTTTCACTTAAATTCAAAGCTGAAACTGTCATATAATTGATCTTAATGAATAATGCTTGTGCTGATAGGCACCTTTGAACATTGCAGAACGTGTTCGCTAATCATTTAAAAACTTAAATACAACGTTTGTCAGGATATGTGGCAATAAAAAAGATGACCATCACCTACAATTATAGGCGTGCAAAACGCGCATGGGCTTCTTTCCCGTGGGCGTTTTTCCCCGTCACAGTCAGCTAATTCATTTCAGTCTGTGTAGCTGACAATCACAGTTTTGTTAAAAAAGAAAAGTATCGTTCAAAAGCCCATAGAATAAGCTTTGTATAAATATAAAAATATGGAGGTAGTTTGCTGTTGTTGGTTTTTTATTTAACTTTTCCAAGGACAGAAAATGAAAAAAAAAAAGAAAGAACGTCAACAAATATTCAAAAACTCATATTATTGACCACAACATCATGAAACTTAAATATGAGGTATTTTAAAAGACGTGCAAAGGAACATGGGCAAAATTTAACTGAAATTTGCTTCATTTCATGAGATAATTGGGGTGGGCTTCTTACCCGCCCATGGGCTTCTTACCCCGGTAGGATGCGCTTTTTACCCCTCTTTCCCCTAACTTGACAAGCTACTATCTGCTGAAAACCTTAGTATTACTACTAACCCATGAAAAGACTACTATTTTTTTCATCAGTTAGTAGTAACTTGACAAGCTACTATCTGCTGAAAACCTTAGTATTACTACTAACCCATGAAAAGACTACTATTTTTTTCATCAGTTAGTAGTAACTTGACAATTTGATGGTTGTCCCTTGGATCCAAGGATGAACTAACTTCTCGCTGTGCCCTACATCAATGAATAATGCATGTGGCTTCGGAGACCAAGGGCACATGCGGTTGGAGGTGGGGCATTGAACACCAGTAACAGTTGTTACGGATCGACAGATGCGGGTGTGCGATGTTGCTCTCGTGCTGTATGTATCCAGGCGCAGCAGACGATCATCTTATAAAGACTTCACTGCTTTCCTGATCAGAGCACGCCAGCTGGTTCTGTTGGCTGCAGTAGCTTCAAACTGATGAGGCTGAATCCCTGCGCGCTTGAGGTTGGTCTTACACCTTTGTCTTGGGCCGACCGTCCTTGCAATACGATTAACACTATACAGCCCACACAATACATTACAATACCATTGACTACAATACAATACAGTGGACCAATTATTTTTCGCGAACCATCATTTTGTTATGCATACGAGCGTGGCCTACGATGTAGGTTATACGTCAAAATGGCCTACTAAGTTTCAAGTAACTTAAATACTGGAAATTGAGAAGCCCATAATGACTTAAGGGGGAAAAACAACTGTTGTGACATGACTGTGTGTGTGTGTGTGTGTGTGTGTGTGTGTGTGTGTGTGTGTGTACGCGTGTGCGTGTGCGTGCGCGCGCTCGCGGGTGCGTGTGTGTGATTTAATTAAAGAATGCTGTCAGCCCGTGATTAGCTCGCTGTCCTAACCTTACTGCAGTTGACATTGAGTTGACATGGATTGTACAGCAACTTTGCACACCCCTCCCCACCCCCACCCCCAATTTATATGTTATTAATAAGGCACACGGGCAGGCAGACGGGCTGCGCAGGCAAAACCAACAAGATTATCAAAACTAGGAAAACACATGAAAAACAAAAAAAGGGAGAGCTACTACAGGAAAACACATGCAGGCATTATCTTCCTCTTCTTTCCCTTTCTGTTCACACTCCTTTGACTCCTGACTCACTCAAGCTTTTGCAAACACATAAGTAGGCCTGAAGTGGACCTATGCGTTTCTCCATGAAAGTCTACTGAAGGACAATGAACCGTCGGCAGGCAAGGTTACGCTCTGGGGAGTAGCCGGACACAGCAAACTAAAGTTTTACCTCAGGCTCGGTGTACATCTCGTGCGCTGGCTAATACAAAGCATCTGTTTTGTTTTATTCTGTGTTTTTCTCACACCTGTTGCCATGTCATTCACACCGACTGGCGTGCGTTGTTTATGCATTTGGTCTGCTGTCGCCCATGTTGTTTGGGTCTTGGGGGGAGGGAGACCAAACGAAGCAGACCTGCTTGTGTGTATAACCTGTCAGCGAGTCAAAAGCAACAAGGCGTGGTGCCATTTGTCAAACGATTGTCAAACATGTTGTGTAGTACCGACTACACTGATGGACACCGAGCTTTAGCTGTGGCTGCGATGTCTTTAAAAGGAATCAGTCACTAAGAGGAGTTAAATGAACAAAATGGGTGGGACTCGAAAATGTCCACATTGGCTATTCATGGACAAAATGTGCATTGACAAAAGAAGCTTATGTCGCACGTCTCCTCTTCTTCGCGACACACGCATTCATATTGTATTATATATAAACCCGTACGTCAATTATTTTGCTCAGTGAAGAATTACTTGTACATGGAGTTTGTTGACTATGTGCTCTTATTCAAAACTTATACAATGACAACATTTTGTATTCATTTGTTGTTGTTCAGAGAGAGAGAGAGAGAGAGAGAGAGAGAGAGAGAGAGAGAGAGAGAGAGAGAGAGAGAGAGAGAGAGAGAGAGAGAGAGAGAGAGAGAGAGAGAGAGAGAGAGAGAGAGAGAGAGAGAGAGAGAGATCTCGAGAGCGTTCTACTAAAACGTTTTGTCTGTGGAACTTTGCCCAGGCATCTGTCATGTCATGTCATGTTATGTCATGTCCTAAGCTATGCAGCGCTCAGGAGAGGTCACATTTCGGGTCGCAGCTTGACAGGAAAGCAATTACATGCTTACGTCTCCGTGGCTTTTGGACATTTCGGGTCCGTAACCATTGTCCACTCTAGCCGATGACCCTGTGGTTAAACTGTTCCCCTGGGAGCGCTTTGCGATCACATAAAATGGCGGCCTTCATCGCCACAAAGCAAAGCAATTTGAAACGGGAAGGTTTGCCACTTAAACGAACTCTTAGCGTTCCTGGTATTCCATAATGACGAGCAGTGCTATTATAAAAACTACAAACACGGAAAAAATAACAAACGCAATAACAACAGCAGCAGCAACAACAATAACATCATCGAAAGCCTCTATGGGTGAACCCATACATGTACTAACCAAATTATTTAATTACGCAAACACAACGCCCCAAACACAAAAGCAAATGTTATCTGCTGTGACCGAAGTGTCAACAAGGAGACAGGAACGCTACACATATTCAAAAAGAGCAACAGCGCATGCGTGCATATATGCGTGTATCTTTGTGTATGATTGCATGCATATGTGCGCACGTGTATGTGTGCGTGCGCAGAGTGTGCGTGCTCGCTGGAGTGTGTGTGTGTGTGCGCGTGCGCGCGCGCGTGCGTGCGTGTGTGTGTAATCGTGAATGCATGTACGCACGCGCTTGTTTGTAGGCCTACGTGACTGCATCTGTGCATGCATGCGTGTGGACGTTCTTGCGTGTGCTTGTGCGCGCGCGTGCATGTGATCGTTCCATATAAAAAAAAACATCTTTTCACTTCCTCGATAAAGCAGCCAATAACCTTCATGCGTATATATCCAATTTATTTTCTTTTTGTGGCTGAAATGGTATTTTACGTCTAGGTATATGCTCTAAAATACTGAGCCAAAGATACCACCTGATAAAACAACTACTGCTGTACTTCAAGAACCGGGGTACTTTAGTACCAGAAAGACGACCTCTGTGTGTCCTTGCCTTTCTGTCTGTCGGTCCGAGTATCAATTGTTGCTGTATAGGGTGAAGACGGGGTAAAAAGCCCATGGGCGGGTAAGAATCCCATACCAATTATCTCATGAAATAAAGCAAATTTCATTCACATTTTGCCCATGAGAAGAGACCCCGTCCTCCCCTGTTTATCGGCGTTGGGGCAAAAGTTGCGAACATCTTTTGATGGAACCTTTAGATGAAGAAAAGAGTTTCACAAAAACTAACCCATGAAAAATAATAGAAATAGTTAGGTTCTTTTCTTTCAAAGGCTAGTAGAACTGCATTTCTGTCTATTTGGTTAGTTTTGTTATGCAGACAACCGGAAAAAACCCGACCTATTTTGTCAGAATCAAAAATGAACAAAAAACTAGAAACAATTGTGAAACAATGGTTCTGTTAAGTCCTCAATAAATATACAACATTTCTGTTACATTATTCTTAAGACAAATTACACAAGCAGGCTTTTAGTTTACAGTAAGTTACCGCGAGTGAGTATAATGGCTTGCCGTTTTGATTCCTATCTGTGATTTCTTGTAAAAGGTTTGTATTGCTGCTAGATTAACCCTTTCACCGCCAGCCGTAGTTCAGCCAAAAATGACCATTAAGTTTACCTGGGTAGAGAACAAAATCCATTTTGCAGAATTGGGGATTCTTCTGTGACAAATATAAAATAATGTCTGTCCTTACTTCCCCAAACTAAGACAATAGGGTCTTTGGATAATAGACCCCAATTTGATGCCTTTTAGTGACATAGGTGTTAAATCACTGTGGTGCTAAAATGCTACCTTGGCGGTGAAAGGGTTAACATGCCTGATTCATACTGCACGATATTGTGGTCTGTGGCCTTGTAGATGGATACAAATCACGTTTTGATATCTACTACTCCCGCTCTCGTTATTGGCTGAAGGGTCGGCAATAAAATAAAAGGATCAAGTTTGGAAAGATAAATATAACGCGAAAAATAAGTAAAACAATATATAAAATAACCAGCTAACCAACCCATGAGGCCATTAGCAATCACTCACTCACTCACTCTCTCTCTCGATCAATCAATCAATCATTCAGTCAGTTAGTCAGCCCGTCAGTCCATCGGTCTGTCAGCCAGTCAGGCAGCCTGTCATTCATTCATTCATTCATTCATTCATTCATTCATCTGTTCATTTATTAATTAATTCAGTCATACATTCAGTCCATCAGTTGATAACAAAGCTACAATATGTTATCAATGTTGGGAGCCTCATTGCTTACAGAAGGAAAACGCCCATTCTCAAAGACATTATATAAAGGCTACTAATCTAACCACAATAATAGTCTTAAAATATCTCCTTTTTTGAAAATTCAGAGATGATCATTTTAAAACAAGCGCGAAATCGCAATAGTTTGTGGCACGCGGTCTATTTTTACCACTCCAATCATGAGTCACCTCCCTGGCTTTTCAATAATTTTAATCTGTAAACCAGAATGTTATCTCTGCACCATTTCGTAACTTTTTATATCTTTTGGAAAACATTTAAAACTATGTATCCTACTTATACTCATCAAAAGAAGCACCGCATACTCGTCGTGTCTGTTGTAGTGTCTGTATTACGTATGTTTATTATTTTGTACGCTTTTAAAATACATCATTTTAAAGAGCGGCCTCAATTTGAAGTGTAGCCTTTTCATGTAAATACAACTACAAATATACATATACTGTAAATACAAATTAAATATTTGTAAATACATTCTTTTAAAATAAATAAGGCCACAATTGGTTTTTATGAATAAATATAAAACATTAAATTTTTAACACTGTAGCCCTTAAATTTTAATACAACAGGGAGGGTTGTACTAAGGTCAGACTACCAAAATAATTTTAACAAAACATTTTACATCTATATAGTTATTTATCAGGTATCCAAAGATACCAACAACTACATTTTATGAATTTTAATAGGAGGTCCCTCTGATAACATTCAAACTTGCGCTTTTAGAATCCTCTCCCCACATATTTCTATGTTCTGTCTACGTCCTTGTAGGGGAAGACGGGGTAAAAAGCGCATGGGCGGGTAAGAAGCCCACCCCAATTATCTCATGAAATAAAGAAAATTTCAGTCAAATTTGCCCATGAGACGAATGCTAGACATTAACGCTCGTCTCATGGGCAAAATGAGACTGAAATTTGCTTCATTTCATGAGATAATTGGGGTGGGCTTCTTACCCGCCCATGCGCTTTTTACCCCGTCTTCCCCTATACGTTTTTTTGGTTTTTTGTATCGTCTTTTATTTTACTTTTACAACTAACAAAATGTCCCATATGTGCCTTCCCAGGTCGAGAGGACGTAAAGCTCAAATTTACGATACGATACGCCTCGATTTGAAGTGCGACAATTTTGTCAAAATGTGCGACAATTTTGGACCGACCGACGGACCGACCGACAAAGTGAGTTATAGGTTTGTGGCTTGAGCCACAAACAACAATCAACTGTGCCCGTGCCAGCATTCCTTTGGTGGTTTTATAATAAAAGTCTACTATTAGTGTCTTATAGGTAGACAACCAAAATGCAATGCAAATAAATGAATCGTACCATAGGCATCCATGTATTATCTACGTACGTGCATATGCGTATGCGAACGCACGCGTGTGTGTGTATGTGCGCGCGCGCGTGCGTGTATGTGTGTGTATGCGTACGCTCTCGTGCATTCTTGCGTGCGAGCGCGAGTTTGTGCTCGGAAACATCGCATACAGATTTCTGCTATGATGTACTTTACACAATCCCTCTCGCACACCCCTCATTTTTCGTACAGAAAACTTCCACCGAGATACAACATCTGACATTCTCGGAAAAGATATGGGGGGGTGGGGGGTGGGGGGGGGTGGTGGGGGTGCGGGGGTGGGTGGTGGTGGTGGTGGTAGTAGTAGTAGTAGTAGTAGTAGTAGTAGTAGTAGTAGTAGTAGTAGTAGTTAGGGCTAGAAGTGGGCCTCGCGGCCCTTTTACGCCCTTTCTCGTTAGTGACTTTGATTCGTTTCAGCTAAGCTATGAAATGTAACAAAAATATGGAATGGACTTTTTCTTCTTTTTTTTTATTCATCGAAAGTAGTATAAACATTTGGACATCATTGTGTCTTTGTCCAGAAGATTTTTGAATGTATTTATGTTAGGTGCAGCCTTAATGTTAGTTGACAAATTATTCCAGCATTGAAAACAACTCGGTTAGAAAAGTAAAACTTGCGAATGTTAGTAACTGATTGTCTTCAAACTAACTTCTATGTACTATTTCGATCAGCCTAAAATTATTTTCATACAACCGAACGAAGCAGACTTTGAGATTGTGAATCGTAAACATGAGGGGAGGGGGTATCGAAAGAACAACGTTGCCAAGATTTTTGCTTGCAATTAGCCAGTTCTTAGATAGAACAGCTAATAACAAGCCTGCAGATATCCAATAGATTTTCTTTTTCTGGCCGAAACAGTAGTTTACGTGACAGCTACTTCTGGGTACAAGCTACTAAAAGCTCTGGATAGAGATACCATCTGATAAAACAACTGCTGACATCTCTTACCCGCAAGTAAAAAACACCCAAATAACTGAAGTACTTTACGATTAGAAGGACTTCTGCGTTTCTCTGTTTGCCTGTCTGCTGTCTTTGTGTATGTTTCGGTATTTAAGCGTTCATGAGTTTTCACGCAAAACAGATTAACACTTTTTGTTGGACATTTTGTTTTGGTGGGTACTGAGTTTTTTGCTTGAAATACAGCACGGTGGTATGAAGTAGCAGTGAGGTTATCGGGTGGAGAAAGTGTGTGTGTGTGTGTGTGTGTGTGTGTGTGTGTGTGTGTGTGTGTGTGTGCGCGTGTGCGCGTGCGTGTGCGTGCGCGCGCGTGTGTGTTTGTGTGTGCTGAATTTGATGCTTTCATGTAGCAAAACTATCCCTTCGAAGGTATGAAGTATAACGTGACTTTTGGTGTGTGTGTGTGTGTGTGTGTGTGTGTGCGTGTGCGTGGGGGTTGATTTTGTCCTATGACAAATTACAAAAGCAGCCTACTCGGTAGAATTATTGATGAATAGAAAAAAATAATAACTTACTAGAACAAAACATGCTTGGTTGTTATGCAGTGGATATGAATAAATATCCGTTTAACGTCCTCCGGTCTGAATCAGACACATATGGGACATTAGTAGATATAAAGATGGTGGGAACGATCCTGGAGGCAATGCCCGGAGGCAGTGCAACTCCAGGAAAGTCCCGAATTTTTAACGATACAGATGTATAATTTATAAATTTATATGATTCAGTGGATATATACGAGCGTATCAGTTTTGTTTGCTTTTAAGACAGTTCAATAAAGCATACACCATCATCTTTTAAATTAATTTTTTTTTTTTTACTGCGTGATCGTAACCAGATATTTCTGATACTGTTTTATGTCATAATTGGTCAATTTTCACGTGTTGAAAATTTCCGTTGATCAATGGAAGATGCATAATCTAACAAAGCTGTTTTAAAAAGATGACAAAGAGAAATCACGATCACCGATGGTGACGCTAAATAAACGAAACAAACTGAATTTGACTTAAATACCAAAATCTGGAGTTTTTCATTCCTCGTGTAAGTCTTTCGAATTAGGCCTACGTCTCTGTGTTTTTTTCGCCGTTTTGATTTACATTTTTTTTTGCATTGGGAATTTGTATTGCTGCTAGATTAGCAGGCATGACTTAGATATTAGGTATTAGGTACTTTATAGTCACAGAGGCGTTTCTGTGAAATTCGGGTTGCTCCCACCTGGAGAGCGCGTCGCAGCCAGAGGCGCGCCACCCAATTTGTTTTTGCATGCGATTTTTGTGTGACATGCGATTTTTGTTTGACCAAATGACAACTTTTCCGTTGCCACTGGGCTTAACGTATGCTAAGTGCATGGGCACACGGGACCTCTGTGTATCGTCTCATCCGAAAGACTCCACGTTCAGACCGTAAGGCCTAGTGCAAAGTGAGAGGGAAAATCTCCTGTACCCAGGTTCGAACTCGGGTTTGCTTGACACGAGGCGAACGCGCTACCCACTGTGCCACTCTACACTACGATATGCACGCTCGCAAACTAATGCGGTCTGCGACCTCGAAAGTAGATCATGATCATGTTTTCACATCTGCTGCACGGCTCCCATCATTTTGTAGTAGGGACTGAAATAAATCCCTTGAGCACATAATAGCGTGTTGAAACAGATAGATAAATGGGCTGCTGTCCTGTTGATAGGGCAGTCTCTGAGTCCCATCAGCACCTTTTGTGTGTTTCTTCTTCCGCGGTCGGTGACCTCGACAGTAAATAATGACCACTAGCAATCGCCCCGTGGCAGTTAACCCCCGTGGCAGTTTTAACCCCGTGGCAGCTATCTCCTCCCTACACCTACCCCCTCCCCACATTTACTTGCTCGGGGACTTATCTGCCACTCGGCGACACACTTGTTTGCTATTGTGGCTTTCAACAGACAGCCAGTCTCAAACACACGAAAGTGAAACTTTCGGTTTTACATTTCCAAGAAGAAGGCAGCATTTCACCTTCCAAGAAAATGGATCACAAATGTGTAAGGTCTTTCTTTTCAGGGGGGGGGCACATCTTGACCTATCGCAGAAAGAATGTTTCATAATCATTTCGACTTTGACCTCGCCCGCGCAGAGAGAGAGAGAGAGAGAAGAGAGAGAGAGAGAGAGAGAGAGAGAGAGTAGTACTTCTTCTTCTTCTTCTTCGTCTTCTAAGTTCTTGTTCTTCGGTCGTTCAGGCATGTTTCTGTCAATTACGAACGTAGATGCATCATGCTGCTGTTATGCGCCTAAGTAAGAATAATTAGGCCCAGCATGTCTGACTTCGACTAGAGGAAATCTTTTTGAAAGTATTTGTTGAAAAAAGGCAGGAGAATTTCTGTCAATTACGAACGTAGATGCATCATGCTGCTGTTATGCACCTAAGGAAGAATAATTAGGCCCAGCATGTCTGACTTTGGCTAGAGGAAATCTTTTTGAAAGTATTTCTTGAAAAAAGGCAGGAGAATGGACCAGAAAGGCAGAACGATAGTAGATAACAGCATGCAAAGGGAAAAGGCAGAATCAAAGAGACTGACAGATTAGTGGTAGTTATAAGCACATAACTTCCAGAAGGTGGGGGAACTATTTGTACGGAAGACCCCCCCCTCCCCCTCCCAGTATCCCTAGGGGGGGAAGCTTGCTGCGTTCTACTCCCACCCCCACCCCCACCCCCCACCCACACCCACACCCCAGTCAGTCTCTCTCTCTCTCTCTCTCTCTCTCTCTCTCTCTCTCTCTCTCTCTCTCTCTCTCTCTCTCTCTCTCCACTGTCTGTATAAAAATAGCTGCAGGGGCTGATCGCTTCTCGGCCTTTTGGCTAAGACAGTGATTCGGGAACATAAATTTTTGTTTATAACCTGGTTGGTTTGTTCAGCCCGTCGTACATGGCGAAAGCCGATACGCGACGTTAAACTGAACTTCCATCGCGGCGGGGAGGCAAGCAAAGAGGCAAAGACATTGAAAAGAAAAGACTGGCATCTGGTCCCTGTTCCCTATATCAGTAGTGAGGACAGAAACACTGGTTGTGTCCCTTTTAAGCATCTTTATGACATAACACGTCGATAGGCCAGTTGAATTCTCCGTTCAAATTCCAATCCGAGTCTTTGCATAGCCGCCACTGTGAACTACCCCACAAACGATAACTCTATCAGCCAGGCTCGCCGTAACTCTTAAGTAGTCCATTTTCCCCATTTAGAGTCTTTGGTTATGTGTGAAGTGTTGGTTGAAATTAGCGTCGTGCAAAATAAATCGGTTTATAGCGCGTGTTTATGAACGGATGGTGTTGAAATTTTGCACGACGATAGTCACTATCCCTGGTCACGCATGTTCCAAATCTCGTGTCAATGTCGGGTCTGGTTACGCCGCGGTTTGTGAAAACGTGAAGCGGCCTGTCGGCGTCCGGCATTTCTGAATCGATTCGCTTCCGGTTTGGCACACGGATAGTCCCCGGCCCCGGTCATCTTCCTGCCAAATTCGAAGGCAATCGGCCCAGAAACGCCGGAGATACGGGCGCCGAGAGGCCGGCGGATGCGCGTTTCGCGCATTTGCGAAACCGCGCAAATGATACGACCGCCTCGGTTGCCGTAGCAAATGTTTGTTTGCTTGCTTGTTTGTTTCACTCGTTCTTTATTCGATGTAGCATTATTACTTATTATTACAAGGTGCAAAGTGTGCAGGTTGTTTTATTGATTTTTTTCTTTCGTGTGTTATTTCTTTCTTGCTTTCTTCTTGGGTACAGCGGTTTTTCCCGCCTGAACAATGCCGAATTACTGTTGTGTTTATGGATGTAACAAATCACAGCTACGATATTTTCTGAACTGTATTTATCATTATTTTCCTTCGAATCTCTCTCTCTCTCTCTCTCTCTCTCTCTCTCTCTCTCTCTCTCTCTCTCTCTCTCTCTCTCTCTCTCTCTCTCTCTCTCTCTCTCTCTCTCTCAGTTGGTCTCTCTCTGACTCTCTCTCTCTCTCTCTCTCTCTCTCTCACGCACGCCGATAACTTAGCACCCCCCCCCCCGAAAAAAACCAACACAAAAACCGCTCACAACAATATGAAGCGAAATACCCATGGTTGAAAGGCATGGCTTGAATGTCACACAATAAGAATCTTATCAAATTTCACTGATAGTTAATTGCATGAAAAGACGTCATGAGGTCGGTCTTTAAACACAGCTACTTGTAAGCTACCCCAAATGTGATCCCTGGCCCAAGGTCGCTTTTTGAGTATATAAAGGAGCACGCGCATTGTTTTTGATTGTATTTTCTTGTACCCCCATTGGGGTGTCTGAAATAATAAATCATTTGTCATGTTGGCACACAATAAAGACTCAGGTGGGCTGTGTCCTATTTGGGGTCAATGTTGGGTTTATAAAGTTTGCTTTTAACAATACTACGGCCATAGCCTTACAAGGTATAGAGTGTCGCGAGTCAAATTTAGTTGATACTGTGACAAAATACCTCAGGTTGGGGTTGGGGAGTTTATAAGTAACAATGAAAATGCGGATGCAATAAAGAAAGCATACTAGGTTGTGAACAATGCTGACTATTATGACGCACTTCCATGAGCACCCATATCATCTGAAAATTAAGTTGTTAAGCTCTGCTTAACGTGCTGCAATGGGCTATCCCCTGTTAACCACAAGCTGATTTAGCTTTGGCCGCAGGTTAAAAACTGCTAAAAATTGTAGCTTGTCTACAAGAAAATACAATCAAAAACAATGCGCGTGTCTCTCAAAAAGCGACCTTGTGTGCTTACAAATAGCTGTGTTTAAAGACCGACCTCATGTCTTTTCTTCAAGGTTTCTTCAGTCATCCCATATTTATCGTTTTTATCTAAATGTGAAGAAGATTAATGTATTTTTTATGGTAAAGACCTTTTTTTACATCTGGAATAGAGTGCATCTCAGGCTTACTTTGCACCTTGTAATAATAAGTAATAATGCTAAATCGAATAAAGAACGAGTGAAACAAACAAGCAAGCAAACAAACATTTGGAAATTTAGATGTAGACTTTTTTTTATCTTTCGATTTGGTATATTATGATGAAGACAAATTCATCAACTCCTTGAAGATTTTACTTCGATTTGATCTGTAATGACGAAAGTCTCTGCCATTTGTTTTGCTAATTTCGTCAAAAGGTGGGCGCCTAGCGCAAAATGTAACAATTGTGGGATGCCCGCGCAAAATGTAACAAAATCGTGTATGTGTGTGTGTGTGTGTGTGTGTGTGTGTGTGTGTGTGTGTGTGTGTGTGTGTGTGTGTGTGAGTGAGAGAGAGAGAGAGAGAGAGAGAGAGAGAGAGAGAGAGAGAGAGAGAGAGAGAGAGAGAGAGAGAGAGAGAGAGAGAGAACGCTGAACGCTGAACATTTATTGTCATTACCTCAAGGGTCTGGTGACAAGGGGGGTAATAGGAATAACAAAGTTCGGCCAATCACACAATCATCATGCAATAGAAAATATATGAGAGAGAGAGAGAGAGAGAGAGAGAGAGAGAGAGAGAGAGAGAGAGAGAGAGAGAGAGAGAGAGAGAGAGAGTGTGTGTGTGTGTGTGTGTGTCAAGTCAAGTCAGGTCAAAATCATCTTTATTGAGGGTTAAAGAATAAGCTGACAAAGCTTTTTTTCATCCTGCCCTCCTCTGTGTGTGTGTGTGTGTGTGTGTGTGTGTGTGTGTGTGTGTGTGTGTGTGTGTGTGTGTGTGTGTGTGCGTGCGTGCGTGCGTGTGTGCGTGTGCGTGCGTGTGCGTGCGTGCGCGCGTGCGCGCGCGTGCGCGTGCGTTCGTGTGCGTTCGTTTATGCCTTTAGTCTCTTGACTACTTCCCTCCTCCTCAATACATCTTTCCATTAACCAACACTTTTCTACCATGGATGTTCTTTCCCGCACCCCTAAACCTCTACCCACCTCCCACATAGGTCTACACCCCATCTTTAGTTCTGTTTCTCCTCATGGACATGCCTAATAATGGGCCTGGGACGGTATTCATGTCGATATAGCATGAGACTTAGCATGATGCTAACTTAGAAGCTCTTCCAATGTCCTATAGGATTTAATAGGACTTTTGGAAGAGCTTCTAAGTTAGCATGATGCTAAGTCTCATGCTATCTCGACATGAATACCGTCCCAGTTGTCTTTAGATAAGCCCCTGATGCCATTTTCCCTTCCTACGTAGTCAACATAGTAAGATTACAAGATGCATTAATAACGATGTGTGATGTTGTATTACTTTTGGGCTCACTCGTGTCAACGACACGAAAGTGAGTCTATGTTTTCATGCTTCTTCGGTTTTCCAGGTGTCTGTGTGTCTCTGTCTGTCACACTCAGAATCAATGCACTTTGGAACAGTCAGTACACATTAATGAATTGTGTTTTGCGCAGATGCCTTCCTCTTATGGTGACACATCACCACACAAAATTTGAAGCGATTCGGTTAAGCGGTTCGGGAGATATCCTTGGGACAGACAGAAAACCCACACAAAAAACCCACATTACTGACTGTTCCAAAGTGCATTGATTCTGAACGTGTGACTTTTCAAGCGGAGGGGGAAGTTGTTGAAAGGGGCATTTTGTTGACTGAACTCGTTCTGATTAATGATTTTTTGGAATGAACTTAATGTTAAAAGAATAAATTCAGTTTTGTTATGAGCTGGGTGCGTTTTTTATTGAGTTCGTGAGTTTTCGGAGATGATTGTCTTTCTGGGCCTTAACTTTTGGTCGCTAATGTAGTTAGTATCTATCAATGCCATTGTAATTTGAACCATGGCGGGATATCCAATCAGCACATGCGAAAAGAACATGGTAGAAATCTGATGAAAAGTCTGCTTGTGTTTTCCTCGCGCTATTAGGTACTCTCGTATAGCAGGCTGAGCTCCTGTTTCTTCTTGTCGTGGTTATGGTCATTGTAGAAGTAGCATTAGTAGCTGTTTTTGTATGTCATCATCATCATCATCATCATCATCATCATCATCGCCGTCGTCGTCGTCGTCATCATCATCATCATCATCACCACCACCACCACCACCACCACCACCACCACCATCATCATCATCATCATCATCACCGTGATCATAATCGTCATCATCATCACCATCATCATCATCGTCTTCTTCTTCTTCTTCTTTTGCATCATCATCATTGCTGTTCAGGGAGGTACGTTTAGGTTATCTATTTTTTCAGAATTTTTTCAAGCCGACTGAAGTTTACCATATGTAACCTTTCACAATATAGCAACTAAGAATATGTTGTAGTATTTTTGGAAATAAGTCATATTCGTTAGCCATTGCTAGATTTTCAATTTCACTCATGGGCAGTTCTAATTATGTTTGCAATATTAAGTGTATTACTTAAGGGCATTTTCGACTAAATATATTGCATGATACTGCTCAACAAAAAATAGTTTTACTCTAAATCTGATGGAAGAAATACATCACAAACACTATAAAGAACGTACAGCCCAAATATGTTTATATAGACATGCTTGGTGCAGTTTTTAACTGAGATGTCTTGATTCAGTGTTTTAACTAAACAGCTTGATTTTGTGTGTTTTTAACGGATGTGTCATCATCATCATGATCGTTGTCGTCGTCATCATCATCATCATCATCATTATGATCATCATTATGATGATGATCATCATCATCATTATGATCATCGTCATCATCATCATCATCTCTTTCTACTTCTTCTTCTTCTTCTTGTTATTATTATTTTTTTTTTTTTAATTCTTCTTCTTCTTCTTCTTCTTCTTCTTCTTCGTCTTCTACTTCCTTCTTCTTCTTCTTCTTCTTCTTCTTCTTCTTCTTCTTCTTCTTCTTCTTCTTCTTCTTCTTCTTCTTCTTCTTAGCAAGAGAAGAATAACAACAAGAACAACAAGAATAAATAGAAAGATCAAACGAAGAAAAGAAGAAAACGAGAAAGATGAACAGGAGATAGAAGGAAGAAGAAAGATAATTAGAAAGGAGACTAAATCGGGTATACAATACAGTCATGGACTATCAGAGAACTGATAGTCTGACAGTGACTGACCGTGAAACAACCAGAGGCAGGCAGGCAGACAGAAAGACAGACAGACAAATCCAGAGGCAGACATCCCTGCGCTTAGTACATGTACACAAATGTGCAAAAGCTATCCTCTTAGTCCTTGAAGCTGTGATCATCTTTTATTGATTATGATGATCGTGGTCATTTTCTACGTTGCCCTCGCCCCAAGAGACAGACAGGGAGAGAGAGAGGGAGAGAGAGAGAGAGAGAGAGAGAGAGAGAGAGAGAGAGAGAGAGAGAGAGAGAGAGAGAGAGAGAGAGAGAGAGAGAGGAGAGAGAACAATTGAACAATTGAACAATATTGTAATTGTTCAGGCCTCCAGCCCCTGGAATAAGGTCAAGAAAAAAAGAGAACTAAAGAGATATATGCACACACTAATGGGGATTGATTGTCTGAGGTCATCTATAAACATTCAAGAAAATTCTGTCTGGTCTTCATGGCATTAAGCAAAACTGTACTAAGTCTGCGAATGTTCCAAAACAGAGACATTTTTTAAAACACATTTATGTATGGCATGTCACCAAGATGAAGGTATGTTTGCTTTATATCCTTGTAAAGAGTACATTTATTCAGAACATGAGAGAGAGAGACGGAGAGACAGAGAGAGAGAGAGAGAGAGAGAGAGAGAGAGAGAGAGAGAGAGAGAGAGAGAGAGAGAGAGAGAGAGGGAGACTTCAGGCTTTATTGCAGGCATGATAATCTATTAGTAGGCATAATGTCTGTAGGCATAATGTCCAGTAGGCAAAATGTCCGGTGAGCATGGTGACCATAGACATAATGTCCGTAGGCGAAGTGTCCGTAGGCGAAATGTCCGCAGGCAAACTGTCTGGTCACGGTGTGTGTGGGTGTGTGCGCTCACGCACGTGCGTGTGCATGCATGAATAGATTCAAAGGCCATTCTGGAAGTTAGAGGTTGTACACTATATGCTTTTACAGATAGTTTTGTTTTGTGCACAGGGAAATATACCATGTATAAACCCAATCACCTTTTTGGACCTCAAACCATACGAGGAAGGGGTGGGATGGGTTTATATTCAGTATTTTACGTTAGCTTTGACTTTGAAAAACGTCCTCGGATAAGATAAAAAATATCATCAAAACTTTACTATATCCGAACATCGTTTATAAAGGAAAATCCTTGCTCCCCTGGACTTTACTATAAGCGGGGTGTACTGTATATTCTTTCTTCAAGGGGAAATTGATCTAAGTGGCATTTGCCAACTAAACTTGAAACACACAAGTGTTCTTTTTTAATGTGCATCTCCTCTGACTAGTGCATCTGAGTTAGGTGATAACATATAGAATGTGATACCAACTGCAGCTCACTTACACATGCAGAAGAAAGCAAACTCTGATCCGAATCCGTTGGGGGGGGGGGGGGGGGGGGGGGGGGGGGGGGAGAGGGGGGGAGGGGGGGAGGGAGAGGGGGGGGGAGGGAGAGGGGGGGGGGGGCTGCTGGCTTATTTATGTCTTTCACGGAGTGAGGAATAAGAATAGGACACAGTTTAGCATAATCACTCTCCTAGGACAGAGTGTAGAATAAGCAAATTCTTACATCCTAGGCCCTTTTCTCAAATGGCTTTTATCACTGGTTGACATTAGCCTGTAGATAGGGCCAACAGTAAACGAGAGCTGTACTATGCATGATATTCTACAGTACTGGAATACCATGGTACAGCTTAGTCTTTCGTGGAAGACTATGACTCGAACGAGGGGGACCTTGCACCGGCTCTGGTGCTGCAGCCAAGGGGATTGGTTGGCCTTTGGGGACCTTCCCCAACGCCAACTCTCGTCCTCAACTCCCTTTTGGCCGAGAGAGTGGGGATGTACCCTGGGCAAGGCATCTCCACTACAAACTAATTCTCGCCCAGCCCGCCAGAATAGTATCTGCCCCTCTCTGCTATATGGCAGTCATTGTCGGAAACGACAGACATGCAGCAACAACCGTCCTTGGACAACGTTTAGCGTAACGAGCCTCTTAGGACAACGTTTTGCTTAATTAATCAGTCTCTTAGGACAACGTGTAGCATAATTGGTGTAGGCCTATACACCACTATGGTGAAGAGGAAACATTAAACTGAGACGCTTTGTGTACGCAGGCTCGCCCCAATGTCTGACCGTTACATGTGCGTATCAACTAATAATATTACTATCCATCAACCACCCTTTAATTTTCCTGTAAACAAATCAAACATTAGAGCCATCAAATACCACCTCTATTAAACCAATTGATCAAATCAAAAGACGATCTACAGACCGACAATCAGATGACGAACACATTCTCATGCTGTGTGAATGCACGTTATGAAAGGGAGATAACACAAATGACAAAATATTCGAAACAGGTTCAACACACAAAAAGTATGACAATAACACGCGCGTCCACTTCATGCAATATGACTACAATAACTCTTAAAGACTCTAGTTAATTAACCCTTTCAATGCCAGTCATTTTTTCAGCCAAAACTTTCCATTAAGCTTACCTGGGTAAAGAAAAGATTTCATCTGCAATATTTGGGATTCCTTTTTGACATCCATAAACTAGGGCCTATTCTTACCTCCCCAAATGAAGAACATAAGGTCACTGGATACCAGACCCTCATTTGATGCCTTTCAGTGTGACATGGGTGTTCAATCATTGTGGTGCCAAGAGGCAACAGTGGCGATGAAAGGGTTTTAAAGACTGTGGATAATCAATGATTTGCTATTCAGAGGCATGAATTAAAGAGGGGGGGGGGGGGGGCACAGGGAATACATGCATACAAAATATGCGTACGTCTAGCAACTCCACTTTTGCTGCAAATACATTGATGTACAAAGGATTATGGACACGCAGTTCACAGTGATAATGAGCACAGACATGACAGGTTTATGAGGCATTAGAAACAACCACAATGCATGCAAAAGTTATACAAAAACTCGTCGATCTGCACAAGTAAATTAGAGAGAGAGAGAGAGAGAGAGAGAGAGAGAGAGAGAGAGAGAGAGAGAGAGAGAGAGAGAGAGAGAGAGCGGGGGTGGAGAGAAGAAGGAGGATGAGGAGTGAGGATAGACTTTGTCCTTATAACGCTGGTACCACTGTGGAGAATTCCAGATGTCTGTCTGTCTGCCGGTCAACTGTCTGAGCGGTGGAACGGAGAAACTTTAGTGAATGTGTACGTACAGATTTATTGTGAAACATGCTGCAGTACAATTACAATAATTAATTAACACTGGGGTGGGGTGGGGGGTGGGAGGGTGTATAAAACGTTGTTCATATATAACTGCCGTCATATAGCCAAGTTGTGAAAATATTCTTTGGCTGATCCTTACCATGTCCATTTCCTAAAAGCGGCACAATGTTGCTTCTCAGTAAAAATTCTCATTGCAATAATTTGAGGAGTGTTGTGTGTGTGATTGTACTTGTGATGACTTTTGTTTCGTGAGTATCAAACCCTCTGCTAAGTGAGAGTTGTGTTTTGTTTAAATTTTCCTACTTCGTCTTGCTTTGATTATTTGCATTTGTTTTATTTTCAGATTGTAGTTTCTTAGCCTAACAACTTGACAAGACAACGGGGCCCACATCCAACAAGATCAGCCAGCATGTCTCTACGTTCCTTGACTCACAACGTTTCCACCGCCTTTAAAGCCACCTCTTTCACCATTCACGACAACCACCATCACCAATATCACCACCATCACAACAACAACGTCGACATCAATATCAACATCATTCCCAACGATGACAACAACAACAACAACAACGACGACGAGGACATTGACGATGTGATTAACGAACACACCACGTCCACCACGATTTACCTCTCCATCGCCGCCATCTTGACTCTCACCATGATCGTCGGAATCGTCTTCAACAGCATCGTCATCTTCATCTTCGTGAAGAACAAGCAGCTCAGAACCCCGACCAACTCGTTCGTCGTCGCTCTCTGCGCATGCGACTTGCTCATGTGCTTGCTAGGCATGCCCATTCCTATCAGTATGTCCTGGCAGGAGAGAACGATCAGTCAGGGAGTGCTATGCGTCGTCGACGGGTTCGTCGTGTACTTTCTGGGCCTGTCCTCCATGTACCTTCTGGCGGCCATTTCTGTGGACCGCTTCATCGTCATCGTGAGACCCGTGACGTCGTTAGTCGTGACGCACCGTATGGCGATGCTGAGTATCGGGGTGTGCTTCGGGGTCGGGTTTTTCTGGTCGGCGATGCCTCTGTTCGGCTGGAACCGTTTCGTGCCGGAGGGGGTCGGGGTGGCCTGCAGTATTTCCTGGAGGTCTCTGGAACCGGCGTCTACCAGTTACATCTTCACCATCTTCGTCTTCTGCCTCCTGCTGCCCTTGCTGGTGATGGCTGTCAGCTACGGGATGATTTACTGGGTGGTGAGTACCTTGGGGTTGGGATTGGGATGGGGTGGGGATTGGTTTCTGATTCAGTATGAAGAATTTCGCAAATGTGCTGAAAATCAACTTCCAACCTTTAGTAATTTTGAGAAACAAGTACATGCAAATTTCAGGAAATCTGCAAATGTCCTGAATTTTTTAATAGTAATTTTGCAAAATCGCTGAGTGAAGTAGTACGTTTGCGTATATTTGTTTTGCATCGCAGCGAATTCACAGTGCTTTGCTACGATTTTGACCCGTGAGATGTTCATAGTTCTGGTTCCTCCAATCAATTGATGTTAGTCCGTCTCGTGGGGTGATGACCATCAGTCAATAGTTCTTTTGCTGAAGGTATTCAAGTAGGATGAGTTCCAAAATGGCTAATGAGGCAAATGCGAGCTTGGAAAGTTCTGTGGCAGTGAGGACAAGAGATGGAGTTGAAGGGACCAGTTAGTGAATCATTCATTCCTGTACCAATCGATAATCCAATCACTATTACAGAACCATGTAATTATGTACGTGTAATTCCATAGCTTAAAATCTGTTTGTTACAAGACTAAACAAAAAACACAAACGCCCATCATATCTGTTAAAACGTGTTTGTTGTGAGATTAACTGCTTTAGAGATATTGATTTATCTTTACACGACACCAATGTTTGTTTCTTTTTCTTTCTTTTTCTTTGGCCCCTGGCAAAGAAGGTTCTCTTTTCTTCAATGATTTGCACATAAAAACAAAGATTAATGCAAACATCACCAATAAGCATGAACAGCTTATTAACAATCCAATTACACCATAGACTCGGAAAATGAGAAAATAGGCGTAGTGTTTACATATGCATACAACTTCATCTTTTTCATATACAATTTTATGTCTTGCTAAAAAATATTTTCTTTACATTTGAATGGGTATTTATTAAGGATAATTGTAATAGATGTGGTGTACTTTATCGTAGCTAGAGACTACTACATGACATGTTTCTTTATAAAGACCACCCCCCCCCCCCCCCCCCCCCCTTTTGTTTTCCTCTATTGTTCTCTGCATTTGCCGGGGTATCTATCCACAAGAAATATAATGGATATGTTATACTCTCATTGTAGTTTAATATTACACGATGCTTCAGAAATCTTTATAACTCATTTCCTGTAATAGCGTAGTAGACCTTGACCTTAACCAGACCTCGAAATTGCAGATCTTTGCATATTGATTGGGAAACTTTGCACACCACGTTTCTTAAGTACATGGATCTGAAAATCGATTCTGTGGCTTTCCAGACTTTCCACCGTCAAGTAATTGCAGGCTTAGCATCCCATAGGAAGAGACAGGGGAGACCGAAAATAGATAACAATTAAATGAATGTGGTGGGATTTCAATGATTGAACCTTTATCACTGTTCCATCTCTGGCATTGGTCTAAATTCTTGAGTCATGAATAAAGTGATGTGTTTTCGGGTTGCTTCGTCACACTTACAGAATAGCGTTGCACATGGCCTGACATCA
>CM065680.1:78281492-78283992 GCA_017654935.2 Phymorhynchus buccinoides | reverse complement strand
AACCAATCAGAAACGTCCGTCACGGGCCAGGACGAGTCTGGACCAATGGCTGACGATTTCCGTTACAGTCGCCAGAAAAACTACAACCGGCAGAAGAACGAAGTAACTGGCAGTGCGCATGACAGCGAAATGACTGTCAGCCAACATGAGAATTCGTCAATGCACGTGAAATCTAAACCTGCCTCCGTGACCACAGCACTGCTGGAGGTAGAAGGGAAAGTGGTCTGCGAGCTGGCTGACAATGTGGTTGAGATGGTGCCCATAAAGGTTTGAAGCCGAAAACGGCATATATAAACGAAGGAGTAAGGAAATCTTTTTTTTATAGTATGCCCTCCTTTTCCTCACTTGTGGCAGGACCAAGTTCGAATTTCCAACACCCAAAACTTGTAATCCACTGCCATGCCTTTAAAGCGTCAGCAGATGACCCCGTCTGACCGACTGAATGCGTGTTCCTGCCTTGGAAAGGGAGGGGGGAAGATTCAGTGCCTGTTGAACATGAAATAAAATGTTGCTACAGGGTTACTGCTCAATATGCTATCTGTGCCCACATGTGAAGGTTAAAAGAGGGCCAGACAATGAATCTTCACCGACTTGAAAGCTAAGACTGGTCCCGAATGCCTTTTGAAGACAGAGGGGAATTCGATCATCCAGAACTCTGCTTCCTGCTCCCTACCCTCCCTCTTGCCTACCCTGACCGTTTACCTATTTGCTCAAGATTTAAAAAAGCACAGAACGATAGGATACATATTTACAATCGCATCACTTAATTATTGAAGTCATTAAAACTCATCGTTATAATGTAATGGTTTCCAAACTCTAAGTGTTTTACTTTTCCTGTAAATCTAAAGGACAATTTTCTTCCGCTCCTTTGTAATTTGTGAAGACATTTTTCCTGTTATCTCTTTCGTGACCTTCTGTTGCCATATTTCTGTTGTGGAGAAATGACGAATTTGATTGACGACGTTTATAAGCTTACTGAAATAGTACGGTTCCCTCGTAAGTTTTTAAAAATACTTCGAAGACATTTTTACTCATTGCAGGGCCGGATCCAGGGCGTATCCTGGGTTTCGTTACCCCCCCCCCCCCTACCAAACAAGAAAGAAGAGAAAGGGAAGAATAAAGAAAGACAGAGAGTCATACTTACTGTTTTGTTGTTCTCAGGTACAATTTAAAGGGATTGTGAGCATTGTATTTTGTTGAAAAGGCTTCAGCATTGCCCCCTGACCCCCACTGACCAGGGGCGTTGCCCTTGGACCCCATCGGGGGCCTACACCGGGCCCCAGACCCCCGCCCTTGTTTGTAGCCCCCCACCCCGCCCTCTAATGTATCTCAGGTCCGGCCCTACATTGACAATGTAAAACTTTTTATGGTTGCTTTCAAAAAAATGAATGCTTTACAATGGTAATCTCTTGAACATTAACTTTTTTAAATTATCTTATGTGCAGTGAGCATGACACTTCACAACACATGTAATGCATGCGAGAGTCCCACAGGCCTTAATGTTGTAAGAAACAAACACCGAAAAGAAGGCAAAGGTAAAGATGTGCCACCTCCCATGCATTTCTCGGTTAATTCCATTTTTCCGTTTTTGCCTTTCTTACCAAACATGAAGCTGTATTTTATGAATTTTTTCAGCTAATTATCTTTTTGGAATAATAACCCTAACCCTACCCCTACCCCCCCCCCCCCCCCCCCCCTATGTACTGCAGTACACCGCGGCATTTGTCACAGTCGTGGTTCATTGCGTTTTCCCGTCTTATAGAGGGGGGGGGGGGGGGGTTAGGGTTAGGGTTATTATTCCAAAAAGATAATTAGCTGAATAGGTTCATAAAATACAGCTTTATGTTTGGTAAGAAAGGCAAAAACAGAAAAATGGAATTAACCGAGAAATGTAGGGGGGGTGGCACATCTTGACCTTACCGACTGAAATATGTGTTTGTTTTAAGACATTAATCAAATTGTTGTTTTTCATCACAGTGGAGCCTTTATCATTAACATGAATCCAGATCGAAATCATTAATTGGTTAAGATTCGCCAAGATTGCGGATTTTAATAGTCGGCCAAACAATTATAACACTAAAACTTCAAAGTTGGCTTTTGTTACCGATACCGGTATATTTATTTCCTGCCGTGAGAAGTGAAAATAAATCATTTTATGGGGAAATAATAGAGCTGAAATGTTAGAGGAGAAAAAACAACTGAACTAAGGATGAAGGGTACAAAATGACACACACACACACACACACACACACACATGCACACACACATATACACACACAAACACACACACACACACACACACACACACACACACACACACACACACACACACACACACACACACACACATACACACACACACACACACATGCACACACACATACACACACACACACACACACACACACACACACACACACACACACACACACACACACACACACACACACACACACACACACACACACACACACACACACACGCGCGCGCGCGCGCAGAC
>CM065680.1:78251492-78271492 GCA_017654935.2 Phymorhynchus buccinoides | reverse complement strand
GCTAAGTCATGAAGAAACCCAGACATTTCATCACCCTCGTGAAACATTAAATTGATTCTTTAAAAAAAAGTCCAGAATAAGAAATCAGAAGACAAATTTTGCAAGTCCCCATTTTTAAGTCCCCATCCGAAGGACTCGAGGTTCAGTTCGATTTTCCTATCGAACTAGAAAGAAAGAGCGAGGCCGGGATTCGAACCCGTGTCACTCACGTTGCAGTCACGCATCATTCATATAGTAAAAAGCCAACTGTCCGTGTGTGTGTGTATGTTGGTGTGTGGTAGTGTCTGTGTGTGTGTGTGTGTGTATGTGTGTGTGTGTGTGTTGTGTGTGTGTGTGTGTACACCATACACCTTCTTGGAAACCATAACACTAAAAAATCATGACATTCTCGCGCATTCAAAGATTTATGAACATACAAAGCAACACCTCTATGATGGGATTAGTTGATAAACATATCATAAAGAGGAATAGTCCGTTCAAAATCACAAAACGTTTCAGCATTTTTAGCTTTAATTTCTGTTAGAGCAATAATGGAAGGCTTAATAGTATCTCCGGCGTTTTAAAAACTCATCTTTCTTATATAAAAAAAACCAACATTGGAGTACAAAACATTACAATCACAAACATCAAGCACACAGTTGGAACTCTTTCTCTCTATACAGTCTCCCTTACAGATTAATACTTAAAATATCAACATTGGAGTACAAAACATTACAATCACCCACATCAAGCACACAGTTGGTCACTCTTTCTCTCTGCTAGTCTCCCTTACAGATTAATACTTAAAATATCAACATTGGAGTACAAAACATTACAATCACCCACATCAAGCACACAGTTGGTCACTCTTTCGTCTCTGCCAGTCTCCCTTACAGATTAATACTTAAAATTATCAAATGTTTCTTTGTATCCGCCAACAGACACACAAACAAAGTAATGGGGGAATCGTCAAAAGCTCGCTTTACGCGTACACCTTCAAATAATTACACTCATCATTTTTATTTTCTCTATTCTTCTATTGTATAGAGCATTGTGTATGTGTGTGTCTTTGCAACACCTGTGTGTGATGGGATTAGTTGATAAACATATCATAAAAAGTAATAGCGTGTGCGTATTGTGTCACAAAACGTGTGTGAGTGTTTGTAGCTTTGTGTGTGTGTTGTGTGCGTGTAATGGAAGGCTTAATGCGTGCGTCAATTCGTTTTGTGTGTGTGCGTGTGTATATGTGTATGTGTACACGCTCATCCGTTAATGGGGGTACACGAAAGGCGCACACTATCCAAAGGCGCACGGCAAAATGCGCACAATTTTTGTGTCCAAAGGCGCACACTTCAACCATAAATATGTGCGCCTTTTGACGGCTGTGCGCGTTTGGGAAAAAGCAATATTGTGCGCTTTTCGACTGTTGCCGTGTTAATATGTGTGTGTGTGTGTGTGTTAACATGTGTGTGCACATGTGCATGTTTGCACGCATGTGTGTGTTCCGTGTGTGTGTGAGTGTGTGTGTCTGTACTGTCTGTATGTTTGCCTTTCTGTCTGTTTGTATCTCTGTCTGTCAGTCAGTGGCAGTGTATGTGTCAGTGTGCGCGTGCGTATGGGTATGTGTTTTTCTAAGCCTGTATGTGCTTACGCGTACAAGTATAGCTGTATCTCTTATTGGCAAATGTATATAAATGCATAATAGTGTACACGCGCTAGGAAGTGCATGGGTGTTTTTTTTTCATTCTTTATTCCCGGATGTATACTTTCAAATGAGTTCCATATATAGTTGAAAACTGCATTCACAAACGCACGCTGTAGTATGACAAGCATTCCACACTCACGCTAAGTCATGAAGAAACCCAGACACGTCATCACCCTCGTGAAACATTGAATTGATTCTAAAAAAAAAGTCCAAAATTTGAAATCAGAAAAAATCCTTGCAATATGGACTTAGGTCAACCAATACCTGAATAAAAAAAGGTTTTGAAAAAACAACTGTTGGAAGCTTGTAAATAATCATGTACGTATATGCAAACAATGGGTGTGTTTTTTGTGGACCTTCCTTGATTTGGTTTTTGATAATAAAGTTTTTAAAAATTCTTTTAGCCCGTGGTCCTGAATTGTTTTAAGTACAAAGGATGCAGAAGAGCCAGGCTTCGAGGAAGAGTAATATTATCTTTAAAATTATTATGGTCCCATATGTGCCTGATCCAGGCCAAAGGACGTTAAGCGAACTTTCAGTCAGTAATATTTTAACACCAGTTTTATCCCTCTGCAGTAATCTTACTATATCTTTCTGAATACGAATGATGTAATCTTATAAATAACAATCTGCTTCTTAGCCTTTTATTTTCCTCCACCTTCCCCAGTTCTTTCTCTCCGCACATCCTAATATCTACCAGTGTCTCATATATATGTCTGTGCCAGGCCTGGAGGAGTGACAAGAGCATTCACAACACAGGGACAGCAGCAACCTACGAATCTGACGTAGAAACAAGAACCAGCTATGTCGACCAAGAAGCCTGACGGTATGTTGGAAGTTGTTGCATAGCCTTTAAAATATGCATGATTGCTTGCTGTAGTCTATGTCTGTCTGTCTGTCTGTCTGTCTGTCTCTCTCTCTCTCTCTCTCTCTCTCTCTCTCTCTCTCTCTCTCTCTCTCTCTCTCTCTCTCTCTCTCTCTCTCTCTCTCTCTCTCTCTCTCTCTCTCTCTCTCTCAATATCTCTCTCTCTCTCTCTCTCTCTCTCTCTCTCTCTCTCTCCTCTCTCTCTCTCTCTCTCTCTCTCTCTCTCTCTCTCTCTCTCTCTCTCTCTCTCTCTCTCTCTCTCTCTCTCTCTCTCTCTCTCTCTCTCTCTCTCTCTCTCTCTCTCTCTCTCTCTCTCTCTCTCTCTCTCTCTCTCTCTCTCTCTCTCTCTCTCGCTCTCTCTCTCTCTCTCTCTCTCTCTCTCTCTCTCTCTCTCTCTCTCTCTCTCTCTCTCTCTCTCTCTCTCTCTCTCTCTCTCTCTCTCTCGCATGTTAGTTCGCTTTTTTCTTCTTTTCTATGTGTCTGTTTATGTTAACGGCAAGCATGAAAAATGGCTACCCAAGCCAGTACTTTTACCGTTGTAAAATAAAGGTTCATTTCTCTCACATACACAATTTTAGCTTCGTTGCTTATGTTTTCAATAATTGGTGCCAGTCCCCTTTTCAGTCACCAGTATCAAATAAGTCCTAGAGAGACTAGTTGCTCCTAGTTTGTTTCCAATAACTAATAACTAACCCACTTTTCTTATTAACCCTTTCACCGCCAGTCATATTTCAGCCAAACATGTCCATTAAATGTACATGGGTAGAGAACAAAATCCATCTGCAGTATTGGGGATTGTTTTGTGAAATATATAAAATAAGGTATATCCTTACTTCCTAAAACTAAGACAATAGGGTCTTTGGATAATAGACCCCAATTTGATGCCTTTTAGTAACATAGGTGTTAAATCACTGTGGTGCTAAAATGCGACTTTGGCGGTGAAAGGGTTAATCGCTCCCCCGGGCTTTTACTGACTATGCTTACTTGCTTTTGTTACTTTCACCATTTGGCCCCTTACTCAAACTGGTATTATCGTTGGTTTGGGGGAAAAAACGCATTTGGGGCTAAAAGTAAGGTGAGGGTGAAAGGTGTATGGTTTTCTACAGTAATGGAGCATCATTGTATGCTTATGGCTGGTACCCACGTGTCGTCATATCCGGCCACAAAGAGCGCCATATTATGGGAGACCGCCATCTTAGTCCTTACCTTTTTTTGAAAAATGCCAGATCGATGCTGCGTATTTGGCTGTTCCAATTCGAAACTTATCTAAACTGTATTTATAACATCTGGATGTTTTCTTTACACATTTAGATAACATTTTCACTTTGTTTGCACACAAATAAGGACTAAGATGGCGACACTTCCGTTGGAATGGTCGAGATGCGCACGCAGGTGGGTTGGAGCCATAGGCCTCGACGAAAGATTGTGATTTTCAAACTAAGAGGCGCCTCACACTATCCAACCGTTTTAGTTGGATGAAAATTCAGTTGTGAACTGTATTCAATTACACTAGCGACCAAAAGTTAAGGCCCAGAAACTTGAGAAAGACAATCATCTCCGAAAACCCACGAACTCAATAAAACGCACCCAGCTCTTAACAAAACTGAATTTATTCTTTTAACATTAAGTTCATTCCAAAAAATCATTAATCAGAACGAGTTCAGTCAACAAAATGCCCCTTTGAACAACTTCCCCCTCCTCTTGAAAAGTCACACATTCAGAACCAATGCACTTAGGAACAGCAGTAATGTGGGTTTTGTGGGGTTTTTTTCTGTCTGCCCCAAGGATATCTCCGGAACCGCTTAACCGAATCGCTTCAAATTTTGTGTGGTGATGTGTCACCATGAGAGGAAGGCATCAGTAATGTGTACTGACTGTTCCAAAGTGCATTGATTCTGAGTGTGACTTTTTTTGTGTGGTGATGTGTCACCATGAGAAGGAAGGCAGTTTTGTTATGAGCTGTGTTTTATTGACTGTTCGGAAAGTGCATTGATTCTGAGTGTAACTTTTCAAGAGGAGGGGGAAGTTTAATCAAGGAATGAGCAGATAGTTGCATTAGTCCAGTCTTGATAAGACAAGAGAGCAAACTAGAGTTTGTGTTGCCTGGTTGCATTGGTTATATTCCCACAACTGCCTGAGTGAATTGGAAGTAAATGATGCAGTCGCCAATTCCTTCTGAAGGGTTTCATCTGACCAAAATTTGCATTTGTGATTTCTACTCACTCTGTCAGTAGAAAGGAAACCTGTGGAAATGTCACAACCATTTTCATCCCACTTGGTTGGAAAGTGTGAAGCGGCACTTTTGCACTGCCTATTAAGGTATCTGTACACGTACACAAATGCACAGCAAATCACTATTTCCCCATGGCAAGACAGATAGTTGTAAGTCATATTATGAGTGACCTAACACTGTTTTGCCATGGGGAAATAGATATATTTGTGAGTAGCGTTAACGTGTGCAAAGACCTTTAGTAATACAGTCTTGAGAAGTAACTGGCTTTTGACATCAAGTGCTATCCAACTTTTTTAGTTGGAGGAAAATTAAGCTTTGTACTACACTACTCACAAAAAGTTAAGGATCACTATGAGAAAACAGGTGCGCAAGAAACTCCGTTCGCTCCTGTTATTTTTTTCTCAGTCAAGCCAAATTTTATGAATTCTTGTTCAGCTGTAAGTGGGCGATGTTGTGTTAGTGGAAACATTGCACGTGATTCTCTATTACTGAGCTTGGCAGCAAAAGAAAAAGCGGAAACTTGCGAAAAAGGACCTTGTTTTGGATCGTTCTGCATGAACACATTGCACAAGCCAGATGGAAAAACCATTATGCACGTGCAAGCACTGCTGTTTATGTGTGAGATGCTGTCTCTTGCTTGGCTTTATAAGAAGACATACCACCAGTATTAGGCCTGATTTGACAATGCCTCCACGACGAAAATTGAGCGAGTTGGATAGGGGACGAGCTGTTGCATGGTTCCAAGAAAATGTTCCCAAGCGAGAAGTGGCCAGGCGACTTCAGGTGTCCATCTCGGTCATTGTCAGACTGATTCAACGCTTCACAGCCACTGGGAGGGTCCATGAAAGACGCAGATCTGGTCGACCGAAGAAGACAACTCCACGTGAAGATCGTCTCATTGAACGACAAGCCCTGCAGACAAGAACAGCCTCTTCCAGCATCATTCGAAGGCAGCTGAGGGTGGCTACTAACATCAACATCAGCCAGCAGACCATACGGAACCGCCTTCATGGGTTTAACCTCCGTTCTCGTCGCCCAGCTGTACGGCCACGCTTAACTCCAGCCCATAGGGCAGCACGCCGCGCCTTCTGCAGACGTCACGTGAGGTGGACACGTCAGCAATGGTCCCAGGTCCTGTTCAGTGATGAATCACGCTTCACCCTGAACCACAACGACGGCCGACTGAGGGTCTGGAGGCGCCCAGGGGAACGCTTTATTGACGCCACTGTCCAAGAAAAGGTGGCCTTTGGTGGAGGTTCTGTAATGGTCTGGGGGGCCTTCAGCCTTCACCACAGAACACCCTTGTATCATGTACAGGGTAACCTGACTGGCCTCCGATACCGGGATGAGATCCTTCGACCGCTGGCTGTGCCTACACTGCAGCAGATGGGACCGCCGGCTGTCTACCAGGATGACAACGCTCGCCCCCACAGGGCAAGGGTGGTCAACGACTTCCTGCAGCAGTGGAGTCAACAGAATGGAGTGGCCAGCATGCAGTCCCGATCTCAACCCGATTGAGAACCTCTGGGATGAGCTGGATCGCAAAGTGAGGAGCAACCACCCCCCTCCCAGGGATGCCCAGCACCTCTACCAGATGCTGCAGGCTGAGTGGCAGGCGCTTCCACAGAGGATCTTCACCACCCTGGTCAACTCCATGAGGACTCGCTGCGTCGAGTGCCAGAACAGCCATGGCGGATACACGCATTACTGAACTTTTGGGAGCATCAGAATGCCCTGTCTTGTGATTTCAATGACTTTGGGAAATCAAATTTCGATACGTACCCACTTTGATCAAATGTACAGACCAAACGATTGCTCGAAATTGAAGGCAATTGTGTATCGTTATCACTAAAGCATTGAATTAAATGTTGGCCAAAATTCAACGCATTGGCTTTCTTATTTGGAAAGTTATGAATTAGTTTGCAAGTGATCCTTAACTTTTTGTGGATAGCTTATATTCAACTAGTTGTGGCCGTATGCCGTCTTTACTATCAGCAAGCATTGACTGTATTCCCACAACTGCCTGAGTAAGTTGGAAGTAAATGGCGCAGTCAATTCCTTCCGACCCTGGTTGGAAGGGTTTAATCCGACCAACATTTGCATTTGTGATTTCTACTCACTCTGTCAAACCCATGCAAACTCTGTCAAACCCATGACAGGAAAACTGCGGAAAGGTCACAACCATTTTCACGCGCCTTGGTTCTGAGGCTGCTGGACCATACACAACTCATTTGGTGTGTCCCCAGGTTTGGTAGAGCGGCTGAAGCGAGGCGATGACATTATCGTGGCAGAGGGATATCTCTTCGAGTTCGAGCGGAGGGGTTACCTCTGCGCAGGCGCCTATGTTCCGGAAGTGGTGATCGAACATCCGGATCTGGTGAAAGGCCTGCACGAGGAATTTGTGCATGCCGGAAGTGACGTCGTGCTGGCGTTTACGGTGAGGGAATATGATTGCAGTAAACGGTTTAAGGTTAGGGTATGGGTGCTGTGAGTCTGATTGCTTATGAACACTGTAGCTTGCGAGGGTTAGGGTACGGGTGCTGTGAGTCTGATTGCTTATACAAATTGTAGCTTGCGAGGGTTAGGGTACGGGTGCTGTGAGATTGATTGCTTATGAAAACTATAGTTTGCTAGAGTTAGGGTAAGCTTGCTGTGAGATTGATTGCTTATGAACACTAGCTTGCTAGGGTTAGGGTACGGGTGCTGTGAGATTGATTACTTATGAAAACTATAGCTTGCTAGAGTTAGGGTACGCTTGCTGTGAGATTGATTGCTTATGAACACTGTAGCTTGCTAGGGTTAGGGTACGCTTGCTGTGAGATTGATTGCTTATGAAAACTGTAGCTTGCTAGGGTTAGAGTACGGGTGCTGTGAGATTGATTACTTATGAAAACTGTAGATTGCTACTTGCTAATATTATTTACGTTCTAAGATACTTCACTTGCCGCGGTGATGTGCCGAAGCCCAAGACATAAAATACAGTCCCGAAAATATCCTATTGAGTTTCTCCCTGTCAGGGCATATGTCCCATTGAAATGTAACACTGGTGAACATTGTACTATTGGGTGAATTTTGAGGAGGATGCTATGTTTGATTCCCTTTGGTTCTTGTCCACGCATTGCTAGATGGTTGGTATCGTAATCAACTTTGGTGGAGGGGAGTTAATTAAAGAGAGTTATCTACATTTGTTCAATCTTGTTATCTCCACTCTTTGATTGTACTATAGGTTTCTGCAAGAGCCAGGACATTTTGGTCTCGCCCCGTCCCTTTGTATTGTGGCCTAAGGCCAATGTACAATAAAATGTTCAGTGTTTCTCTCTCTCTCTCTCTCTCTCTCTCTCTCTCTCTCTCTCTCTCTCTCTCTCTCTCTCTCTCTCTCTCTCTCTCGCTCTCTCTCTGCTAAGGACATCAGGTGCACATAAGGCCTAATGTGAACTGAGCATTAATAACAGAGAGGATTATTAGTATCGTTTACATGCAATGAAAAAGTTTCCCAACAATTTTGTAGTTGTCATGCCCTGTTTCCAAATAAAGTGATATTGGGAATTTATTTGCTCGGGTTCTTTTTCTTTTTTAAATATTGCACGTGGTTTAGACCCTCTGCATTATTTGAGTGGCAATGGAAATGGCAGTTATCGCGATGCTTATGGAAATAGAAATCAGTTGATCAAAAACTCAGTCATCGTGTGGAGAGGAATTCACAAATGCAGATTCCTCCTCCCAAAAGTGATACACAGTAATCTTTGTCAGCGTCACGATTCTAGTCTGATGCTTTGGTTACTCCGTGCTCATTAGGGTTAATGCACAAACCATTACTGTTGCGCATTAAATTTAATGTGCGCAACATTGCTCATATTGAGCAGGTACTCTTACCTATTAAGCATATTTAGCTTATGTTCTTGCTCGTTAAGCTTAATGCGCAGGTTAAGTCTATTGGACACGACGTATAAAATGTCACAGATAATAATAAACACAGGATATGGATTTTGTTTTACAAGTAGTTTTGCATGAAGCTATATCAAGAAGTAGGCCTACATAACACAGACAAATTGTGACGAAAGCTGAAACAAAGTACAACATAGTTATCCTAATCTACAAAACAGAGTATTTATTATTATTGTTTTAGGACAATCTGTCCTATCCTGTCATTGCCATTGTCCACCTTCAGTGTTTCGCTGTTTTATAAACAATAAAGATAAACAATATTTTTTATGCAAATACAACGCCTTAAGAAATACCTTTTGTTGACTTATCGGCCATTTTCACAAGTACGTCCTTCAAGAACAATAATTTGTAACAGAAAAGGACACAGCGCACTGCTTTCTCAGTCAACAGATTGTCGTTCTTGACGGCCGTGATATTGCCAAATTTTCAGTACTACGGGCACAGGGAGAAGATGAGGGTGATCGGCCGGGAGGACGAGCTGGAGCAGCTGAACCGCAAGGCGCTGAGAATCGCCCGCCAGGTGGCGGATGACACAGGCACCCTGATGGCCGGGAACCTGTCCAACACCTGCCTCTACAACAGGAACGACCCCGAGGCCGTCCACAAAACGGAGATGATTTTCAAGGTGAGTATGCAATAAAAATGGATGGCGCGCCTCGATCTGGCTGCGATGCGCTCTCCAGGTAGGAGCAACCCGAATTTCACAGAAACGCCTCTGTGACTATAAAGTACCAAGTACAAATACCAAATACCAAATTGTGCTTGCTTCCTGTGGTCTGCTGGTTTTGGATTATGCGATCTGACAAATACGCCGAGATCACCAGGAAAACACCCTTTACAGAGATTGCAACACTCACTTTGCTCTGGTTTTCTAGAAATCAAACCGTCAAATCGGCGATTCCTCCTTGGCGGAGGTGCTGGAAGTCAAATTCTTTCACCCAAAGAGAAGGCGTGCGCCGTCTCTTTTCTAATGGCCGCCAAATCGTTTGCACGAAATTTCCGCAATACAAGCATTTATATTTTTATTTTACACAGTTTATCTAACGGATTTTCGCTCACAACAAAGGGAATAGCTCCTGTTTTTTTTTTACTGCACTACAAAAAAAAGAAAACGCTTCAACCACAATGAGTCACCACCACCCACCCCATCCAAAATGGCTACTCTCTCCAGCATCTCCGCCAAGGAGGAATCGCCGTTTTGACGGTTTAATTTCTAGGAAACCAGAGCAAAGTGAATGTTCCGATCCTTGAAAAGGCTGTCTTTCTGGTGATCTCGACGTGTTTCTTGCAAAAACTCATCCGTCAGGGTCCACCTTTAAGTTAAGGTGAAAGACCTGACTGGGTGACTGTTACACGTAATGAGATTTTCCCTCTTTGGTCTTTACCACGGGGATAGCATTTGGATCATCAAGAAAAACCAGGGCTCATCTTCAATGTAAGTGGTTGTGCAAAGTGTTGTCCACAATTCTCGGCATCCCTTCTGCTATGTGAACCTCCAGTAACCTCTCTTCTTTCAGGTCTCCCCGCAAAGGGGCACCGTGACGGATGAGTGTTTGCACGAAACACGTCGAGATCACCAGAAAGACAGCCTTTACAAAGATCGCAACACTCACTTTGCTCTGGTTTCCAAAAAATCAAACCGTCAAATCGTCGATTCCTCCTTGGCGGAGGTTCTGGAAGTCAAATTCTTTCAGTGAAAGAGAAGGCATGTTCCTTCTCTTTTTTAATGGCCGCCTGAGTTTAGACCAAATCGTTTGCACGAAATTTTCACAATATAAACCTTTTTTTTAATTCTATAGGCTACAGTTTACCTAAAGGAGTTTCGCTCACAACAAAGAAAATAGCTCCAATTTGTTTTTACTGCACTACCAAAACGCTTCAACCACAATGAGTGACCTCCACCCACCCCATCCAAAATGGCTTCTCTCTCTGTCACCTCCGCCAAGGAAGAATCGCCGTTTTGACGGTTTGATTTCTAGGAAACCAGAGCAAAGTGAGTGTTCCTATCATTGAAAAGGCTGTCTTTCTGGTGATGTCGACGTGTTTCTTGCAAAACCTCATCCGTCAGGGTCCACCTTTAAAACAGCTCTATTCAAATGTTAATGTACTTATCCCTGTAGTTTTAAACTCATCCTTTGAACCGGTGTGTGTGTGTGCGTGTGTGTGTGTGTGTGTGTGTGTGCGCGTGTGTGTGTGCGTGTGTGTGTGTGTGCGTGCGTGCGTGCGTGTGTGCGGTTGCGTGTGTGCGTGCGTGCGTGCGTGCGTGCGTGCGTGCGTGCGTGCGTGCGTGCGTGCGTGCGTGCGTGCGTGCGTGCGTGCGTGCGTGCGTGCGTGCGTGCGTGCGTGCGTGCGTGCGTGCGTGCGTGCGTGCGTGCGTGCGTGCGTGCGTGCGTGCGTGCGTGCGTGCGTGCGTGCGTGCGTGCGTGCGTGCGTGCGTGCGTGCGTGCGTGCGTGCGTGCGTGCGTGCGTGCGTGCGTGCGTGCGTGCGTGCGTGTGCGTGCGTGCGTGCGTGCGTGCGTGCGTGCGTGCGTGCGTGCGTGTGCGTGCGTGCGTGCGTGCGTGCGTGCGTGCGTGCGTGCGTGCGGCGTGCGTGCGTGCGTGCGTGCGTGCGTGCGTGCGTGTGTGCATGCGTGCGTGCGTGCGTGTGTGTGCCTGCAGTGTCATTGAAACGAAGGATTGTTTTTCATGTCCATCCATACCCTGTGTGGTCGGCTGGCCTTTATAATTAAATAAACAGAAATTGAGTTCGAGTCTCCTGACAGAGGTCAGCACTGTGTCAGTGCTTTCCAGTCACATTAGCAAAATACCACCCAGAACCATCGGAAGCCACGTTAAAATGGTTGCCACAACCCAGGCTGCGCGTGCGTCACAGTATTTCCTGTTCCGGCGGAAATTCTTCAGAAGTGCTTTGGAGGCCATCTGTCAGACCTGATAGTAGTACTGGGCAGTGGCTATTTCGCCGGTCAGACAAATTCTTTCGTCGTCGGGTTCTTTCCATATGATGTCTCTGTATTCCCCATTGTTCCTTTTGTACCCCCTTTTCAATATAAACTTGAGTGCATTGCAATTGGAAAGAGGGCCAGTGTATTTCTCTGTCTATCTGTCAGTATGGATGTATGTCTGTATGTATGTGTGTGTGAGTGACAAAAATGTGTTCCCATCGCTAGAGTCAAATGAAACTTGCAGAATTGTCCGCCACGTCCTTACATTGATATTCCTTATGTGCGTTCCATCAAAGGGCGAACCGTATAAAGGTGCTCCTGGTGAGTCTGATTACAATGAAAAGCATCCTACTGAGTTAATTCTAATAACAAAAAAGGATGCAACTTTCTGTGTTGATCCAAGGATGAGATCTTTTGTTGTCAAAGCAACCAAATGGCAAGCCATCAAACATACTTCCAGTCATGTCGTTTCTTTGATGGGAAAAATGTCTTCCAATCGCCATAGTATATGCAGCTTATCCAATATTTTCTATTAATATTATGCAGGCAAGCCCAAACTACCTGGTTTTTGTTTACCCATCTGATCGTACTGAAGAGACGGGAAAAACTACACATTCTGCATTGTGTATTTTAACTCACAGTTTGCATGTGTGTGTGTGTGTGTGTGTGTGTGTGTGTGTGTGTGTGTGTGTGTGTGTGTGTGTGTGTGTGTGTGTGTGTTGTGTGTGTGTGTGTGTGTGTGTGTGTGTGTGCTTGCGCGCGTGCGTGCGTGAGTACGTGCGTATGTGCGTGTGTGTGTGTGTGTGTGTGTGTGTGTGTGTGTGTGTGTGCTTGCGTGCGTGCGTGTGTGTGTGTGTGTGTGTGTGTGTGTGTGTGTGTGTGTGTGTGTGTGAGAGAGAGAGAGAGAGAGAGAGAGAGAGAGAGAGAGAGAGAGAGAGAGAGACAGACAGACAGACAGACAGACAGACAGACAGAGATAGTGTAAGACGCAAGACATGTTATTGACTAAACAGAAAGAGAGAAAGTGAGAGAGAGAGAGAGAGAGAGAGAGAGAGAGAGAGAGAGAGAGAGAGAGAGAGAGAGAGAGAGAGAGAGAGAGAGAGAGAGAGAGAGAGAGAGAGACAGACAGACAGACAGACAGACAGACAGATATAGACGTAAGACGCAAGACATGTTATTGACTAAACAGAGAGAGAGAGAGAGAGAGAGAGAGAGAGAGAGAGAGAGAGAGAGAGAGAGAGAGAGAGAGAGAGAGAGAGAGAGAGAGAGAGAGAGAGAGAGAGAGAGAGTTTTTGCAAGCCCCAATGATCCCGGGAAGAGTGAAGTGGGGGGGGGGGGGGGGGGATTTCTAGCCCAGAAATACCCTGGGGTAATATCTAGGGAAAGGGGGGGGGGGGGGTATACAAAAAGAGCTGTAATACCGATTTATCTCACTAGTTGAGTGGAATCAGCTTTACTGTGCGTGAGGGCACTACTATCAGAAACAGCGGTGAAGCTGAGTGTCCTACCCGAAAGACTGATTTGTTGTTCCTGAGTGTCAAGGTATCATATTCTTTGTTCCTAAATATTTCCTTTGTTTGTTACTTCTTCGACTGTGTTACATATTGTCAAATATCCGCTAAGCTGATGATAAATATATTTGATGTTTTTCTCTTGCCTTTTGTGTCTGTCTGTAAAGCCGCATGTGAACAAGTGGGTCGAAAACAGTCATATGCGGGGCTTTTTTTTAATGGGTGATATCTTCCTTAACCCTTTCGCCGCCAGCCATTTTTTTAGCCAAGCAATACCATTAAACATAACTGGAAATATAATTTGTTTTATATCTGCAATATTGTGAATTCCTCTGTGACATGTATAACATTAGGCCTATCCATTCCTCCCAAAATTAAGAGAATAGGGTCTTTGGATAACAGGCCCTGATTTGATGTCTTTTAGTGACATGGGTGTTAAACCATTGTGGTGCATAAATGCGACATTGGTGGCGAAAGGGTTAAAAGAATCTTACATTAATGTATTGCATAATTAAGTAGTATTTTGCTGAACAGCGTCTCTGCCAAATGTTTTCAGTTAAGTATGATAAGGCTGTCTGCGTGTGATATAGGCCTACCCCCCCCCCCCCCCCCCCCCCCCCCCCCGTATTTGATTGTTCGTTAGTGTATTGTATTAAAATACATTGTTGGATAACAAAGAAACAAGTTGACAAGCCATATAAAATTACTTCAAGAAGTTGCGTTGCTCCATTGAGTACGTTAATAGGGCTTGGCATTATGCGTAATTTGAGAGAAATAAAAAGATCATTGTGGGGGGACAATTCTGGTCATTTTTGTTAATGATAATTCAGTATCGTTAGTATACGCATTTGAATATATTTTTTAAATCAAAATCGCTGGGAGACCATCACCTTGCTATTTGGGCGGGAAAACCCCCCATTGCGAACACCGCAGGGGCAGATTAGGCTATGCTTTTGGTGAAATCCAACAGATTAAAAAACACTTTATAGTTTCAATATATGGCTGTGTATGAACGATACTCTGTGTGTGTGTGTGTGTGTGTGTGTGTGTGTGTGTGTGTGTGTGTGTGTGTGTGTGTGTGTGTGTGTGTGTGACCCTGCCCCTTCTTTTTTAATTTTTTTTTTATGCTGTCGATGGGGGGTGTTTCCGGGCAACCAGGAAACCACCTATATTTTGCCCCCGCATTGTTGTCGATACTGGGGCATTATTCTGGAAATGACCAGACTAATAGAATAGGCTGTTTCGATTGAAATCTGTAGTGCTCAGCTTTACATTAACATTGATCTCTATGGTAGTAAACCAACATTTTTTTTATCGCTTGTCATTTGAGTAATCTGACTCATGGTGCCTCATCTGCAGGACATCGGCAACAATGCTGCCACTTTTCATTGTTATGAGATCAGCTCCGTGTCCTTGATATTGCATTGTTATAAACAATCAAACTCGCTGAAAGTATGTTTATATTTTTTTTATAATTATTATTATTATTATTATTATTATTATTATTATTATTATAGGCATCAACGTCGGGGCATAAACGACACTTCTGCACATTGAATTTCCATTATTTTTAGTTTATGCTCTGGTTAGTGGAACGCAATAATTCTGTTTACATAGATATATACATTCAGACCGAGAAACGCACCAGTCCTCATTCCAATTCAATAAGGTGGACCCTGACGGATGAGTTTTTGCAAGAAACACGTCGATATCACCAGAAAGACAGCCTTTTCAAGGATCGGAACACTCACTTTGCTCTGGTTTCCTATAAATAAAACCGTCAAAACGGCGATTCCTCCTTGGCGGCGATGCCGGAGAGAGTAGCCATTTTGGATGGGTTGGGTGAAGGTCACTCTTTGTGGTTGAAGCGTTTTCTTTTTTTTGTAGTGCAGCAAAAAACAAATTGGAGCTGTTTCCTTTATTGTGAGCGAAACTAAAAAGGCTTGTATTGCAAAATTTCGTGCAAACCATTTGGTCTAAACGCAGTCCGCCATTAGAAAAGAGACGGCCCACGCCTTCTCTTTGGGTGAAAGAATTTGACTCCCAGCACCTCCGCCAAGGAGGAATCGCCGATTTTACGGTTTGATTTCTAGTAACCAGAGCAAAGTGAGTGTTGCAATCTCTGTAAAGGGTGTTTTCCTGGTGATCTCGACGTGTTTCTTACAAACCCTCATCCGTCAGGGTGGTCCTTTATTAAAGACGCGGGCCGGGAGTGCGAACACAACACAGACATCAGTGCTTTGAGCTTTCTGCAGGATTATAGAAAGGCGTCCGACGTGTAGAATCTTCCTGACAGACAGGGATGGCATTTCCCGTTGTATTGTATTGTGTTGTGTTGTGTTGTATTGTATTGTATTGTATTGTATTGTGTTGTATTGTATTGTGTTGTGTTGTGTTGTATTGTATTGTATTGTATTGTATTGTATTGTATTGTTTTGTTTTGTGTTGTATTGTATTGCGTTGTGTTGTGTTGTGTTGTATTGTATTGAACCTTTCTGTCGCAGTGGGTTGCATAGCCATAGGTCAACATTCATAGAGGATAAGGTGCAAAGTGTTGCTCTCTTTGAATGATATCATTATTAATGATAATAATTATAGCTCTGTTGCTGTTTTGTCGCCCCGTAGCGTGACGAGATGTGACTGACTGAATGCCAATCTTGAGACAGAAAGCTATCTGCAGTATCGACACTTGCCGTTATCCAATGAAACTGCAAATCACAGCTGGCGTCGATACTGCAGATAGCTTTCTGTATCTTGAGAAATCCTTACCGATTTCAGAATGCACCTGCACCTCATCTTCTTGGCGTCTATGGTGGACATCTACGCACCGAAATATGGCAGAAAACCTCGAATCTTCCACACAGCACTGCCTTCTTCTCTCTACGACGACATCAAGGAAGATACGGTGGACAGCTTCCTCAACTCCCTCAACAAAACAGACCCCTGGGAGGTTCAAGAGGCTATGGAGGTAGTCTGCCACCAGCTCAGTGCGAGTAACAATGACAAGAGTGGCATTGGCACTGTCAGTGTTTGGTACATGAAGACCTGTCATCGTCTGTTGCATGGTGGACACCGTTTGGCCAAGTCTTACAGTGTGGCTGGAGATTTGGCCTTTACTGATGTGAAGGTCAGTTGGAGAAATTCATGAAATATTTTTGTTGTGTTTTTGTGTGTGTTGTTGTTGGGTGGTTTTGGGGGGTCGGGACGGTAGGCTACTACTCACTACTGCTTCTACTACGTGTCACGTGTGTGCCCATGCACTTAGCATATGTTAAACCCAGTGGCAACAAAAAAGTCGTTTGGTAAAACATTTCCCACCCACCCCTTTCCTTCCATTGCCGTCTTCGCCTGAAGGAAATCTTTGTAAAACGTTCTTGAAACAAAGGAAAAAAATAATAGATAACCGTAAAGAAAGGAAAAAGGGTGGGTGTAGAGTGGCACAGTGGTAGCGCGTTCGCTTCGTGTCAAGTAAACCCGAGTTCGAACCTGGGTACAGGGGATTTTTCATCTCATTTTGCACTAGGCCTTACGGTCTGAACGTGGAGTCTTTTGGATGAGACGATAAACCGAGGTCCCGTGTGCCCATGCACTTAGCATACGTTAAACCCAGTGGGGGACGGGCAACTCTCATTCTCATTTTGTCATTGGCCTAAACCCAAGGTGAATGTCAACCAATGATATTAAAATAAAAAGGCGAGGCAAGGGAATAGTTTCTTTTTCATGTCCCATATGTGCCTGTGGCAGGTCCAAAGGACGTTAACAGAAAATAGGTGTGTTTTTTAAACACAAAAAACGCCACTCCATTATTTCTGGCATTTTCTGCAGGTGTCTGAAGTCTCCACGATGATTCTGGCGCCTGTTCTCTCTCTGGAGCTGCTGCTGTCTCTGGTAGGCAACAGTTTGGTCGTTTGGAGTTTTACGTGTCACCGACAGATGAGGTCCGTGACCAACACGTTCATCGTTTCTTTGGCCTCCAGCGACCTTCTGATGGCGGCCTCCGCCATCCCTTTGAATGTGGCACAGGTCAGAGAATGAGAGAGTAAGAGAGCGAATGAACGAATGATATATAGGGGAAGACGGGGTAAAAAGCGCACGGGCGGGTAAGAAGCCCACCCCAATTATCTCATGAAATAAAGAAAATTTCAGTCAAATTTGCCCATGAGACGAATGCTAGACATTAACGCTCGTCTCATGGGCAAAATGAGACTGAAATTTGCTTCATTTTATGAGATAATTGGGGTGGGCTTCTTACCCGCCCATGCGCTTTTTACCCCGTCTTCCCCTAGATGGGTTTTTTTGTGAGATAAACCCGGCCATTTTATCTGGGACAGGTGCACAAGCATATTATTAGCCTAAGAAAAACTTTCATCGCGAAAAGGGAACCCGATTGTAGAAATTAAAAATAAGGGCTAGCCACACTGCAGACGATTCGATCCCAATACGATCCGATTGCCGCGACATTTATGAGGCATGATTCTCGTGAAATTCTACTGTCTAAGCGAATCTGATAAAATCCTACCATGCAGAGTTATGTTCACTCTGTTCGTAGTCCCTCGTACGCGAATCTGATGGAATATCTATTTATGTATCAGACATTTTATTTGATTCGTGCATTTATTTGATTCGGTTCTACATGAGTGTAGTGAGCAAAAATAGTAGTAGTAGTAGTAGTAGTAGTAGTAGTAGTAGTAGTAGTAGTAGTAGTAGTAGTAGTAGTAGTAGTAGTAGTAGTGGTGGTAGTAGTAGCAGTAGTAGTAGTATCAGCAGTAGTAGTAGTAGTAGTAGTAGTGGTAGTAGTAGTAGTAGTAGTAGTAGTAGTAGTAGTAGTAGTAGTAGTAGTAGTAGTAGTAGTAGTAGTAGTAGTAGTAGTAGTAGTAGTAGTAGTAGTAGTAGTTAGGGCTAGAAGTGGGCCTCGCGGCCCTTTTACGCCCTTTCTCGTTTGTGACTTTGATTTGTTTCAGGGTGGCTTGCTTTCTACAGCTAAACTATAAAATTTAACAAAAATATGGAATGGACTTCCACTTTTTTTAAAATTTATTATTCATCGAAAGTAGTATAAAGTATTTGACATCATTGTGTCTTTGTCCTGTAGATTTTTAATAATATTTATGTGAGGTGCAGCCTTAATTGTGAGCGAAAATAGCAGAACTATTTTAGACGAAAGTATTTCACTTCATTCATGACTCACAGACATCGTCACAATCAGATCGCATCGTATGCAGTGTGGCTGGCCCTTTAGTGTTGAACTGATTTTACTGTCGCTGTGATGTGGAGTGCATGTTCATCTCTCTCCCACCCCCCCCCCACCCCCCCCCCCCCCCCCCCCCCCCCCCCCCCCCCCCCCCCCCCCCCCCCCCCAAATAGTACGAGAGGGAAAGTGGAGAGAGAGGACGAGAGATACGGGAGATATGGTATAAGAGAGAGAGAGAGAGAGAGAGAGAGAGAGAGAGAGAGAGAGAGAGAGAGAGAGAGAGAGAGAGAGAGAGAGAGAGAGAGAGAGAGAGAGAGTACAGGAAGTTACATGCTCAGAACTTCCAGAAGATGGGGGAACTATTTGTACGAAAGACCTCCCGGTTACCCCACAAAGGAACACACACACATAACATACAAATGTCCCGATACATTGTTCCAGATTCTGTCAGGCTTCTGGCAATTCGGTTCCATGGTCTGCAAGATGGGTCCCTTCACTTCTCAGCTGTCGGTGGCCGCCTCCTCCCTCACTCTCTGCTGCATTGCCTTTGACCGTTATATGGCCATTGTCCACCCTTTGCGACTGTCCAGCATACAGGTACGGACACGACAAAGACTAGCTGAAAGACAGACAGACAGACAGAAAAACAAAAAGGCAAACAAACAGTGCTGCATTGCTTTTGACCATTATGTAGCCATTGTCCATTCTCTACATCTGTCCATAGGCCTTTACGCAAATAGTTTTTCACCAATACTGACTTAAAACCTGGGTTGACAAAGCTATTAGTAGGGGGGCCAAATAGTTTTTCTACCACTGGTTGACATTAGCCTGTAGTAGGGGCCAATAGTAAATGAGAGCTATACGATAACTGATTTTCTACAGTATTAGAATACCATGATACAGCTTTAGTCTTTTGTGGAAGAGAGGACTCTTGGGGCATTTGCACTGGCTCTAGTGCTGCAGCCAATGAGATAAGTTGGCTTTTGAGGCGCTTGCCTAACGCCGACTTTCCTCAAATCCCTTTGGCCGAGAGAGTGGGGATGTGAAATAGAAACACCCGAAGGTGCTGATGGGACCCAGAGATGCACCAGCCACGCCCGTCCTATTGTGCATCTCTGGGACCCATAAATAACGGTGGGGATGATGATGATGATGTTGATGATGATGATGATGGCGACGACGATGATGACGACGACGACGATGATGATGATGACGATGACGACGACGATGATGATGATGATTTCCCTCCCATTCATTTTCTCCAACTCTCTCTTTCTCTCTCCCTAACTCTCTCTCTCTCTCTCTCTCTCTCTCTCTCTCTCTCTCTCTCTCTCTCTCTCTCTCTCTCTCTCTCTCTCTCTCTCTCTCTCTCTCTCTCTCTCTCTCTCTCTCTCTCTCTCTCTCTCTCTCTCTTTTCTTGTCAGAGTCCTAGGCGAGCATCGCTGCTGATGCTGATGGTATGGCTGATGGCGGTGGGCTCCGCATCTCCCTTCCTCTACTACCACCGCCTTCTGAAAATGTGCCGCTGGCCAGCGGCGATGCGGGGCAAGGAGAAGGAGGAGGAGGAGGAGGAGGAGTGTGCCTTGTACTGCGGAATGTCTTCCTCTGTACAGTGGCTGCACTGGCTCA
>CM065680.1:78223992-78246492 GCA_017654935.2 Phymorhynchus buccinoides | reverse complement strand
TCTCTCTCTCTCTCTCTCTCTCTCTCTCTCTCTCTCTCTCTCTCTCTCTCTCTCTCTCTCTCTCTCTCTCTCTCTCTCTCTCTCTCTCTCTCTCTCTCTCTCTCTCTCTCTCTGGAAGATAAACAAAGTGTATTATAGCAAAGGTACGGGCATTCACAAATAAAGTATGATTCTATTGAATAAACGGAATCAATAAATTTCTGTAAAGTTATCAAAAAGGCGATGTCAACAATTTTCCTTCTCTTTCTATTCCCCATGGCATCTTCGTTGATTGTAACAATGCGAGCCGAAGTCTGGAAATCATAATTGTGTTTAACTTTTGTATGATAAAGCAGAAAATGTAAAACAGTATTGAAACAATGTTAGTGAAAAAATATTCATGAACTCCATGAAAGAAACATCTTTCATTAACTGTTATTTTCATTGGTGTATGAATAAACGCGTACATTAAAAAAAATCATATGATGTGACAGTGGCAACCATATCTAAACTGCGATTTCTCTCTCTCTCTCTCTCTCTCTCTCTCTCTCTCTCTCTCTCTCTCTCTCTCTCTCTCTCTCTCTCTCTCTCTCTCTCTCTCTCTCTCTCTCTCTCTCTCTCTCTCTTCTCTCTCTCAGTGTCTCTCATCTCTCTCTCTCTGGGTTCATATCAGTGTGTGCATGCAGTATGTGCATGAGAGAGAGAGAGAGAGAGAGAGAGAGAGAGAGAGAGAGAGAGAGAGAGAGAGAGAGAAGAAGAGGAGGAGGAGGAGGAGGAGGAGGAGGAGACGAAAAAGAGTGTCGGAAACATAGACAAACTGGCAGTAGAATGAGAAACAAGGAAGCACGCACATAGGGGAAGACGGGGTAAAAAGCGCATGGGCGGGTAAGAAGCCCACCCCAATTATCTCATGAAATGAAGCAAATTTCAGTCTCATTTTGCCCATGAGACGAGCGTTAATGTCTAGCATTCGTCTCATGAGCAAATTTGACTGAAATTTTCTTTATTTCATGAGATAATTGGGGTGGGCTTCTTACCCGCCCATGCGCTTTTTACCCCGTCTTCCCCTAATACATGTTCCTAAAGACCTGGAATTTAGGCATTAAATGTAAGTGGCCTTAAATTTATTTTTCCGCCTGGCTGCAACAATGCTGATCAAATGGCTGAACTTTCCAAATCAATCAATCAATCAATCAATCAATCTGTTTATTGGCTTCATAACAAGAAAAAGGTCTGATAGGACTGGGTGTGCTAAGGTGCTTGAGATTTGGAAGGTAGCAACTGACAATAGTCTTACCACGTATGGCAACAAAACCACTGCCGCACTTTTTCTTCAGTAATACCCTAACCCTCTGTAGGCCTATTATTATGTTACTCTACAGGACACATCAGCTTCAGGTAAAACTAAATATATACAACATTTTAATTCGTTCGATTATGTGGTTCAAAATGCATTGCCTCATTGCAGACAAATAGACCTAGTAATGATTCCCACAGCACTTCAAAATTGTATCAGATTGTTCAACGGGACAAACCCGTTCCTGGTAATATACATCTGTGTAAATTGTAAAGTGTTCCTGCGCAGCGGTTCACGAAATGTTGCCTGAGCAGACCGGGCAAAGAAGAAGAAGAAAACAGACATACAGGAACGGTAAGCATACAGACGGGAAAAATCACAGAAGCTATAGTCCTAGACTATACTGCTCACAAAAAGTAGGGGATATTGTGCTTTGTAAGATCACCATGGGTTCAATAACGAAAATATAAGTTCTATTCAATTTGAAAACAAAAGGAATGTTTTTCCTTGAACATAGAATCGAAGCCTAAAATTCATTTTGAAATGTCACGTGATTGCCAGAGACGATGGACATCAATGTTTCCTGCAAGGCATAGCAGGGTATTTGATTGAAAACGGTCAGGGGACCTTGTAGACCGTGGGAAGGTCTGGGTTTCGTGGATGTGAAGGTGATCTTATACAAAATGTGCTCAGTGGAGACGCGAATTATCATTTTGGATGTTAAAATCTACCCAACGCTGGCAATTTCAGCTTGCTCCATTGTGTTGGTCGTAAGAGGATCTAGGGACGTCGGGAAAAACATTAATCCTCCAGAAAATCTCCAGGAGACTGTTCCAGATCACGAGAAACCGTTGCCTTGAATGCATGATGGCAAACAGTGGCCCAACAATCTGTCAACTGTGTAAAAGTGTTTTGTGATTTCGAATAACACACCCACTGATGTTTATCGCCTCTGGCAGTCACGTGACATTTTAATATTGATTTGTGTCTTCGATTTTACAGCCAAGAAATTTTGAACTATCATTTTCACGTGAAATGAAAATTATGGTCTGGTTATTGAACCCATGGTGATATTGCAAAGTCAATATCCCCTACTTTTTGTGAGCAGTGTATAAAGCCCGAGAAGAGGTTGGCAAATACGAAAACATTTTTAGTAAACATTTTTGTGGCCAAACAACAAAGATGCTAACTGAATGAAAGCCGTCCACTGTGCTGGTATCATAATATTTGTTAATTGATATTTTAGTTATTAACACAAAACACAGTTGTTCACGATCTGATATTCAACGCCTATAATTGGAAAGCGTATTGAAAGCCATATTAGGCTAATTGAACATTACTATGTCTGTGGGGGTATGCAGCCGGGTCAAAGTCAAAGTCAAAGTCAAAGTCAAAAATACTTTATTATCACGTTAGGTGAAATTACAGTGTGGTCTCGTACAAGCACAATACAATCAAAGAAACACATTTGCATGCATGAAAAATGGAAACAAAACTAAGGAAAAATGAATGACAAATCATGCTTCGCAAAAACATTGAACATAAGTAGGGTCGATACAAGCGACTATCAAAACATTAAGAACTGCCCTCTTTCCCACCATTTCTATTATCGCATTCATTTGTTCACCCCCACCCTACCCCAAACCCCCACCCTCTCCAAGTCCAAGTCACCCCAAGCTTTCACATATTTTGGGTCCCTTCCCGTTCCCAACATGTCATGCACCTCCCTCTTCTCTCTCTCTGTCTCTTATCTGTCTCTCTCTCTCTCTCACACATACACACACAGGCATTGAGACATACGGACAGACATACACACACGCACGCACGCACGTACACACGCACGCACGCTCACACACTCACATACACACACATACAGATGCACACACTACTGTACAGATTGACCAAATATACCTCTAGGCCTAAGCTAATATATCATTCCTAATTATTTGGTCTTAGCAGAGATCTTGTTCAGAAGTTCGACTGACTTAGGGACAAAACTAGCTGAATTTCTAATTGTTCTACAACGAATAGTGCAGAACCGTCTATCAGATGGCAATAGTTCATAGCAATGCGACAGAACGTGACTTGGATCCTTAGCAAAGGGTGCCTGTGGCGCTTGTCAAAAATGAACGTCTTTTAACATACCAGATTTATGGTGTTTTAAGTAGGCCTAGTATTGACATCAATGCCCAAGGTTTAAATAATGGAAATAGACTTCCTTGCCATATCTGTTTATAAAAGATGAAAAAAGGTTTCATTCGTGACTGTGACAACAAACATGTCCTTACCCTGATTAAAATAATATCTCTAAAAATAAATATGGTGTTTTTAGGCTTGGGATATACCACAGAATACAATTTTAAGCGATTTTGTGCAGCAGTTAATGTGATATTGCGACAACCAAAAATCCAAGATCGAAGGTCAAATCCATCATGGTTACTGAGGTCTACAATACTTAGCATTCCATAATAGTACGGCGGTCCACCTGCTTGATTTCGTAACTGTATCTGCCATAATATGTACATGGCAAAACAAATGACCCAAACAAATAAATGACGATGTTCAAGGTTAAAGGTCAAGGTTAAGGTCACTGAATAGGGTAATTCACCCTGCATATAACATAATGCACCAACCTCCAAATTTGAGAACCGTAACTGTTGAAAATGTGAATATGGCCAAGACAAAAATTGCATGTTAAAGGTCAAGGTCATTGCAAATCGTCTTTCTTGAAAAAAGCCAACGTTAAAGTTTGGACCACGGACGCAACACACACACACACACACACACACAGCCAATCATGTGTGAGAGAACATAGACTCACTTCGTTAACACGAGTGAGCCAAAAACCACTGATGTCTATTGACCGAAACACAAAGATCAACTTACTCTCTTTGCTCGGAGTTAAAATCGCTCAGTGTCATTTCAGACGAACACCGTCACCGTGCAGTCAACCTAGAATGGACAAGATTTTGTCCTATGAAAGAAACAGCGCGGAAGATTACTACAATGTCCTTGGATGCAGCGAACATTCAACAGTGGGTTGCTTACTATTTCGATTATTTTGCATGTCATGATTATTGGAACGAGAATGCCCAAATTATACGAGTTCGCAAAGCCAAAGGTACCCACCCACCCTTTCTAAATAATAGCATGGCATTGGTCATGGACCCCCGCTATGTCTACACACCGGAAAATGAATATGGTCGGAAAATGCCGAAAAACAAATGCAGAATGGTTAAACCACACCGAAAAATGCTGAATGGTGAAGGCGGAATGATCAAAATGCCGAATGGTAGGGCAGAATTTTGAAAACATTCTACAGAAACCCCCAAAATTTATAACAATGGAAAGTGAAAAATGCAAAATGATTAACACATTTCTGTAGTTTGGCTATCCCTTGTCGTATGAAAAAAAGTAGCATCGTGTAAATTCTTCGCTCGCTACTATGAGATTTAGCATAAATGCTAAATCTCATAGTAGCGAGCGAAGAATTTACACGATGCTACTTTTTTTCATACGACAAGGGATAGCCAAACTACAGAAATTTGCGACATTGAGCGAAGTTTTTTAAATTTCACTTTTTTCCGTAATGTCATGAAATATGACCGATTTGAGTACGGAAAAGTGTTTCAAATACGGAAAAAGTGAAATTTGTCATTCATCCTTAATGTCGCAAATGCTAACCCATAGTAGCGAGCGAAGAATTTACACAATGCTACCTTTTTGCATACGACATCCCTCACACTAGAATAGAAATCGCGTCATACTGATGTGTTTACAAACAAAACAGCACGCGTACACATCGCCGCTCAACATAATTCAAAGAACTCAATAGTCATTGAGTATATATATATATTATATATCATATGTCATTTTTTTGGTGTGTGTAGCAACACAACGTACACACAGGCAGAGATCGTCACTGTGACCTAGGCCTGGGCCATGTGTAATTTTTGAAACCTAACCTTATTAAAAGATTGCCTGGTATAGGTCAAGTTGTGCCACCCCCCCTACATTTCTCGGTTAATTCCATTTTTCCGTTTTTGCCTTTCTTACCAAACATGAAGCTGTATTTTGTGAACATTTTCAGCTAATTATCTGTGTTCGATCATTAATTGCAGTCATGATAAAGGCCATTATCTAATAGGACCCCCCCTATGTACTGCAGTACACCACGGCATTTGTCACTGTCGTGGTTCATTGCGTTTTTCCGTCTTATTGGGGTGGGGGGTGGGGATAGGGTTAGGTTTAGGGTTAGTATTCCAAAAAGATAATTAGCTGAAAAGGTTCATAAAATACAGCTGTATGTTTGGTAAGAAAGGTAAAAACGGAAAATTGGAATTAACCGAGAAATGCAGGGGGAGTGGCACATCTTTACCTTTACCGATTGCCTGTTTGATCAACAATGTCCGATTATTACCGTTGCTCCTGTTGTGGAAAGCAGTGTGACATGACTGCATTTGTTGCGATGTTTGCGAAAAGTGGGCTCACTATCAATGTGAAAATCTTTCAAAGTCAAACAGTGATCAGTCACTGTTAAATGATAATATTTATATTTTGGTTAGATGTGGTTTCATACAAGGTTCGTACAGGGTCCTTGAATCCTTGAAAAGTCCTGGAAAATTGACATGGCCTTTTCCAGGGCTTGAAAAGTGCTTGAAAAACAGCAAAGGCCCCAAAACTCCTGGAAAAGTCCTGGAATTTTCAGTATCGTCTGACCAAGTCCTTAATCGCAATCCATCAAAGTCAAAATCTGTCATCCACAAAAAATATTGAAGGTTAAAATGAAATTCAAAGGAAAAAACCCAAAAACTTTCATGGTCATACCGATATCGCGATCATAGCAGACGACATTTGCGCGAGTTGTCTGCCGCTGAAGTTACTTCCCTTTACTGTACTTCCGTTCTAGGTAAAGGAGACTGCATTTTCAACGATGTTTGACTGCAAAAAAGAATGTCAAAGCTGGTTAGCTCCGTCAACACATGGTTCAAAACTGAAAGCTAATTGCACAGTATGCAAAAAAAACTTCACATCGCCAGCTTGGATGAGAGTGCTGTAAAAAGCCATTGTCAAGGCCAGAAGTACAAGCAACACAGGCAGGAACGAAACCGGCATTGACTGGTATGCCAGATTGAGTCCTTGAAATTTAGTAAACTGGTCCTGGAAGAGTCCTGGAATTTTTTTTACACAGATCTGTACGAACCCTGTCATAATTCAGCTTCACCATAATGGTGTCATGACCATCCAGCATTCACCTTTCGGTATTTTCCGGCGTTTTTCGGTGAATAGACACACCCCATGGACCCTACATTATATATGCATGCATTGGTGACTACATTAACAATTATGCCCGTCGAAATCTTCGGTGTTGGAGATCCAAAACGGTATGTTGACTAACCGACCAGGAATGGTATACCAATTTAGGAACCAGTATAGAAATACCGTTTTGTTCAGTTTGTTGACTTCTTCTTCGCTTTTGCATCCTCCGTCAGCTTGTTGATGACTATGATGTATAGAAACAGGGGTTTCCGGTATTCTCTATAAACTAAGTACTGTGGGAAAAGAACAGCCGCCCAGATGATCAGCTATTATGTAGGGTCCACATTTGTTCCCCTAAGTTTTTAAACACATAGATATGAAGGAGGACGGGAATAAATGTGGACCCTATGCTTATTATAGTTGAAGTCAACAAAGTCTTTACATCAAACCAAGGGGCACTTGCGTACTGTTTCCTAAAATTGGGCTTTTGCGGTATACGGAAATTACGGTTTCGCGATGTACGTTTTTTTCAGTATTCACTTTCACTGGATTGACGACTTTCACTTTAAAATTACGGAAAAATTGTATATTTTCAGTACTTAAAAAGTTAAATTACTCTTATATCTAGGATCCTTATTTATTCCTGTCCTCCTTAATTCTTAACCATGTATTTTTAAAAAAACATCAAAATGGGAATAAATGTGGAGTAGTAGTTGAGGAATCATAATCCATTCTAAATCTTTGCAAATTTATATCATGTCACCTCTCTCCTATATATATATATATTTTAAACTAGGCAACTTCAACCACTTTAGGTGATCTTCATAATTCAGGTCACGGGTACCAACTTTATACATCTTGTGAATCGTTACTGCACACCTTCAATTAAATCTATATGTTTTCTTAGGTAAGGGCACCATACAGGATTACTATACTCTAGAATGGAACGAATTAAGGATTTATATAATGGAATCATAATGTCTTTTTAGTTTAGTTTTGTAGGTAATAGTTCTCATTATCAGGCATGAAAACAGCTCCGCCTTTTCCGCTGAAAACTTTTCGTAATTTACAGAATCTGCACCGACATTTTTTTATCTCTGCTGAAAACCGGATGGAAGGATTTATCGGCTGAAAAAAAATCTCCTCTTCTTTTTTGGAACAGTGGTTTTCATGCCTGCATTATTAAACTAGATAAACAATGTTGTTCTTGCATTTTAATGTTACATCATGTTTGTCATGAAAAGAGCTTCTTAAACATAATCCCATCCCTTACCCAAGCAAGGCAAAATATAGTTTCCTGTTGGCTGTTGAACATTTTCAATTTGAAAATGTAGTGCCCAGGGCTAACTCAGTAACTGCAGTGCACCTTTGCTTATTCTTTTAGTTCATAACAGAAACTAAATGAAAGGCTTGTGTACATCATGTAATCATTTTCACCTATGTCAGTATGTGTAGGAATAAGGATACTATTAGTTCTTCTTTTTCTTCTGATTGGGGATGTTTACCCTGCCCCACACCCAAAGTCTGCACAGACATTCACTGAATAGTGGAATGTACTTTAACTTTAAGTTTAACATGTGTGCAAGATCTTGTTTATGCGTTTGCACATAGGACCTTGGTTTTTAAGTCTCATCTGATCATGGATTTTTTCCCCAACTGATAGTGATATATGCCTGGATGAAATGGGGAAATAAAAGTAATGTGTCTTTCCCAAAGACACACCACTACAGACAGAACAAGTTAGCCAAGATCAGTAGATGAACATTACATCCTGTGTTTCATTATTTTCATGTTTTGTGTTTTCATTTGAACAAAAGAGAGTTGTATGCCCTTGGACTATTGTTTTCTAGCTGGTAATAAGTGGTAAAATTAACATTGATGATCCTGATCTTCTTCTTGTTCTCTGTGTAGAGTGGCACAGTGGTAGCGCGTTTGCTTCGTGTCAAGTAAACCCGAGTTCGAACCTGGGTACAGGGGATTTTTCCTCTCACTTTGCACTAGGCCTTGCGGTAAGAACGTGGAGTCTTTCGGATGAGACGATAAACCAAGGTCCCGTGTGCTCATGCACTTAGCACACGTTAACCCCAGTGGCATTGGCAACGAAAAAGTTGTCATTGGGTCAAAATTTCCCCCTCCTCCCTTCCTCATCAGTCACACAAAAATCGCATGCAAAAAAATATAAAAAATTGGGTGGTGCGCCTCTGGCTGCGATGCGCTCTCCAGGTGGGAGCAACCCGAATTTCACAGAGACGTCTCTGTGAGTGTGACTATAATGTACCTAACCTAACCTAACCTTCATATGATCATCCACTTTCAATGTACTGCAACTGAAGATAATGATTGATGAAATGTCTTTTCTTCAAACAGGAGGAACAAATAACAACAGAGTACCGGGCTCGTGTTCTTGATTGTCATCCAGACAAGCACCCAGGAGACACAAGTGCAGGTGAGCATGTCATGATAATTTACAGATAATTTAAAATTCTGATCTTTCAACCATAACTGAAAGTTGACATTCATTCAATGTGATGGGCCATTTAGGGGGCTAAACAAACTGTGTTTTGAGATGCATTGGATCAGATAATAACAACTCGGATACACCTTTATCCTGGTAATCATGATGAAAGTCTGTTTAATGTTCCTCTGACCTGGAACAGGTACAGCCTACAGGTTGGACATTTGTAACTATAAAGATGGTGGGGTGATCCTGGAAGTACTGCAATACCAGGATGTTTTTGAATAATCAATCAAGCTTATGATTAGAAAATATAGCTAAGTGGTAAAATGTCGTTTTGTGAGTGTGGACTTCTTTCTGTCAATAAACTATATTTCTTTATGGGATAAAAGAGGATAATATCTGCTTATCATTTGAGACATTATTTACCAGTACTGCATAACTGAACAATACATCACTACGCAGTCAAAGTTTGACACCCTTAACCCTTTCACAGCCAACCATATTTCAGCCAAATATTTCTATTAAATTTACCTGGGTAGAGGAAAAAATACATCTGCAGTATTGACTATTGGGGATTCTTCTGTGACATATAAAATTAGGTCTATCCTTACTTCCCAAAACTAAGACAATAGGGGTCTTTGGATAATAGACCCCAATTTGATGCTGTAGTGCTAAAATGCGATTCTGGCAGTGAAAGGGTTAACCCCACCACCTATTCTGAATTTATCATTCATAAATTTCAAATATATTAACTTGAACTTCCCAATGTAATATCCACTAGTAATGTACTGTTCTAAAAACTCTGCTTTGATTTTAAGTTGTTACAGTGAGCATCTCTGTGTGGCTGTTTTATGAATCAGTGTAGTAAGAAATCAAAAGTTACATTGAATGTTATGAGATTGGCAGGCATCAGAATTGTCAGAGGATCAGAGGATTTCAGAGGATTAAGAATTTCTGACAGAGGATTGGCTTCTCTTGTCAGAGGTTTTGCCTTTTTATTCAGTGTTATCCTTTGTGTTGAATAACATTTTAAAGTGATTTATCACTATATTAAGCCTTTTTGGTGGTGTTCGGAACTGATTTCAGTGTTGTCCCTCTTTAGTGTGGGGCCTTGATGGCCCTTTAGCCGCGGTTTTCAGAGGATTGGACTTCAGACCATTCTGATGCCTGGATTGGAGTACCAAAGTTGCCTATTTGGAGAACCTTGTGGGTCATGTTCCATAATTATGGACTATGGTAAAGTTCTGTGTGGGTTTTCAGCGGAACGTTTCACGCTGTTGACCAAGGCCAAGGAGACTCTGACCAACCCTGAGAGCAGGTCCAAGTATGACAAGTGGCGGCGCTCTGGCATCGCCATGTCCTATGAGGACTGGTGTGGGCTGAGAGGGGCTGTGCATACTGTGAGCATTATATTACGTTGACAATTGTGAAAATAGTATCAGAAATGCCAGTGCCAGATGTACAATATTTGTAGACAATAATTGATGGAATAGGGGGAGGGGGTTAATAATATTTAAAGCTAATATCTGTTAAAGTTTCAAAGCAAATTTTTTTTATTACAGGCTGATTAACCCAGTGCTTCACTGTCAGACTGACTACAGAAATTGAGGGGTCATTATTTAAAATGATGGGCCAATAATGTGTAACTAAAACCTTAAACCTAAATTTCAGTACAATGCCGCAGTGCAATAATATGCCGCAGTGCAATAATATGCCTACACGCATGTGCACGTCCACGCACGCACACATATTATGTGTATAATTATACATAGTAAGTGTATGAAAAGAACAGAACTTTAATTTATTGCCATAAAAAGTCAAGGTAGTGTTAGGCATACATATTAATAAGAGAGACAGACACAGGCGGAAATAAATTTAGAAGTTTAAGCTTAGCTCACAAGTTTATAGACATGTAGTCTAGTTGTAGATCTAGAAAAAGGAAAAGACCACGCAAGTTTCTGTGCTTACAAAGCAAACTCAGACTGAATGACGTAATGCTATGACGTATTTGTGACCTGATGGAAAAAGAAAAAAACATCAGAATGAAATGACTCTCTCTCTCTCTCTCTCTCTCTCTCTCTCTCTCTCTCTCTTTCTCTCCCCCTCCCTCCCCTCTCTCTCTCTCTCTCTGCAATCATGCTTAATAATTGGCATGCGCGCAGGCGCATTACAAGGTTTTAACATGCTTCATTTTGAAAAATTATGCGTGAATGGCGCGGACACGCCAACAATCTGAAGCTCTGATTACAATTGATTTTTGAAACAATCTTTTCACTTTGCATGTTTGCAGTCCATGCACTGGGCCACCAAAGCCCCTCAGCCACAGCTGGTGGCCTCCAGTGGTGACGCAGCAGAAGCCTCTACCGCCTCCTCCTCCTCCTCTCGAAGGCCCAGAGACAGTGACCGGCTGGAGGCTGACAGTGGGAAGACCAGAGAGCGCTCCCCTTCCCCTCGCCAGGCTTTCCCCTACTACAAAGCACAGCGGGTCGACCTCACTGTCTCCTCTAAAGGTACAGTTGTGACTTTTTTTGTTTTTTATTAAATTGTCGGTAACTCAATTTTGGTAGTTTTGAGAAAAATGAATAAAGCTGTTTTAAGCATTAACCACGTTTACCACAAGGTATTAACTATGATGAATATGTTGTTCAAGACATTGCCAGTTCAGTCTTGCATTTTATTACATTTTTGTTAAATTCTTGCATTTTGTTAAAATTACTTCTTTTTTTTTAACACTTGAAAAGAACGAAGATACAAGGTTTTTGTCCTTAAGTAGATCTGAATTTGGGACTTACAAGTTTTTCTTCAATTTGCACAACCTCATTTACCCCAGATAGAAAGTCATTAGAGATACGAGCTTTTGGTGGAATGTGGCTGTAAAAATTAGAGTTTGACTATGTATCTAACTCAAAACACCCAAAAATCAAGTTACGAGGTTTCTTACTTTCACTGACGAAATATTGTTATAAATTCCTGGTGAGATTGTATTGAGAAAGTTTCAGATTGCACACATTGCAGATCATTTAGCACATACACTAAGGCCGTACGCACATTGGACGCGGAAAACTCATGCGCTTATCCATAAATAAGTAAAAGAAAAATAAACACATGAGTTTCCACATGCACTTATCCCATCCGCTTATTCTCTGACTTTCTTTTACTCATTTAACAATAAGCGCCTGAGGTTTCTATGTCTAAATGTGAGCACAGCCTTAATTTATACATAGTCCAAGAAACACACAAAAAGAGTAGCACACAAGCACACACGTGCACACACACATACACACTCACCACCATACATGCACACTTTACATGCATGCAAGCACACACGTAAACAAAGAGAAGGGTTTAGAAAAATGACTGCATTTCAGCATAATATGATTTGCTCATAAATGAAGAGAAGCAGTCTGATATTGAGTTGTCTCCCTTGTCAAGACTACAACTTCTGCAGTAGACATGTTCTAAAGTTGAGTTTTATTCCTGCTAGTACAGCTCTCTATATGCTTTCAAAGCATGGTAATTTTATCTATAAAACACTTTCGATTATGGGGCAAATTCCCTGAATTAAAAAAACAAGCAAGCCAATTTATTTTTGGGTAATCCTTTTTTTTTTTTAAGGGGGGGGGGGGGGGGGGAGCTCTTGTGAATTAGGTCAACAAACATGGTACAAGAAATAGAACTCGAAGCTTGCTAGTTGTGTCTGTTAAGACATCTGATAAACATTTATGGTAGACAATGATGATTTTGAAGAATTTTTTAAAGTGAGTATCTGTTGTCGGTGTGATTGTGGGGGAAAAAAGGTATCTCTACCATAGGTTATTTGGATATGGTTGCATCTGTCTTCTCATGTTTTTGAACAGTTAGTTGCTCTCATTGACTGGATGCAGTCATAACTTAAGGAACAGATATAGCCAACTAATAGTCCCAAAATTATGGTATGCTAATGCATTGCAGAGATAATAAAATAAAGTTGCCGTTATTTTATAACAATACATATTCCTTTGAGAGATGCAGAAGCTGGCTAGTGAGTCCAGAAATTTGAGTGTAATGTATTAATATTCCCAAGTTAAACTTATGAATTTCTTTGCAAGCTGGAAATGAAATGTTGGTTACAAGTATGTTATGTTTATTATTATTAAAGGATCCATGATGTTAAATTCTTTTTATTCTTTTTGTTCTTTCATTTTTCAGACAAACCTTTCGTAACAGGTGACCAAGTGCATTGGAAGCCAGAAGCGGGATCAGGATTACTTCAGAAATTCCGTAACTATGAGATTTAATTGGAACAGACTTCAGAAAGTTTCAAACTTCACCTATTAATAATTACTAGTCAGGAAAGTTGGCTTTAAAAGTTTAAAGCATAATTAAACAAGGAACAAGTTTCGGTTTATGTTTTATTCTTGTAGGCAGGAGAGAACTACACAATGTCATAAAGAATACTCGAAAAGGACCAAATAAATCCAAAATATTCCATCTACTAATAGAGCGTTGATTTTTGCATCTACTAATAGAGCGTTCATTTTTGTTTTTCGTCAACAATTAGAAATACTTGTGGTTTTTTTTGTTGTGTGTGTGTGTCAAATTTAAGGTTATAAATGCATCTATAGTTAAATGTAGAACCAGTTGGCATATACATTATTTTACGGTTGAACATTTTTGCTGATTTTGAATTTTATTCATGATATTCATGATTGTGTTGTGTTGCCAAAAATATTTATTAACCTGAACCATTGTCTTTCGGAATCATTTTTGTTCATGAATACTGTTGACCTTCATGCTGACAAACCTTTTTTATTAAGATGTATTTTTTCTCATAAATCAGTTGTCTGTTTTATTCTTTTTTTCTGTTAAATTTTAACTTCAGATAAGGTTGTTGTTTTGTTTTCTTTTATGGTAGCTTTGTTTTGTTTTGTTTTGTTTTGATAAGAACAACTAAACAGAGCATTTAACTTTTTTCTGCTTTGAAGTGGAATTTGAATAAAAATGGAAAGAAATAAGTAAGATTGGTTAGATTTGTGGTTATAACTTTGGTTTATATTGGATACGGTTTCAGATTCTGGATTTTTGACAAAATGATTTTTTTTATTTGTTGTTGTTGGGGGGGCATTAAAGAAACGTGTTGATCAGTTTATTTATGATCTCTAACTTATCGTTTCAGTGCTTTTAAATGTGTGTGTGTGTTGTTGTTTCAACTTGCAGTTGGAATTGATTGTTCTCTTTTTCCCCCCTTATTTGTATTCTAGTGTCTTGGTTTAATCTTTTGCTTTTTCCCCCATGTGTTTTACTTCTCTTTGAGAAGCATACAGAGTTACGATTATTGTTTTTGCTAAATGTATAAACATATATTCCTTTTAATTGAAAAGTTTGCCATTTGATGTTGTTTTACATTTTGTTGAAGTGTGTAGTAATTTGTATTGTGTATATATATATATATATTCCTTTGTCGACTTGTTACAAGTCGGATAACTCTTAGTCTTAACTCGAATCAGGTGAGTGTTGACACCCAAGGTCAATGCAGAGAGTGGCTGCAGAAGAACGTCAGCAGACGCACCTGTCTGCATACAATAGAGGTTCAGTGTCTGCAGTCACCCAAGCACATCTTGTCGTGTTACCTTTGTCGCTGGCTTGCCACTGTTGTCAAGCGCGTTGTGGACATCAAGAGCATCGTCATCAGATCCATTGTGTTCAGAAGCTGATGTGGCCGATGACTGTGAGCAAAGTGTTGCTGGGTTGCGAGTGGCGGATGCAGCAGCATCAGTGTCGACATTGATGAAGTCCTCTGCAGTGATGTTCCACTCGTTGTACAGCAGTGGCTCAACTGAAAGTGTTTCTTCTTCCTGGCAGCTGACGTTCAGACTGATGCTTGACTGCGCAGGCAGTTCAAAACCGCCTTCCTGAAGCAGTTGCTAATGCTTTTTGGTGTTACACGCTTCCATGCTTGCTTCAGCAGTGTAAGTGCTTCCAGAATGTTTCTTCCTTTGAACTCCTCCTTCGGCAGACCTGCATCAATATGCTCCACGTACTTCAACAGGAATGCTGTTCTGTAATACATTTTGACATTCCTAATTATGCCCCGATCTGCAGGTTGCTGGGGTTGGGGGGTTTTCATGCGAAGAGCAGTTGTCCAGAACGAGACGAACCTTTCTCTTTTGGGCAAGCATTTTCTGGTCAAATTTAGTGAGCCATGATTGAAGTGAAGTGAGTATACAACTTAGCTGTTTGACAGTAGTACTGGTAGGCAATAACAAAACAAAACTTTCTCTGATTTTCTAGATCTGTGAATTTTTAGTAAACGTATGCATTTTTGCATTGTGCAATAATCTGTGGTTCATTGTTTCCAGAATGAATGATTACAGTGTTAAAGTTAAATATATGATAAATTTACAGAACTTAATATGACCATTATTAGCCTTTTTGTTTCTTTCTGCATTCGTGTTTGGTTTGTATGTCCAACACGAGGTCACAAATAACAAAATAATAGTCAAAAAGTTGTTTAAGTGTTGCAATTTATGTTTTACTTGATTCCGGGTGATTCTATTATGTGTTACTCCCCTGAATTCCATGTGATGTTACTGATTTTGCGGTTTTATTAAGTTGATCAATAGTATTTAAATCTTAGAAATTCTATGGAATAGATCATTAGATAAATAGAATATATACTCCAGGGTACTTAGAAACAAATACAGATCTGAAATTTCTGTTGTTTATTGTCTTGAAAGTTATTTGCATGTGTGTGAATGTGAGTACGAAGTAACGGAGCTGTGCGTATTAATTTCCCTGCGTACTTCACACTCGCCATGAATGCATTTATTTCTTCTGCAACGCATTATATTTGCAATATCCATCACACAAACGTGTTAAAACTTACTATACACACAACATAAACACACGTATAACAAAAAAACCTCTTCTTTCCCATTTAATTTCACTTTTAGTGGAAGAACGTTCAATTGAACAACAGCACACACGCGCACGCACACACACACCTTTACATGCATAAATGAACAAAGGGGAATGCAGGATAGGAGTGGAAAGGATTGGGGGAAGGATGTGGTTTCAGCGGCAGGGTGGGCTAGTAAAGGAGTTTATGAAAGCCTCTCTTGAATGCATCTAAAGGAAGAAGTAAGCTTCTATACAGCATTTGAGTCGAGTAACAAACATTTTCTACAACTACAATTGGTTTTAAAAGCTAAAAAAGTTACCCAAGATGTGCACATATTTCAATAGTATCTTTTCGTAACATTTTGAACAATGCTGCTGATTACTGTATCTGAATCAGTGAATGATAAATTATTTCCAGATTACCGGGTTCTTCTGAACTTTTAAAGAATGTAATCTCTCTGTGTAATAATAATCTTATCTAGAATGAGGCTTTATACTAAAAATTCTCTGCCACTCTCGTGCACTGAGACGTGTGCGCTACCTACATAAGATTATCACCCTTGCCTGTCACAAAGTAGTAATATATAACCACAGAAACTTCTCTGCCCCTGACTCATCACTAGGTGGCATGGTCAGCTCAGTCCTAAAATTATTTGCCCTTTCCTGTCGCCAACAATTAGTTTAAAGCCTCATTAGAAACCCTCTTAGTGCATTGAAATACCCTCATTACCTTTTGAGTTGACTTGTGCACGACTATACAGACACATTGAAACAAGCCATGTTGGTAAGCATGGCAACAAACCCTCTGCTACTTTCCTCCACACCCAGTTAAGGTCAAAAATCAAGGTACACAATGTTACAGTTACTGGGCCTGACATTAATTTCATGTAGCATACCAGTACCACCATACAAAAGTTGAAACAGTTATGTGCAGTGGTTCACAAGATACTGCAAGGACTGACAGAAAAAGAAAAAACTATTGCATAAGGCCGGCCCCTTTCGTGGAGTGACGAAAGATTACAAAAATCAATAACAATCAAGAAAAAAGCCATCATTTCCTCAAGCAATTTATCAAAACGTCCAAGCACCAATTAATCCATGTGTGTGCCAGACAGTCGTGTCCGACCATGCCGCCTGGAAAACAGGAGGCGACTTGTTATTCAATATTCATCCTGCTCAAACTCTTCCTCCCCATTGCCCTCGCAGGAATCCGCTCCCACTTCTTCATAGTCTTTCTCCAGGGCTGCTAGGTCCTCTCGGGCCTCGGCGAACTCGCCCTCCTCCATGCCCTCGCCCACGTACCAGTGCACGAAGGCCCTCTTGGCGTACATTAAGTCAAACTTGCGGTCCAGGTTGACCCAGGCTTCGCGGATAGCCGTGGTGTTGCTCAGCATGGTGACAGTGCGGGATACCTTGGCCAGGTCCCCGCCTGGCACCACGCTTTGAGGCTGGTAGTTGATCCCCACCTGAAATGAAAAGGGGCAGAGATTGCTAGTGGGGACTTGTTTTGGAGATATAAACTGGCTATGAAAGGGGGGGAAAGGTTAATGTACCCTTGTAATGTATGGGTGCAACTTTTCCTGGTATACAAGGATTTCCTGTTTTTGAATTTTACCAGAAAGGGAAGCTCCTTTTTTTTAAATTTGTCGAACAAGATCTTTGTGTGTGTACTGTTTTTCAAGCACCTTATAATATACATTTGTATAAATTGTGGAAAAAGCGAACTACATTACCTTCATAAATCAATTTTTGCTTCAGCTGCTGGGGGACATTACCCCTGGCCCCCCGTCTTTCAGGTTTTTTCATTTTGTGTAGTTGCACCCATGTGTGTGTGCCAGTCAGTCATGTCAGACGGTGACTTTCAGAAAGCAAAACAATCAACAGCTATTCTGGAGAGCTGGGCTGGACTTTGTTTAAACGTGGAGATGCCTTGCCCAGGCGACATCCCTACTTTTTTAGTCAAGAGGAGATTTAGGACAGTCGGTTCTGTTTTCATTTACCTATCCATGATCCATGATTTGTGAGTGCATTGCATGTGTATGTGTTTGCACATGCAACATTGCATGCATGTGTATTTGCACATGCCTTTGAAGGCATAAGGCCAATCTTTCAAATGTTCACATTTTTATAATTAACCTACTGATGTAACTTCCAGATTGCAGAGAAGGCAGTTGCTATTCTAGAAAGCTGAATAATTTGTGCATAGTGGAAAAGCCTTGCCCAGGGTACATCCTCACTCTTTCATCCAAAATGACTTGAGGTCTATTACGTACTTTAAAGCCGGTTGGACACCAATCGACAAACTGGATGGAGCGCTTGGTTTTGATTTTGGCGATGGCTGCGGTGATGTCTTTGGGCGTGACGTCCCCGCGGTACAGCATGCAGCAGGCCATGAACTTGCCCCTCTCCTGGGAGCACTCCACCATTTGGTTGTCCTTCTCAAAACACGCGTTGGTGATCTGGCCCACGCTGATCGTTTCGCTGAAAGCCTGAACAAGTGAACTTTTAGGATGGACAATAAGTCAAATATGCATATTTTGTTTGTGTGTGCAAAGGCACTTCTTTTGTATAAGTCAAGTGTCTAAAGTTGGTTTTAAGTGTGTGCATGTGTGTTTCAACTGAAACGAAACATTCACTTCTAAACAGTCATCATCTATCGCATATAGTTTACAAACAACGAAAGCATTCACTTTCTACTTGTAGTTCACATCGGTCTTTCTAACAATTACAGTAGTTTACAAACAACAATGCATTCACTTTCAAACTCATAATCTACGCCTTTCACACAACTTTACAAACAACAAATCATTCACTTTTAAACTGTTATGATTCAATCCATTGAGTCTGATTCTGTAAATAAGTGGAAAGGTAACCTGTCAAATCAAAGGTTAGGCCTATGTGCCTTAGAAAAGTGAAATCTAGATGGTATTATCAATAAAGGAATACGTAAGGCTGAAACCTTCCTTTTAATCAGCCTTCTTCGTCAGGTTGAAGATTCTGCAGGTGTTGGTGACAACGAAGAAGGACTTACGTGCATTGAAGTCGTACCAAAAAGAAATAAAATAAATTAGGAAAAATAAGCACAAATACACACATTTCTATTTGTCTTTAGGGCCTACTTGTCCAACTCGGGCCTGTGTACCTTTTCTGTGGACAGAATGGGGGCCATGGTGGTGAGGGGGAAGTGGATGCGGGGGTAGGGCACCAGGTTGGTCTGAAACTCGTTCAGGTCCACGTTCAGACAACCATCGAAGCGTAGGGAGGCCGTTATCGAGGACACCACCTGTTTTTCACATAAACATGCACACATACATATTAACGCACACACGCACTTAGGCCTATAATTCATACACTCTCTCTCCCTCTCTGTGGCAGACAGGACTGCCCCTTTCTCTCCATCTCTCTCTCTCTTTTTCTCCCTCTCTCACGCCCCCTCTTTCTCACATTTACAATGTATCTAATAAGAAGTACTTTAACTGGATAGTTAAGACATTCGTCTACCAAATCAATGCGTGAGTGACGGGTTCGAATCCCAACCTCACCCTTTCTTTCCAGTTCGAACTAAATGAACGTTCTGAGCTTAACCCGAACTGAGTCTTTGAGATGGGGACTTGAAGCATGTCTGACACGTGCGCTTTACGCACGTAAAACCCCAAAGTAATGACAAGTCTATAAGGTCAGGGAGAATCCCGCTGCCTTGTATGAAACACAAACAAACGGGTGGTGCTGCTCTAGCTGTGTCGCGCTCTCCAAGTGGGAGCAGCCCAAATTTCACAGAAACGAATCTCTGTTTCTAGGAAATAATACCAATAAGAAAGTTTACCTGACTGATGAGTCTGTTGAGGTTTGAAAAGGAAGGCCTCTCCACACCCAGTCTGGTGTTGCAGAGCTTGTAGATGGCCTGGTTGTCCATGAGGAAGGAGCAGTCGCAGTGCTCCAGGAGGGCGTGGGTGGCCAGCACAGCGTTGTAGGGCTCCACCACCGAGCTGACCATCTGCGGGGCCGGGTAGATGGTCACCTCCAGCTTGGACGTCTTGCCAAAGTCCACCGACAGCCTCTCGGCTAGCAGGGAGCCGAACCCTGAACCTGTAGGATTATGAGTGTGTTAACTTCATTTAAGCCTAAGTAAGCCACTGCGACTGATAGAACAACATCCGAACCTGTGTAACCAGGGACATATCCGGTATGGGTAAAATCTTTTTGGTGTAACTGCCGAAGTCTGTTTGTCTCTGTCTCAATCACTTTCTGTCTCTCACTCTTGCCACTCATTACGCCTAAATCAAATTTTGTAAGTCCGATAGTTTGGGGTCATCCCCCCCCCCCCCCCCCCCCCCCCCCCCCCCCTTTCCTCTCTTCTCTACACTCCCTGCCCAAACTCTCTCTTTCTCTCTCTCTCCCCCCATCCTCCTCTTCTTTTCCCACCTCCCTCTCTCTCACCGGTGCCCCCCCCCCCCCCCCCCCCCCGGTTGCTGTGAAAGACCAAACATTCTTGCAGATACTGGCAGTTTTGGGTCGTACCAGAGAGTATGTAATGATCGAAGGGCCTCTCTGGTCATACTGTAGCATCTGTTCAACACGCTCTGCGATGCCGCAGAAGCCCGGAGAGTGAAGCCTTGGAAAACCAGCCCCCCCCCCCCCCCCTCTCCTCTCTCTCTCTCTCTCTCTCTCTCTCTCTCTCTCTCTCTCTCTCTCTCTCTCTCTCTCTCTCTCTCACCCGTGCCACCCCCGATGCTGTGATACAGCAGGAAGCCTTGCAGTCCCTGGCATTGTTCGGCCATCCTGGCCACTCTGTCCAGAACGTCGTCCACCAGTTCCTTGCCCACCGTGTAGTGACCCCGGGCAAAGTTGTTGGCCGCGTCCTCCTTGCCCGTGATCAGCTGCTCAGGGTGGAACAGCTGCCGGTACTCTCCTGTGCGAATCTCGTCTGGACAAGCGGTGGGGGTGGTGGTTGAAAGACACAATAATGTTCGAAAGAAATGAACTAGCGAACGAAGAAAAACAAACCAAATGTGTGCGCGCAAGATGGGAAGCCATTTGAAACTCTGTGTGTGTGTGTGTGTGTGTGTGTGTGTGTGTGTGTGTGTGTGTGTGTGTGTGTGTGTGTGTGTGTGTGTGTGTGTGTGACAGAGAGAGAGAGAGAGGGGGGGAGAGAGAGAGAGCGCGTTTTGGAATAGGCCAATCGTTCACAGACCACCATACGAACTAACAAAGACACAAAAATACAATGGTGTCGTAGAGTAGCCTACAACGTGAGCTATGCTTTCATCGCTTACATATTCAGGTAATAATCATAGGCTTATACCACAGCAGGCCTACAACATGTTAGCCTAGATGAAGGTTGCAACATAGGCCTAAACCGACTGAACTTGGCTGACTCTACAACAGTGTTTCTTCTGTTCTTCCAAGTTGTAAACACTGCAGCGCGACATTTGAAATGATACTGTGCCGCGGTTGTCATAAGATGTTGGGTGGACACAAAATAACACATAGATACAGACAAAAAAGATCACAATAGCCCTCCTTCGCGGAGTGACAGAAGCCTAAATGAAACCTTTACGGTAACGAAATCAAAGACGTAGGCTATAGCGTTTATCAACGTTTATCGAGGACTGAACTCCACTGCACTCACCGACAACGGTGGGTTCCAAATCCACAAGGATGGCCCGGGGCACCCGTTTCCCTGACTCAGACTCGCTGAAGAAGGACAAGTGCGACTCCCCGACACTCGTGTCCGGGGAGACGGCCTCATGATCAGCTGGCTGCCCGTTGGAGACCCGCCCTTCCGTGCCATTGGGCTGGGGAGGACCCAGGCCAGTCTGATGGTCCTGTTTCTGCTGACCGTCGGCCTGTATCCCGTGTTCCAAGCAGAAGAGCTCCCAGCAAGCAGCCCCCATCTGCACTCCGGCCTGGCCGATGTGAATGCTCAGAACTTCCCGCTGTAATGTATGTAAAATCATGCATAAAAAAACGACGTCCCGTAAGCCCAGTGGCAACGAAAAAGTTGTCATTTAGTCAAAAGTTACCACCGCACCACCCCTTTCCTTCCTCATCAGTCACACAAAAATCGCGTGCAAAAAACAAAAAAAACAAAAAACATTGGGTGGCGCGCCTCTGGCTGCGACGCTCTCTCCAGGTGGGAGCAACCCGAATTTCACAGAGACGCCTCTGTGATTACAAAGTACCTAATAAATCAGTTTGACAGCAAAACATTGTGAACACAACATGGGAAATGCCTGACATCAGTTTGGTTCGCCTGTTAAATCCCCACGTGGGTATACCGGGGATCTCTTTCATAGAAATAGTTCCCCCACCTTCTGTAAGTTCTGTGCTTGTACTTCCTCTATTTTATCATGCTCTTTGACTCTGCCTTTTCCCTTTGCTTACTACTAGTGTCATCTACTATCTTTCTGCCTTACTGGCCCATTCTCCTGCCTCATGAGTTGTTGTTGACGTACCCTGGCTAAAAGACTCCAGGGCTCATCCCAACAGCCGAAGCACTTGGACACAATGCATCAGCTATGGGTGAGAACATTTCGTGTGTGACCGTGTTTTATCAATCCACCTCGTGGGCAGCCACACTCCGTCTTCGGGAGATTTGGGAGACTGATAATGTTATGCTAGGAGCTTG
>CM065680.1:78196492-78216492 GCA_017654935.2 Phymorhynchus buccinoides | reverse complement strand
TGTTTATAGTGTTGTTTTAAGTATTTAATTATCAAAATCATTAATGTTTGAAAGCTTGCTTAGACATCTAGGTATGTGTGCAAAGTTTGATCGATGAACACCTTTTAGATACCAGGAAAAAGCCAACGTTAAGGTTACCGTAGACGGATATACACACAGACACCCGGAAAACCGAAGAAGCATGAAAACATAGACTCACTTTGACACGAGTGAGCCCAAAAGGCTGTTCTGCAAGTTCATTTTGATATCCAGTGTCAACATTTTGCTTTTTGTTTGTTTTCACTTTGGAAGTGTAACGCAGGTGTCTCAACATTTAAAGTTCTATTTCTGATGTACAAGAAACAAAGAAATAACGCAACAATTCAAAGCAGTGCCTATAATTGCAAAAAGAATGTTTATGGATAAGCTTAATATTTGGTTGTACCTGATGTCTGAGAATAATGTTAATCCATTGTCACAAATGCAGTTGTGCCAGATTTAAATTTATTTTGGGTAGATAAACGATGGTTAGACTTTAAAAGATTTAAATTGGTATTTGGTACATTCTAGTCACGGACACTTATCTCTGTGAAATTCAGGCTGCCCTCCCCCGGAGAGCGCGTCGCCACAACTGCAGCGCCTACCCAATTTATAAGAAAAAATTGGGGGGCGGCACATGGTGAGGAGGGTGTGTGGGCACACTTGGAAAACCTAGCTATCAATTTGGCCATACCAGACAGTGAGATTTCTTCCTGCTCTTACCGACTTTCAACTGCTGTGGGATTCTTACGTGCGTAAAGCACAGGGGTCAGACTAGCTTTAAGTCCCCATCCGAAGGACTGGACGTTCAGTTCGATTTTCCTGTCAAACTAGAAAGAAAGGGCGAGGCCGGGATTCGAACCCGGGTCACTCACGCTGCAGTTACGCATTACATTTGGCAGGCGAACGTCTGCCACCTTTTCCCCTAATTTGCTTCCGGGTTACCTGAAAAAGGAGTTTCTTTATTTTAGTAGTTTTGTTTTTTGGTGTGTTTCAGTGACAAAACTTTTTGAATGTTTTATGATTTTTTTAAAATACAACTTTCCCTTGTGTACGCAGGAGAGAAGATAGGCTACGACTACCTGTGTACTCAGAGTTCTGACAATCGGATTGAGCATCTAGAGAGAGAGGGTCAGGCAACATACCACGACACCAGCAGGGACGGGCAGGAGGAGGGAGAAGGAGGGGCACCTGGGGAGAGTGAAGATGGAGAAGAGGCACATGGGGAGAGTGAAGATGGAGAAGAGGCACCTGGGGAGAGTGAAGATGGAGAAGAGGAGGCACCTGGGGAGAGTGAAGATGGAGAAGAGGAGGCACCTGGGGAGAGTGAAGATGGAGAAGAGGCACCTGGGGAGAGTGAAGATGGAGAAGAGGAGGCACCTGGGGAGAGTGAAGATGGAGAAGAGAGGAGGCACCTGGGGAGAGTGAAGATGGAGAAGAGGAGGCAGCTGGGGAGAGTGAAGATGGAGAAGAGGAGGCTGCTTGGGAGAATGAAGAGGGAGAAGAGGAGGCACCTGGGGAGAGTGAAGATGGAGAAGAGGAGGCACCCAGGGAGAGTGGAGATGGAGAAGAGGAGGCACCTGGGGAGAGTGAAGATGGAGAAGAGGAGGCACCTGGGGAGAGTGAAGAGGGAGAAGAGGAGGCACCCAGGGAGAGAAGATGGAGAAGAGGAGGCTGCTTGGGAGAATGAAGAGGAGGCACCTGGGGAGAGTGAAGAGGGAGAAGAGGAGGCAGCCAGGGAGAGTGAAGATGGAGAAGAGGAGGCACCTGGGGAGAGTGAAGATGGAGAAGAGGAGGCAGCCAGGGAGAGTGAAGATGGAGAAGAGGAGGCAGCCAGGGAGAGTGAAGATGGAGAAGAGGAGGCACCTGGGGAGAGTGAAGAGGGAGAAGAGGAGGCTGCTTGGGAGAGTGAAGAGGGAGAAGAGGAGGCACCCAGGGAGAGTGAAGATGGAGAAGAGGAGGCACCTGGGGAGAGTGAAGAGGGAGAAGAGGAGGCACCCAGGGAGAGTGAAGATGGAGAAGAGGAGGCTGATTGGGAGAATGAAGAGGAGGCACCTGGGGAGAGTGAAGATGGAGAAGAGGAGGCACCTGGGGAGAGTGAAGATGGAGAAGAGGAGGCACCTGGGGAGAGTGAAGAGGGAGAAGAGGAGGCAGCCAGGGAGAGTGAAGATGGAGAAGAGGAGGCACCTGGGGAGAATGAAGAGGGAGAAGAGGAGGCACCTTGGGAGAGTGAAGATGGAGAAGAGGAGGCACCTGGGGAGAGTGAAGAGGGAGAAGAGGAGGCACCTGGGGAGAGTGAAGATGGAGAGGAGGAGGCACCTGGGGAGAGTGAAGATGGAGAAGAGGAGGCACCTTGGGAGAGTGAAGAGGGAGAAGAGGAGGCACCTGGGGAGAGTGAAGATGGAGAAGAGGAGGCACCTGGGGAGAGTGAAGAGGGAGAAGAGGACGCACCTGGGGAGAGTGAAGATGGAGAAGAGGAGGCACCTGGGGAGAGTGAAGATGGAGAAGAGGAGGCACCCAGGGAGAGTGAAGATGGAGAAGAGGAGGCACCTGGAGAAGAGGAGGCACCCAGGGAGAGTGAAGATGGAGAAGAGGAGGCACCTGGGGAGAGTGAAGATGGAGAAGAGGAGGCACCTGGGGAGAGTGAAGATGGAGAAGAGGAGGCACCTGGGGAGAGTGAAGATGGAGAAGAGGAGGCACCTGGGGAGAGTGAAGAGGGAGAAGAGGAGGCACCTGGGGAGAGTGAAGAGGGAGAAGAGGAGGCACCTGGGGAGAGTGAAGATGGAGAAGAGGAGGCACCTGGGGAGAGTGAAGATGGAGAAGAGGAGGCACCTTGGGAGAGTGAAGATGGAGAAGAGGAGGCACCTGGGGAGAGTGAAGAGGGAGAAGAGGAGGCACCTGGGGAGAGTGAAGAGGGAGAAGAGGAGGCACCCAGGGAGAGTGAAGATGGAGAAGAGGAGGCACCCAGGGAGAGTGAAGATGGAGAAGAGGAGGCACCTGGGGGAGAGTGAAGAGGAGGCACCCAGGGAGAGTGAAGAGGGAGAAGAGGAGGCACCTAGGGAGAGTGAAGATGGAGAAGAGGAGGCACCTGGGGAGAGTGAAGATGGAGAGGAGGAGGCACCTTGGGAGAGTGAAGATGGAGAAGAGGAGGCACCTGGGGAGAGTGAAGAGGGAGAAGAGGAGGCAGCCAGGGAGAGTGAAGAGGGAGAAGAGGAGGCAGCCAGGGAGAGTGAATATGGAGAAGAGGAGGCACCTGGGGAGGGAGAAGAGGAGGCACCTAAGGAGAGTGAAGATGGAGAACATGAGGCTGCTTGGGAGAGTGAAGCTGGAGAGGAGGAGGCTCCTGTGGAGAATGAAGAGGGAGAAGAGGATGCACCTGGGGAGAGTGAAGAGGGAGAAGAGGAGCACCTGGGGAGAATGAAGAGGGAGAAGAGGAGGCACCTAAGGAGAGTGAAGATGGAGAAGAGGAGGCTGCTTGGGAGAGTGAAGAGGGAGAAGAGGAGGCAGCCAGGGAGAGTGAATATGGAGAAGAGGAGGCACCTGGGGAGGGAGAAGAGGAGGCACCTAAGGAGAGTGAAGATGGAGAACATGAGGCTGCTTGGGAGAGTGAAGCTGGAGAGGAGGAGGCTCCTGTGGAGAATGAAGAGGGAGAAGAGGATGCACCTGGGGAGAGTGAAGAGGGAGAAGAGGAGCACCTGGGGAGAATGAAGAGGGAGAAGAGGAGGCACCTGGGGAGAGTGAAGATGGAGAAGAGGAGGCTGCTTGGGAGAGTGAAGAGGGAGAAGAGGAGGCACCTGGGGAGAATGAAGAGGGAGAAGAGGAGGCACCCAGGGAGAGTGAAGATGGAGAAGAGGAGGCACCCAGGGAGAGTGAAGATGGAGAAGAGGAGGCACCTGGGGAGAGTGAAGATGGAGAAGAGGAGGCACCCAGGGAGAGTGAAGATGGAGAAGAGGAGGCACCCAGGGAGAGTGAAGAGGGAGAAGAGGAGGCACCTGGGGAGAGTGAAGAGGGAGAAGAGGAGGCACCTGGGGAGAATGAAGATGGAGAAGAGGGCACCTGGGGAGAGTGAAGATGGAGAAGAGGAGGCACCTGGGGAGAGTGAAGAGGGAGAAGAGGAGGCACCTGGGGAGAATGAAGAGGGAGAAGAGGAGGCACCTTGGGAGAGTGAAGAGGGAGAAGAGGAGGCACCTGGGGAGAATGAAGATGGAGAAGAGGAGGCACCCAGGGAGAGTGAAGATGGAGAAGAGGAGGCACCTTGGGAGAGTGAAGAGGGAGAAGAGGAGGCACCTTGGGAGAGTGAAGATGGAGAAGAGGAGGCACCTGGGGAGAGTGAAGAGGGAGAAGAGGAGGCACCTGGGGAGAGTGAAGATGGAGAAGAGGAGGCACCTGGGGAGAGTGAAGAGGGAGAAGAGGAGGCACCTGGGGAGAGTGAAGATGGAGAAGAGGAGGCACCTGGGGAGAGAGAAGAGGGAGAAGAGGACGCACCTGGGGAGAGTGAAGAGGGAGAAGAGGAGGCACCCAGGGAGAGTGAAGATGGAGAAGAGGAGGCACCTGGGGAGAATGAAGAGGGAGAAGAGGAGGCACCTGGGGAGAGTGAAGAGGGAGAAGAGGACGCACCTGGGGAGAGTGAAGATGGAGAAGAGGAGGCACCTGGGGAGAATGAAGAGGGAGAAGAGGAGGCACCCAGGGAGAGTGAAGATGGAGAAGAGGAGGCACCTGGGGAGAGTGAAGATGGAGAAGAGGAGGCACCTGGGGAGAGTGAAGATGGAGAAGAGGAGGCACCTTGGGAGAGTGAAGAGGGAGAAGAGGAGGCACCTGGGGAGAGTGAAGATGGAGAAGAGGAGGCACCTGGGGAGAGTGAAGAGGGAGAAGAGGAGGCACCTGGGGAGAGTGAAGATGGAGAAGAGGAGGCACCTGGGGAGAGTGAAGAGGGAGAAGAGGACGCACCTGGGGAGAGTGAAGAGGGAGAAGAGGAGGCACCCAGGGAGAGTGAAGATGGAGAAGAGGAGGCACCTGGGGAGAATGAAGAGGGAGAAGAGGAGGCACCTGGGGAGAGTGAAGAGGGAGAAGAGGACGCACCTGGGGAGAGTGAAGATGGAGAAGAGGAGGCACCTGGGGAGAATGAAGAGGGAGAAGAGGAGGCACCCAGGGAGAGTGAAGATGGAGAAGAGGAGGCACCTGAAGATGGAGAAGAGGAGGCACCTGGGGAGAGTGAAGATGGAGAAGAGGAGGCACCTTGGGAGAGTGAAGATGGAGAAGAGGAGGCACCTGGGGAGAGTGAAGAGGGAGAAGAGGAGGCACCTTGGGAGAGTGAAGATGGAGAAGAGGAGGCACCTGGGGAGAGTGAAGATGGAGAAGAGGAGGCACCTGGGGAGAGTGAAGAGGGAGAAGAGGAGGCACCTTGGGAGAGTGAAGATGGAGAAGAGGAGGCACCTGGGGAGAGTGAAGAGGGAGAAGAGGAGGCACCTGGGGAGAGTGAAGATGGAGAAGAGGAGGCACCTGGGGAGAGTGAAGATGGAGAAGAGGAGGCACCTGGGGAGAATGAAGAGGGAGAAGAGGAGGCACCTTGGGAGAGTGAAGATGGAGAAGAGGAGGCACCTTGGGAGAGTGAAGATGGAGAAGAGGCACCTGGGGAGAGTGAAGATGGAGAAGAGGAGGCACCTGGGGAGAGTGAAGAGGGAGAAGAGGAGGCACCTTGGGAGAGTGAAGATGGAGAAGAGGAGGCACCTGGGGAGAGTGAAGATGGAGAAGAGGAGGCACCTGGGGAGAGTGAAGATGGAGAAGAGGAGGCACCTGGGGAGAGTGAAGATGGAGAAGAGGAGGCACCTTGGGAGAGTGAAGATGGAGAAGAGGAGGCACCTTGGGAGAGTGAAGATGGAGAAGAGGAGGCACCTGGGGAGAGTGAAGATGGAGAAGAGGAGGCACCTTGGGAGAGTGAAGATGGAGAAGAGGAGGCACCTTGGGAGAGTGAAGATGGAGAAGAGGAGGCACCTTGGGAGAGTGAAGATGGAGAAGAGGAGGCACCTTGGGAGAGTGAAGAGGGAGAAGAGGAGGCTGCTTGGGAGAATGAAGAGGGAGAAGAGGAGGCACCTTGGGAGAGTGAAGAGGGAGAAGAGGAGGCACCTTGGGAGAGTGAAGATGGAGAAGAGGAGGCACCTTGGGAGAGTGAAGATGGAGAAGAGGAGGCACCTTGGGAGAGTGAAGATGGAGAAGAGGAGGCACCTTGGGAGAGTGAAGATGGAGAAGAGGAGGCACCTTGGGAGAGTGAAGAGGGAGAAGAGGAGGCACCTGGGGAGAATGAAGAGGGAGAAGAGGAGGCACCTGGGGAGAGTGAAGATGGAGAAGAGGAGGCACCTTGGGAGAGTGAAGAGGGAGAAGAGGAGGCACCTTGGGAGAGTGAAGATGGAGAAGAGGAGGCACCTTGGGAGAGTGAAGATGGAGAAGAGGAGGCACCTGGGGAGAGTGAAGAGGGAGAAGAGGAGGCACCTTGGGAGAATGAAGAGGGAGAAGAGGAGGCACCTGGGGAGAGTGAAGAGGGAGAAGAGGAGGCACCCAGGGAGAGTGAAGATGGAGAAGAGGAGGCACCTTGGGAGAGTGAAGAGGGAGAAGAGGAGGCACCTTGGGAGAGTGAAGAGGGAGAAGAGGAGGCACCTTGGGAGAGTGAAGATGGAGAAGAGGAGGCACCTGGGGAGAATGAAGAGGAAGAAGAGGAGTCTGCTTGGGAGAACGAGGAAGGAGAGCTGTGGACTGAGGAGGAGATAGATATCATGGAGATGGAGCCAGTTAGGAAGAGGCAGGACAGAGAAGAGAGGACTGTCTGTGATAGGGATGAAGGAGAGGAGGAGACTGTTGGGGAGATTGATGAAGAGGAAGAGTGGTCTGCTTGGGGGAGAGAGGAGGGAGCAGAGAATGTTGCTGAGGATGGAGAGGAAGACACTGTTAGGGAAAGTGAGAAAGGGGAGAAGCAGACTGTTTGGGAGACTGGAGAGGGAGAGGATGAGGCTGCCAGGGGGGGATGAAGAGGGGTGGTCTGCATGGGGGAGAGAGGAGCAGGCTGTCAAGGAGAGTGAGGATGGAGAGAAAGAGACTACTGAAGAGAGCAAGGAAAGCACCGGAGTGATTGTCAGGGAGACTGAGGAAATAAAGAACAGAGAGTTGATTGTCCGTCCCATTGCTCCTGCCCCTCCCACAGCTGTCCGTCCCATTGCTCCTCCCCCTCCCACAGCTGTCCCTTCCATTCCTTCCACCTCTGTACCTTCCATTGCTCCTGTCCTTCCCACAGCTGTCCATTCTATTCCTTCCACCGCTGTAGCTTCCATTGCTCCTGCCCCTCCCACAGCTGTACCTTCCATTGCTCCTGTCCCTCCCACAGCTGTCCCTTCCATTCCTTCCACCTCTGTACCTTCCATTGCTCCTGTCCTTCCCACAGCTGTCCCTTCCATTCATTCCACCGCTGTATCTTCCATTGCTCCTGTCCCTCCCACTGCTGTCCCTTCCACATCCAGTGCCGGCCCATCGTTCACAGCCTTGATAGCACCAAGGGGTGTGCCGCCTGGCATGCTGTGTGTCTTTCATTCCCCTTCTTCTCAAGGAGTTCCCAAGTCGACTCTCTCGCACAGGAAAAGACGGTTGCAAAAGAAGGAAGTCGGAGAGCATGTGAGGTTCAACAAGCGTCACATGGAGATCTACACTTGCAGGAAATGTGGGCAGCCCCGATACCTGGAGGTCAGCGGTCGTCCGGCCCACACCCAGCTGTGTGGACAGTGGTGGTGTCATCAGGTGGACCCCCCTTGGGAGGAATGGAGGGAGACAGAGAGGAGGAGGGCGGCACTGGCTGAGAGGAGGAAAGAAAAAACTGCAAAAGATTACTCTCTGGCCAAACTGGGGAAGACTTTGCCTTCTGCCACAGTCACCAGGTCTTAGGCTGCGTCGTCTTTCTGTGTCATCATCATATCGTCTGTATCTTCATCTCCTGCTTCATCTTCTGTATAGTGTATCCTTGTGTACGTCATCTGTGTTCAATTTTTCTTGTTGTCATCTGCGTCATTGTATGTCATATCATCTGTATCATCCATTCCAATACATGAATACAAGCCATGCATGGTTTCCGTCTGTTCTAGTCAGCAGTCACGTTTGTTCTATGGTATTGGTAACTACCCAGTTTTTAATGCAATATTTTTTGTAAATGCCATTTTTATTATACCAAAGATATTTCTATTCTTTGTTATTTTGTTGTTGGTGCCATTTGTTTTAGACAGTGATAATTATTTGAGATGGTGCTATCATGACGTTGATATGGTTGTTGTTGGCAACACTGATGTGTTCAGCAGAACAGATTGAAAGCTGATGTCTGAAAGTAGTAATATGTAGCCCCCTCCCCCACCAACCCTTATTCGTTTGAGGGTGATTGATGATGAAGAGTTTCTGCAGTGATGTACCGAGTATCGAAAAGCGATAGGACAAACTGTCCTGAGATAAGATAAATCAATAGGACAATGTCCTGGCTCTTGCAGAAATCAGTAAGACAAAGTGTGCCAGTGTTAAGAACTTAATCAGACATTTGTCCTGACATGAGATAATACAATAGGACATTTTCAATTTTAATAGGTCAATGGCCTATGACTGGGGCCTTGGGTCATCACTGGTTTCTGCCCAGTTTACATCTGCAGGTTTGTTTTTGTAAAGTAAGATGTATTATTTTGTTGCAGTTTTCTTTGCTTGTGTCTTTGCTATATGCTATATCGAACTTTCTTGTTAAAGATCAGTATTATGAGATGCTGAAGGACATGAGCAAACAATAAACGTTTTGTGCAAGGACAAGTAGAAGTCACTTGATTGTTTCTGCATGATTTTGTTGTTGCTACTGTTACTGTTGTTGGGGGGGTTAAGTCCCTTGTTTTCACAAGTGCCAATTTTACACTCGGTTGTTTTGTTCATATTACAAAAAACATAAATCATGCTTTTAAAGATTATATTTTTTGTGATACAAATTATATAACTTTCATGGAGGAATATCCACCTTTTCTTTCTTAGAGGAACTTCGATTTCTCTTTTTTATTTGTTATTGTATTGCTTTGAAAGAAGACTATAGCAATTGCTTGTCGTCAGAACAAAAAGATTGTGTCTCCATTTTACATTTCATTTCCTGTGTCGTATTATAACTCAACATTTCCTTTGATGACAAGAGATAACCTATGATGTTTTGGTTTATGCAACAGTGTGGTGAATGATGATTTCTCAAGATCTTTAATGCTTAGTTCGAATGTATGATTTTTCAGTTTATCCAGGCACATGTTCACCGAGGATTTTTAAGTTTTGGACTTCTTCTTCCTCTGCGTTCCCAGGCCAAAAGGCCACAATGAGCAATGCATGTATGTGTCCGTTTTCAGTTTTCACTGGTCTCCCCACTGCGTACAGCTGACACCTTCCGATTTCGGAGGAGCTCAAAGGAGAAAACTTACTTGGAAGACTTTTTTTTTAAAGGCAGGAGAATGGGCCAGTAAGTCAGAAAGATAGATGACAGTAAGCAAAGGAAAAATGAGTGGCAGATTATAGGACTTTACAAGCACAGAACTTCCAGAAGGTGGGGGAACTATTTTTTACTAAAGACCCCCCGGTATCCCCACGGGTAGAGTTTTGGACTTCGCTCTTTTTCTTATGGCACTTAAATGCATCGGTGGTATTATAAGTCTTGCTTTTCAGGTCACCTTCCAAACTGCATTTGAAGACCAGTACTCAAGGCTAAAAATAGGACTACTTCATTTGCTAAAACAAAAAGTGCATTTAAAGAATGTCTGTGTTTCCAATTTGTGAAAGCATTTCTCTATCTATATGAATAGTTGATCAATCCTAAGACTCATGTGTGTGATTATGTGATATGATCTATATGCTGTGATTGTGAACCAAGTTTTGTAGGATCCGTGAGCTTCTCACATAATAGCTTCAGTTATGATTTGCGTTATATGTAAACATGGAACCTTGGATTTGGTTTTGCAATGAGTCAGATCATGAGTCAGAGTGTCATTGTTTGAAATAATAATAGATCAAAAAGTTTAAGTTTATTTGTGTTTTTAGTGCTTTTCTTCCACATTTGAATGGTGCTATGTGTCATATAATGCACAAATACTAGTCAGTAGTGTTGCAGTGTTTGTGGGTGAATGTGAGAAATATGTGCGCATGTTTATTAACTTCAGATTTGTTTTCATTCACATACAGACACACATACACGCATGCGCGCACTTCAGATTTGTTTTCATTCACACACATGCACGCACTTCAGATTTGTTTTCATTCACACGCACGCGCACAAACGCACACACACACATACATACACACACACACACACGCGCGCGCGCGCGCACGCGCGCTGATGAATGTGTGTAGCATTCACTTGCAATCGCACACATCCATCCAACTCATATTAAACAGAAAACATAAAAATGCTGTGGAATATATAATATGACCGGATGCATGTTTGTTCACTTTATTCCGAATCCTCACAAACCACGCACTTGTCTGTCAAACCCTTTTCCAGCTTTCTATGCTAAACCCATTGCAAAGTAGAAAGTGTGGCGATATAAATAATTGACATCTGTTATTCCCAGTCAACATGGTCAATCGTTTTTTAAAGGATGGGCAGTCCATTGAAATACACACACAAAAGGAAAGTGTTAGAACACAAACAGTGGTGGAGTCTCATGTTTAAATTCAGGAGAAGAAAATAAGCCTGTATATGTACAGAATGACACACTTAATTTTTTTTTTTAATTTAAAGGCAGACTTATATGCATTACTTTTCTCCGTCTTCCCTTCCTGCAAATTTACCCATCTGTTTGATTTTTTTCTTTAAACCACTGCACAGCAAACCTTCATGCACACAACTATAAGGATGAGTCACAGTTTGTGGGCAGTGCTTGCATCTGCAAATAGAAATGTGCGCATACATGCCTATTGTGCATAAAGACAGGCACACGGACAAGAAATATGCGTATGTGCACGTGCATATGCATGCGTACTCGCACGCACACATAATTAGCAAATACACTTTTTTGGCACAAGCACGCATACATATATCATATGCGCAGTAACAAACAAGTGAGCGCACATAAGGCACAGAGAGACAGACTCTTTAAATTTACACACACACGTGCACACTTCAACTCATGATGCTACATTTAGGTTAGTGTTAAAAATCACCACTAGTGGAATATGAAAAGAAGACTACAGTGTAATGTAATCAAAAAGAAAATGACTGGACAGAAACAAACTCCAAAAAAATACCCGGCAAATACATTGTAATACAAATCATACAAAGCAACTCACCTTTTTTTTAATTAATGAATATGCATCACCAAATGTGCCTATGTTTACAAATCAAGGTTTAATTATGTGTGTGGCAGATCAGAATGAATATTCAATATACAGTGTAGTTTTAAATATGGAACTGATATAATCATAATGATGCTCATTACATTGTTTCATCATAAAACCCAATATTGAAAAAAAAAATCAACACACAAAAAAGATTGTTGTAGAATGTCTGACCCGTGCGCTTTACACACTTAAAACCCTTCCACTGCAGTTAAAAGTCGGTAAGAGCGGGGAGAAATCCCGCTGCCTGGTATGTACCAAATTGACAGCTAGGTTTCCCAAGTCCCAAGAGACGTATCTCTGTGACTAGAACTAACACAAAATAAACCAAAACAGCTGACGTATTATCACATGTGTAGCTGAAGGCATGTTGCTCACTGGGTTTTTTAAACAAAATTAATATACATAAGTAAGTGGTATAAAACGAAGGGGTCAAATGTGCTATTTAACCTTTTCACCGCCAAAGTCGCATTTTAGCACCACAGAGATTTAACACCTATGTCACTAAAAGACATCAAATTGGGGTATATTATCCAAAGACCCTATTGTCTTAGTTTTAGGAAGTAAGGATAGACATTATTTTATTTATATGTCACAGAAGAATCCTCAATACTGCAGGTGGATTTTGTTCACTACCCAGGTACATTTAATGGAATTTATTGGCTGAAATATGGCTGGCGCTGAAAGGGTTAAAGCCATTTTAACCTAAATGAGCTGGGACACAGCTGTTTCGGGAGGAACATTTAGTTTATCTATATTTTCATAAGTTTTTTCAAGCAAACTTTAGTTTACTATAAGTAACTTTTCATAAATAACAGTCAAGAATATGTTGTAGTATGTGACTAGATTACTTATAATCAGTGGATATTGCTAGATTTTCACTTATGGGCAATTTTATTTAAGTTTGTAATACTACGTATATTATTCAAGAACATTTTCTACTAAATATGTTGATTGATTACTGCTCAACAAAAATAAATGTTTACCATAAATCTGAGGGAAGAAATCTCTTTGAAATACAGTGGAACCTCCCTTATAAGACCTCCCATTATAAGACTCCCTCCCACATGAGACCTACTTCGCTGAGACATTGCCCTTCTTTGTAAGCATTGAAATTACCTCCCTTATAAGACCCCTGCTTTATAAGACCTCATTTTGGATTATTGTTAAGGTCTTATAAGGGAGGTTCCACTGTACCACGTAGAGCATACAGCCAAAATAGTTTTACAAACGAATGTGCAGTTTTTATCTAAGATTTCTAGATTCAGGCTTTTAACTCAATAGGGGAAGACGGGGTAAAAAGCGCATGGGCGGGTAAGAAGCCCACCCCAATTATCTTGAAATAAAGAAAATTTCAGTCAAATTTGCCCATGAGACGAATGAACAGCTCGTCTCATGGGCAAAATGAGACTGAAACATTTGAATTTCATGAATAATTGGGGTGCTTCTTACCCGCCCATGCGCTTTTTACCCCGTCTTCCCCTACATATTATTTGTGGTGTTTCCTTTCCTTGCTAATCCAGTGGCGGCGGCGCCACACGCAGACATCTCCACACCCACACCCAGCCCTCCCCCTTCCTCTTCTATTGGCAGGTACGGTTGCATCCACAACGCCAGTCAACCAAGGTATCTATAACTCTCCCCTACTATTTCTTAATACATGTAACATAAAATGTAAGGCAAGTCAAATCAAGTCGAGTCAAAATTATTTTTATTGACGATAAAAGGAATAAGCTAAACAAAGCTTTTTTCATCCTGTCGTCATAAGTTAATGAGAAACACAACTGAAAGAAACAAGATGGAGAACAAAAAATGTAAACAAAAAAATCAATTTGCAATGAAAAATATGGAACAAATACACATGTATCTTCAAACTGAAGACAATGCTCTTATTATTCCTAAACGAAAACAAAAACCGGAAGAATACTGCCTGAGGAATTCCACCCCTACCTCTTTCCTCCCCCCCTGCCTTAAAATGTTTAATCCCCCACCCAACCCCAACCCTTCTCGCCCACCTAGCTTCCACCTCCACACCCATCTCCCAACGCTCAACACTTGGCTTTATCCATAATTTATAACCGCAAGGGAGATAATTTGATGACAGAGAAAAGAGCAAGACAGGCTGTGATATATTCCATCAATAGATTGTCTTCTCATATATAAGCCTACGGGCAAAAATGCGAATTTTTAGTGCATTCCTTGCACCCCAGGGCCGGACCTAAGTTTTCAAGGGGTGGAGGCTAATTCATCGAAGGTGCAAAGCACCAAGACCCCTAGGGGGGTCCGGGGGCATGTTCCCCCGGAAAATGTTTTAATCCGAGAAGCAAAATAGTGCAATCTGGGCATGAAATAAAGGACTAATGCCATTACTGTTCATACCCATATTGAAACATGTTTTGAACCATTAAGTACCTATCAACTGGTGGTGCTGATGAGTGCCAGGTATAGCCCGCGAGGAAATTTAGCTGCCGCTCGGCGACATGAATTTTTTTTTTTGAGGAAAAAGGGTGGGGGCTGCAGCCCCCTAAGCACCGCCCCCGTAGGTCCGGCCCTGCGGTGACCCCCAGCAACCTTTTTCACCCCCACCCCCCCAAAAAAGCAACAACAAAAAACCCAAGACGAAAAAGCGTGAATGCTAAACTGTTCATAGCAGAACGCATCTGCCGGTCCCCCCGTTCCTGCCGCTGCCTCTCCTGGGTCCTTCCATGCGCAGCGCCACGCGCACCATGTCCTCGAAGGCCGTCTTGATGTTCTCCTGGGTCTTGGCCGAGCACTCGAAGTACTTCTTGGCCTTGATGGCGCGCGCCAGGTCCTGGCCCTGCCCCGTGCTGACGGGCTCCTGCTTGCTGCTGCGCAGCTGCTTCACCGAGTCCTTGCTCTGCCGCAGGTCCAGCTTGGTGCCCACCAGCACGATGGGGGTGTTGGGGTTGTGGTGCCGAATCTCCGGATGCCACTGTAAAAAATACCGCAAAGTTGTACTTTAGAAACATGGCACGCGCGCACACACACGCACGCACGCACACGCACACACACGCGCGCACACGCACGCGCACACACACACACACACACACACACACACACACACACACACACACACACACACACACACACACACACACACACACACACACACCTCATGTTTACTACTCGATCTCCGGATGCCACTGTAAAATACCGCAAAGTTGTACTTTTAAAACACCGCGCGCACACGCACGCACACAACACACACACACACACACAACCATTTTGTGTTACATGTATTTTCATTCTGAGGACAGGATGAAAAAACGCTGTCAAGCTTATATTCCTTTATTCTCAATAAAGATCATTTTGACTTGACAACACACACACACACACACACACACACACACACACACACACACACACACAACACACAACACACACACACACACACACACACACACACACACACACACACACACACACACACACACACACACACACACACACACACACACACACACACAACACAACACACACAACACACACACACACACACACACACACACACACACACACACACACACACACACACACATAACACACACACACACTAACACACACACACACACACACACACACACACACACACACACACACACACACACACACACACACACACACACACACACACACACACACACACACACACACACACACACACACACACACACACACACACACACACACACACACACACACACACACACACACCATGTTTACTACTCGATCTCAAAAGTCGAAGTCTGATTCTCTCAGTTTCATGACAATAACCCTCGACTAATCCTAATCGTATCCCTTTCAATGTGAAGTTTTGGTGGGTGTCTGAAGTACAACTACAACTTGACCTAATATGAAACCATACAACATTTTTAGTGATTCTGGGCAACAATTTAGGCCTACAAGAAAGTCATATAGCCCGGAAAAGGGAGAAAAACGGCAGACACTAACAACCACAAAAGCAGCTCCCCCTAACCCCTCTTGTTCATGGGGGCTTAAAGGGGCACCCTGGCGGATGCGTTTTTGTAAGAAACACGTCGAGAGCACCAGGAAAACACCCTTTACAGAGATTGCAACACTCGCTTTGCTCTCGTTTCCTAGAAATCAAACCGTGAAATCGGCGATTCCTCCTTGGCGGAGGTGCTGGAAGTCAAATTATTTCACTGAAAGAGAAGCCGAGTGCGTCTCTTTTCTAATGGCCGCCTGCGTATAGACCAAATCGTTTGCACGAAATTTTCGCAAAACACGCGTTTTTATTTTTTTTTTATTTTTTATTTTATACAGTTTTGTTGTCGCTCACAACAAAGGAAATATCTCCAATTTTTTTTTCTGCACTACAAAAAAAAGAAAACGCTTCAACCACAATGAGTGACCTCCACCCACCCCATCCAAAATAGTTACTCTCTCCGACATCTCCGCCAAGGAGGAATCGCCGTTTTGACGGTTTAATTTCTAGGAAACCAGAGCAAAGTGAGTGTTCCGATCCTTGAAAAAGCTGTCTTTCTGGTGATCTCGACGTGTTTTTAGCAAAAACGCATCCGTCAGGGTCCACAAAACAAAAAGAAATGTAAGCCAACATAAGCTTTTCTGTAAACAGCCTAAAAAACCCACTAAAATTTGCTTGAGTACATCTAGGTAAAATGAGGCAAAGCAAGTGTCAACAGAAGGCACGTCATCGTAAATGTTGAGCCTTAGCCATGTTGTTGTTGTCGTACCCTGGCTTAAAGACTCCTGGGATCATCCCAACAGCCGAAGCACTTGAACACTATGGTACACATGCACCAGCTATGGATGAGAACATTACGTGTGTGACCGTTTTTGATTACCCCGCCATGTGAACAGCCACACCGGCTCCGACTTCGGAGGATTTTAGACTGATGGTGTTATGCTAGGAGCTTGCCGCCATGGCTAAAGACAATCCCCGCATAACTATGCAGAACATAACAACATTTTGATGTAGCCTTGGTGTTCTAGCTTATGTCAATTGAACCGTATAGCCCATGTAGTGTATTGCGTTCGTTGATAGGCCTATATGTGGCATATGCGTGTCGTATGCTGATGAAGTTGTTTTGCTTTGGTGAACTAGAAAGAGATTGAATATTAATGTATTTGCATGTGTATAAATTGTTTAATTTAAATCACTATTGCAAAGTATCATGGGTAAGAAGATGGGAAAGAAATTGTATTTTGGGAAAGAATTTGCGTGAAACTCACTTTCGTTTTCACATTTTTCATACTCGTTTCACTCATCAGTGAAAAGCAGATCATAAACACGTCCTGAAACACACCCACAAAAAAATTGTGCATTTTAAAATTTTACAGTTATTCACACACACACACACACACACACACACACACACACACACACACACACACACACACACACACACACACACACATCGCCCACGTGCAAGATTGCATAATTATGCTCATATCCATATCATAATCACATGTAAACACGCATACAAAAGAGACAGAGATTGAAGACAATTATCAACATCGTAACTTTTCAAAAATTGATGACTGAGGCACTTCTTCTTCTTCTTCTCTTTGGGGCCCACAATCCGATTCACTTGATCATTCTGGCACCCTCAGGGGGGAAACAATTGTAAAAGGAGGGGGCGTTGGGTCCGCTTTCATTTGAAACCATGACATTAGGATAAATGCACCATGGGCGCTGATTGACGTAGAGGGATAGTGACCCAGCCAGCTCGCACCCCGCTGATCGGGTCTGAGCGTGTTGCCGCGTCCTGGAGCAGGATGTGGGGGGGGGGGGGAGCTGGTGGGTTATTGCGAATATACCTGCACCGCTGACACACTGGGGGTGATAGCAGTGAAGGTGCAGAGATCGTCCTGCCGCAGTTCATTCCACTCCCTGATGGTCCTTGGGAGGAATGTGTTTGAACGGGGTGCAGCATTGAATTCTCATTTTAAACAGGAGGCTGTGGCCACGTCGTTGCTGAGGAGGAAGAGACTCCAACTTAGCTTGGAGGCCGGGGGGGGGGGGGGGGGGGGGCAGTGCACAGCGCCGGCGCTTATCTTGTGCAGCGTGGATCGAGAGACCAGCTGGTCCTCTGCCGTCTGCTCTCCAGTGATTCCCAGCCCAGGTTTTCTAACATGGTGTTTAACACTGGACATTGGTCTAACTTTTTTTATTTAACAGATCCACGCTAGGTTTTATTTTATGTTTACTTTCCTTTCCATTAGGCTACTTCTATCTCCTCAGCCTTCTAATTTCTTGTCTTCTTACTACCCCCCAAAGTGCAGTAGAATCTTGAGCCTGATGAAGTTGGCTGCCTGAGGCGAAGAAGAAGAAGAAAAAGAAGAAGAAGAAGAAGAAGAAGAACTGGTTGAGCACAAAGCGCCGGCGCGCTGCTCTGCGCTGGACTGCTTCGACCAGCTTTCTAATGTTTTCTGTGTATGGATTCCAGATGGAGCACGCATAATTAAGCAAGGGGCGTACAAACGCTTTGTAAGCTCGTTCCTTGATGCTGGTGCTACCGATCTTCAAGTTCCGCCTGAGGAATCCTAAGGTCTTATTGGCTTTGGAAGGTTTTTTCAGGCTAGGGACAATAATAGAAAAGAAAGGTTTCAAAGTTTAATTAATTTCAAATAGTCAATGATTGCTTGAGGGTATATCACTAAAATACACGTTAACGCATTTTTGCATTAAAAAATCCTCTTTACTGACTGTTTGAGGGTAGGACAGGGGACGTAACCTATCGTAGTCTTCCTGCCCAGCAGTGTCCCACAGCTGTAGAGTGACGGAGTGGCCATCCAGAGAGATGTCATCCGTGTAGTTGTCGAACCTGAACATAGCAAATGCACACACACATACACATGCGTGCGCATACACACACACACACACACACACACACACACACACACACACACACACACACACACACACACACACACACACAATGATACAGAGGTGCGTATGCCAAGTCATGTTAATTAAATATCTCAATGTATCTGATCTTTGAAATGAGAGAAAGATAGACGAATTGAGTAACAACCAAAGACAATGGCAATTGTGTTGAAGTAAGCTACCGACAGGGCTTAGACAGAGGTATCACACAACCAGCAATTATTAATATACAAAAAGAAGAAGGTTAAAGCCCTTGTCAAATTAGACGAGGCGCACGCGGCTACATTAGTGAATCCAAAATGTGCACAGGTACACATTTGCGAATGCAAGGTAGCATGCAATCTATAATATAATACGCGAAGGCCCGAAGTGTAAAAGAACGTAAAAACTCGGATACCGCGTAAATGTCGGACTCTTGCTTTCCATACAGTTCCAGAAGAATGCGTTGGGACGCGATTCTGCTATGTCTGGTTCAAAATGTTGCTTTTGAAAGTTGATTTTCAAGGCAAAATGTATGACATTTCTTTGACATTTTCTGTCGTCTGCATCGCCCGAGCTGTGTTGGAAATTGCCGAATCTACCTCGGAAAACATGAAGAATGCCGTACCTGTGTTTCGTAATCTCTCTCTCTCTCTCTCTCTCTCTCTCTCTCTCTCTCTCTCTCTCTCTCTCTCTCTCTCTCTCTCTCTCTCTCTCTCTCTCTCTCTCTCTCTCTCTCTTTCTCTCTCTCTTTCTCTTTCTCTGTGTCTCCCCTTCTCGCTCTCGTACAACGACAACAGTGCTAATAAAGTTTGTCACTAAGTCACGCAACATTTGCTCAAATCGATACATTGCTTCCAGTATTGCATCTTCATTCTTTAGTATGTGGTACGGGGAACTCTCTTACATTCAGACAGCATATAATTTATGTTATATCCATGTAAAATTGAATACATTATCTTTGCATTTCCCCCCAAAAAAATTATGGATCCTCTCTGCACGGGTGTAACTAGTATTATATAAATCCTGAAGTTCCGCAAAAGAGTTAATCACTAGCCATTGTGCTTTGGGGGTCAGTGATCAGTATCTATAACAGTCTCGACAAACGGCCAGACAATCACAAGCCTGGTCCGTCCTTTATGCAATCTCATGGAGATTTGTCACAGATTAAAAATAATTATACCACTTGTTCTTTCTCTTGTCTCTTCACTCATACTTGTCAAGTGTTTCCGAGCGAGGACAGAAATTACAATTAAATCAGTGGTTACAGATTGGGCTGCATTCAAAGCCTAGTCCAACATAAACTTGGGTTGCATGATAAAAACTGTTGTGGTACCTTCTCAAAATGTTACGCGTTTTTCAGCGTAGAGACTAAAACTCTACCATAACTTAATCCCTATGTAGACACATATATCAGGTGGTATGGTAACCCTGTTTCAATTGCAAATGTTTTGGTCAAAGCCAGTTTAAGAAAGCTGCTTCGAATAATTAAGTGACCCTACTGACTTATCTGTAGGGGAAGACGGGGTAAAAAGCGCATGGGCGGGTAAGAAGCCCACCCCAATTATCTCATGAAATAAAGAAAATTTCAGTCAAATTTGCCCATGAGACGAATGCTAGACATTAACGCTCGTCTCATGGGCAAAATGAGACTGAAATTTGCTTCATTTCATGAGATAATTGGGGTGGGCTTCTTACCCGCCCGTGCGCTTTTTACCCCGTCTTCCCCTACTTCACATTG
>CM065680.1:78181492-78191492 GCA_017654935.2 Phymorhynchus buccinoides | reverse complement strand
GCTGCGATGGAGGCGTCGGTCGCAGCAGGCCCCGCCAGCGCAGCATCACCAGAACTCCATGGTAAGAAGTCCATGCCAATTATCAGCAAATGTCAGTCACATTTTGCCCATGAGACGAGTGTTAATGTTTAGCATTCGTCTCATGGGCAAATTTGACTGACATTTTCTTTATTTCATGAGATAATTGGCATGTGCTTCTTACCCGCCCATGGGCTTTTTACCCCGTCTTCCCCTACAAATAACTAGGCAGAACAAAGTGGAGCAAAATAAGCTCTATTATCGAATTCCCTTTGTGGATCCATACATAGAAAGTCTTCGCTGTTGTTGTCCCCTATGTAACCAGGAAAGCGACTCAGTTGAACATTTGTTGTGGAACTGCAAATACGTGAAAGAGTTTTGGAAATCATTGCAAAATCTGATTAATGCAAAATGTGACAATGAACATCAACATTTCTTGTAATTTGATTCTGTTTGGAGTAGAAAAATGTGTGAAAACATATAATTTTTAACTTTATTCTATTGTTTGCCAAATGGTTTATTTATAAATGTAAAATTCAAAGGCGCATACCTGATTTGGTGGGATTCAGAAAATCGTTACAAAATAGATATTTAGTAGAAAAACATAATGCTACTTTACAAAATAACCTGTCAAAATTCTTCTTGGAATGGAATTTATATGAATCTTTATTCCTCCATGATAACACTTAACCTGTACACGCATTATCAATAGTTATGATACCTGTACGCATTATTAATATTAACATTGTGAAAAATGCCTCTTGATGTTGGATAACATGTTTTCCCCATTTGATGTTATGTTTTGTTGTTCACGATGTTATGTTTGTATGCTTGCTTAAGTATGTGTTGGTTTCATGTTTTTGTGTGTTTTTGTTTTCTTTGGTTTACATGTGCATATATGTTACTAGAGCGCTCATAACGGCTTTAAACAATTTGACTAACGTTGGGCCCCCAAATGAATAGGCACTCTGAAAACCAAGAAAAGACATCTTGGGACACAGACATTTACACTCAGGAAATATGTGCAAAATGAATACGTTTTTTTGTATGCAAATGTTCAAGAGATCGTGTGTGTGTGTGTGTGTGTGTGTGTGTGTGTGTGTGTGTGTGTGTGTGTGTGTGTGTGTGTGTGTGTTTGTGTGTGTGTGTGTGTGTGTGTTTGTGTGTGTGTGTGTGTGTGTGTGTGTGTGTGTGTGTGTGTGTGTGTGTGTGTGTGTGTATGTGTGTGTGTGTGTACCTCTTCCTGGTACGTGTCACATCCTGCTTGGCTATGATTTGTCCAGGATGTAATGTATTATTTAACGTGGATGCTGCGTGTGTGTTTCCGTATTTCCACAAATAGGTGTGTGATGCTTTGTTTACTGCGTACAACCGACACATTCCGATTTCGGAGGAGCTCAAAGGAAAAAAATAATTGGAAGATGGTTGTTTTTTTAAAGGCAGGAGAATGGGCCAATAAGTCAGAAAGATAGTAGATGATAGAAAGCAAAGGGAAAAGCCAGAGTGAAAGAGAGTGGCAGATTAGAGGAAGTAACAAGCACAGAACTTCCAGAAGGTGGGGGAACTATTTTACGAAAGACCCCCCGGTATCCCCACAGGGAGGCACTCTATATATTTGCATCTGGTCACTGGTCAATTTGAAATAAACTGCATTATGTTGTTGCTGCCTGTCTGTCGTTTCCGACAATGACTGCCATGCAGATAGCAGAAGGAGTAGCTACTATTCCGGTGGGCTGGGCTAAAAATGTGTTTATGCTGGAGAAGCATTGCCCAGGGTACATCCCCACTCTCTCTCGGCCAAAGGGATTTCAGGACGAGAATGGGCGTTTGGGGAAGGTCCCCAAAGGCCTGCAGCTGTACCATGATATTCCAATACTGTATAATATCATTTATAGTACAGCCCTCATTTACTATTGGCCCTTTCTACAGGCTAATGGCAATCAGTGATTAAAAAAAGAGAGACCATTTTAATAATATAAGGAAGCTAAGGCGAATAAAAGTTTTGATTTGCGCGTGAATTTGCAGGTGTGCTTTTAATGTGCATGTCTATGCCCATGTCTCTGTGTGTATGCGTGTGCTTTTAATGTGCATGTCTAGTTTCTGCCCATGTCTCTGTGTGTATGCGTGTGCTTTTAATGTGCATGTCTAGTTTCTGCCCATGTCTCTGTGTGTATGCGTGTGCTTTTAACTATATGTGACGTTTAGCGATGCTTTGCACAAATAGCCCTACATAATTATGTTGATGCTCAAGTGCCGCGCGCACTCACACACGCGCAACACACACACACACACACACACACACACACACACACACACACACACACACACACACACACACACACACACACACACACACACACATCTAGTTTTAACTTTCATATTTAAGCTAAATGCATGGCTTGGCATGAGGCTGTGTCAGACCAGTTGAACACCAAGAACGCTAAGGCTATGTCAAAATATTGTTATGTTCTGCATAATGTTCTCATCCCTAGCTGGTGCATTTGCCGTGTCATAGTGTTCAAGTGCTTCGGCTGTTGGGATGATCCCTGGAGTCGTTAAGCCAGTGTAAGACAACAACAACAACAAACTAAATGCAATGTTCCTGTAAACTTCAGCAAAATCGGCAGAAAAATTGGGTTTATAGAATTTGCACAATAACAATTATTTTCCCACCCAAAGGACAATAGGAGCAGGACAGAAATAAACACGAGAGAGAGAGAGAGAGAGAGAGAGAGAGAGAGAGAGAGAGAGAGAGAGAGAGAGAGAGAGAGAGAGAGAGAGAGAGAGAGAGAGAGAGAGAGAGAGAGAGAGAGAGAGAGAGAGAGAGAGAGAGAGAGAGAGAGAGAGAGAGAGAGAGAGAGAGAGAGAGAGAGAGAGAGAGAGAGAGAGAGAGAGAGAGAGAGAGAGAGTTGCATGCATACTTATTCCGGGAAGAACGCAATGAAACCCGTAACTCGTAATCCCATGGTTTCTTGGATTTGCACGTGCAAAAGAAAGCCGCTAGGCAGTTGACAGCAAACTGAACTGCACTGGATGTCAAATCATATCAGCCCTCAAAAGAAATACTGTAGGCCGGGGCCAATATAAAAACAGATAGCTTAGAAGCAGCACTCACACAAGCTCTCTCAAACACTGGTTGTGTGTGCCTTCTCCAAACCCCCAACTTGTGTTGAACTAAACACGTTTCAATCGATTTAAAACGTGGTGTGGCAACCAGAGTTACCCTTACTTAAAGTTGTAGTAAATGTTGTCCACAGTTGAATATCTTTCATTTCCTCGAAACCAACAGAGATGGCAGACAGCGCAAGAAATCAAGAGACGGGAGACCATCAACCAAAGAGTAAAGAGAAAGACAGCAAGCAACAGAAGAGAAGTGACAATCAACAGTCAGGTTCAGGAAGTCAACAAGTTAGTGGCCATTCACGGCAGACGCGTGACGATCCACAGAGAGGTTCAGGAAGTCAACGGAGAGAAAAAAGTCCACAGCAGACGCGTGACGATCCACAGACAGGTTCAGGAAGTCAACGGAGAGATAAAATTCCACAGCAGATGCGTGACGATCCACAGAGAGGTTCGGGAAGTCAACGGAGAGATAAAAGTCCACAGCAGACACGTGACGATCCACAGAGAGGTTCAGGAAGTCAACGGAGAGATAGAAGTCCACAGCAGACACGTGAAGATCCACAGAGAGGTTCAGAAAGTCAACGGAGCGATAGAAGTCCACAGCAGACACGTGAAGATCCACAGAGAGGTTCAGGAAGTCAACGGAGCGATAGAAGTCCACAGCAGACACGTGAAGATCCACAGAGAGGTTCAGGAAGTCAACGGAGAGATAGAAGTCCACAACAGAAAGATGGCGATCCACAGAGAGGCCCAGGAAGTCAACGGAGAGATAGAAGTCCACAACAGAAAGATGGCGATCCACAGAGAGGCCCAGGAAGTCAACGGAGAGATAGAAGTCCACAACAGAAAGATGGCGATCCACAGAGAGGTCCAGGAAGTCAACGGAGAGATAGACGTTCACAACAGAAAGATGGCGATCCACAGAGAGGTCAAGGAAGTCAACGGAGAGATAGAAGTTCACAACAGAGAGGTGGCGATCCACAGAGAGGTCCAGAAAGTCAACGGAGAGATAGAAGTCCACAACAGAAAGATGGCGATCCACAGAGAGGCCCAGGAAGTCAACGGAGAGATAGAAGTCCACTACAGAGAGGTGGCGATCCACAGAGAGGTCCAGAAAGTCAACGGAGAGATAGAAGTCCACTACAGAGAGGTGGCGATCCACAGGGAGGTCCAGAAAGTCAACGGAGAGATAGAAGTGCACAACAGAGAGGTGGCGATCCACAGAGAGGTCCAGAAAGTCAACGGAGAGATAGAAGTTCACAACAGAGAGGTGGCGATCCACAGGGAAGTCCAGAAAGTCAACGGAGAGATAGAAGTCCACAACAGAGAGGTGGCGATCCACAGAGAGGTCCAGAAAGTCAACGGAGAGATAGAAGTCCACAACAGAGAGGTGGCGATCCACAGGGAAGTCCAGAAAGTCAACGGAGAGATAGAAGTTCACTACAGAGAGGTGGCGACACACAGAATCATAACCATAGGGTAATGCGGTTTGTCAATGCCACCAATGAGCAGCATAGCAACCTCATAGCCTCCCTACACGCCTATGAGCACATGATGTTGTGTCTCCGTGGACAAGGGCCTCCCCCGCCAGAGGACGAAGATCAAGTGAGGGCCGTCCTCGAACAAGAATATCGCCGCATTGTGGCAGAATCTAACCAGACCAGGGAACTGGATTCCACGTGGAAAGTTATTTCTGCTGGGTTCTTGCGCGCTGAACGCCAACTGGCTGTGAACAGTTTGGACAGGATGAACAACGACTTGAATAAGACGCGCAAGGCGTTGGGTTGTTTACAATCTGAGATAAATCGCGCGATCAAGCTAATCAACGACATCAGCGGTTTTCACCGAGGGGTGTCCCTTGCACCCAACACAGCTGCATTGACAAGCATGGCGTATGCATGTTTGGGCATTCTTCGTGAAACGAAGGAAGAGTTACACCGTCATTACAATCTTTATTATGAACATTATGAAGCTCTTAGTGGTGGCTCCACTAACACTGCAGCGGCGGCTGCACCGAAGTGAACTTACAATAATTGCATTATTATAGCACTAAATGAGGTGCCCTTGCATGTTTTGATGATCTGGTTTGGATGTTTTATTGAACATTTTTACACATGTTCGTACAGTGAAAACTAATGAACGTTTTACTGGTCTAGAATTTCGGGTATGTCATATCATGACATATATGTGCGGACAGTTACATAATTTTGTTAAAGACGTTTTATTGGTGTGAATTTTAGATTACATGTACAAATTTTATTGAAGTAGATATGTGCGTACAGTACATCGTTTTGCGATGTGTTTGTGTGTCGTCCAGACGGGGATAAATGCGCACATCGACCACCATTGTTTTATTCATTTATTTAGGCTGTTATAATGCCACGAAGAAAGTATGTAAACACTTTCATTGCGGATTTTCATAACAGAAAACAGAGTTTTAATTGCGTATCAGTCCCGTTTAAATATCATTTCTTAACTGCGAAGCTTTTGTTCTCAGGAGAAATCAAATTTCGTTTGGTTATAGCTCTCAGTTATCGTTGCATGAAATGTTTGAAAAGAATTCTTTTCAAAGAAATAAAAAGCAAAAAAGTTCTAAACCCGATTCCTATTTTTTTTTAAATAAAGCCGATCCTGAATATAACCTAGAGCAAAGATTGACGTGGCCTACCTGTCAATCCCATCTTTTTAAGGTTTGTACATTCCTGTTGACATATCGAGGGGGGAAATGGAGATTTAAGTTAAGAAAAAAGAGCAGGAAACATAGATAAATTGATATCTGATACGCCCCCTTTTCAGGATAGGGGAAAAAACAAACGCACATATATAATGAGGACGTGAAACTTTTTCTTTTCTATAAATCTATTCAAACAGAGATATAGGCCTACAATTTAAATTAGAGACAACTGGCATTGTTCGTTTGTAAAACTTGCTCCGACTACGTATTAATCCTACCTTTTAAAACAAATCTCTTTGGTAACCGTACAGGGACCTAATGAAGAGTTTAAAAATGTAACCGTTTTAGGCCTATAGTTCCAACAATATTTTATCATTATGTTTTTTAAAGCGAAAGTCGAGGTGAAATCCAAATTTTTGCTCGTAAGAGAAAATAATTTATTGAGGTTCTTTTCTGTTATTAACTTATCCAACTTATAATGATTGGCAAATTGATCCGGGTCTTAGTTCTCCAATAAGTTGTTTTTTACTATCTATAGTCACACGTTTCTTTGATGCATTATTAATTATTTCGATGTTTGTTTTGTTGGTGTTCTTTTTTCCCTGTCAAATGTAATTTCATTGTTATCAAATCATTATGGACTGATAATCACTGCTCCACGTTGATATTTCTGTTATTTGGATATTTTTAAAACATAAAAATGGTTAATGGTATTGTTGTTATTGATGGTTTCTGGTATATTATAGCTTGCTAACTATCAGATTGTGTGTATAAATGAGTAGCGCGCGCTTGTGTGTGTGTGTGTGTGTGTGTGTGTGTGTGTGTGTGTGTGTGTGTGTGCGTGTGCGTGCGCGTGTGTGCGTGCGTGTGCGTGTGCGTGCGTGTGTGCGTGCGTGTGCGTGTGCGTGTGTGTGCGTGCGTGTGCGTGCCCACGGATGTGTGTGTGTGTGTGTGTGTGTGGATGTGGGTGTGGCCGTGTGTTTGTGTCCATGTGTTTGCTTATGTTTTTGTTTGTTTGTATGTTTTTTATGTGTGAGTCACAGAGAGAGAGAGAGAGAGAGAGAGAGAGAGAGAGAGAGAGAGAGAGAGAGAGAGAGAGAGAGAGAGAGGGGGGGGGGGGGGGTAGAAAGAGAGAGATGTATGCATGCACTCTCTGTCTTGACAGAAAGACAGAGAGGATTAGCAAAAGCGGAGGGAGAATAAACAGAGAATAAATGTATGAAAGACAAAAAGAGATGGGTAGATTAGCATATATACTCTACAGGCAGAGAGCATGGAAGAAGTTAGTTAGTTAGTCTGTCTTAGTCCCGTCAACAGCTATGGTTGTCTCAGGACTGTCACCGCATAAAATTCGACCACGTATAACAAAACACACATCAATGATTCTTAGCAATCTTGCAAAAACCTAAAAACAACAACAAACAACAAACAGTACAATTCACGACATGGCATCTTCATCATTGTACCCTATAGCTCATAATTTCACACAGTGCTGGAAACGTTGAGCCACTCTACTCTAGCCTACTTATCGGATCCAGGTTATTAAAAAATAAACAGTAAAAAAGGATAACAAACACATCCTAGTAAAAAACAATATATATATATAGCTAGGGGAAGACGGGGTAAAAAGCGCATGGGCGGGTAAGAAGCCCACCCCAATTATCTCATGAAATGAAGCAAATTTCAGTCTCATTTTGCCCATAAGACAAGCGTTAATGTCTAGCATTCGTCTCATGGGCAAATTTGACTGAAATTTTCTTTATTTCATGAAATAATTGGGGTGGGCTTCTTACCCGCCCATGCGCCTTTTACCCCGTCTTCCCCTATATATATAAAAAGGCCATACAGGCAAATATGCACTGCAGAATGGGCAGCATGTGCCCACTCAAGTGCACAAAAACACTCACGCTTGAAAGCCAGTGAACAATAAATTAAAAAAATTAAAAAACAAAAAAACTGGCATGTCATAAATTGTAAATGAGGATGGAGAGAATGAAAAATGGGGATGAGGGGCTACTCTTAGTTTAAAGTTCCCCCACCACGACAAGGTGGAAGCCCGCGGGGGAGAGAGCATGGAATAAAGGGAATAACTAAACGAGTGGAATAGATTGGGAAATGCATTGCAGAAACAGAGAAAGAACATAAATGACAAATGTACACATCAGCACAAAAACAGAGACAGAGAAACAATTATTCAGCGATTTAATTGTCAAAGATTGATAATTATCTGTGTTGCTTTAGCGACGTAACAACACACAAACGTTTGAATTCCAGTTCGAGACAGTCGAACCGTAGGCCTATAGAAGGAAAACGTTAGCACATAAGGAAAACTATACAAATAGCAGGTGGGTGACCTTTTATTTCGTTTGTTTAAAAAAATAAAAGGAAAAAGGTAGGCCGCCCGTAGCGCCTACAAGGTACGCAAATACCAGTAAATGGTTCGCTTTGTTGTTGTTCTCGTCGTCGTCATTGTCGTTGTTTTCGTTCTGCCTATGTCTGTACCCTTGATATGACCTAAACTAGATTAACATTCCAATAAATATTTTTTAGAAATTCATATCATACAGACAGCCCGTTTGGTCACTGAGCAGGCTTTCCAAGGATTCTTCTCTACTACTTCTGCGTTCCCAGGCCGTATGGCCATAATGAGTAAGGTACGTATGTGTCCGGTTTTTAGTTTTCACTGGTCTCGAGTCCCCGCTGCGTACAGCCGACTCATTCCGATTTCGGAGATTTCTGATTTTCTCAAAGGAGAACAAATATTTTAAATATTGTTTTTAAGGCGGGAGAATGGGCCAATAAGTCAGGAAAGATAGTAGATGATGGAAAGCAAAGGGAAAAGGCAGAGTCAAAGAGAGTGGCAGATTAGAGGAAGTTACAAGCACAGAACTTCCTGAAGGTGGGGGAACTATTTTTACGAAAGACCCCCCGGTATCCTCACGGGGAGAGACTCGTGGAGGGGTCGGGGTCGTCCAGCTCCCCGTATGGAGGCACGATGCCACCACCCACTGCCCCTTTCGACGGATTAAAACGGGGTTGTCTCTTGACGAGGGTTTGCGCAGTGTCGGTGCTTTCTATCTTTGTTATCATTGTATTAACCCTGAAGGAAAAAAGGAAGGAAAGGCAGATAATACAGTAGGAAGAGAATCTAGCGTGAAGGGGGCGTTACGGTAAAGATTGCTTGGTTTTCTTTGAGCCCAGTTTCTATTTTGCCTTGGAGATCAATTAAATAGGCCTTGTAATATTATGAAAATGAAACTAGCCTGTTTGTTGTACTCTCTGTGGGACGATGAGTACTTTGCAATCAGAAATGGGAACTCTTGGCAGGTGGTTAAGACGTTCGCCTGCCAATTTCAGTGTGTGAGTGACGCGGGGGTTCGAATCCCGGCCTCGCTCTTTCTTTCTAGTTCGACAGGGAAAAGCGAACTGAGCGTCGAATCCTTCGGAAGGAGACTTAAAAGCTAGTCTGACCCGTGCGCTTTACCGCACGTAAAAATCCCACGGCAGTTAAAAGTCGATAAAAGCAAAGAGAAATCCCGTTGCCTGGTATGCACATGGCCAAATTGAAAGCTAGGATTCCCAAGTTCTGTCCACAGCGGGACAATTACAGGGAGGTCGCCATGGCATAAAGTCATGTGAAGTGTGGGTGTGGCATGTAACAGGATCTTGCGTAACATGCAAGCGCCATGAATAATGTTAATGGGAATGTCTATGGTATCCTACCATTAACGACCCAGTGACGCACCACGATTAAGTCCCTTTTTTCTGGGTTGCTGTGACCCACATACAAATTTCCCCATCTTCAAATTGAGGCTGCTCTTTAAACTGATGTTTCGGTTTGAATCTGGGGTCATTTATATATGGGAGTCAGACTTGGTCCAAACAAGATTTATTTCCAGTTATAAGGCAGAAAATACGTGAAACCCGTGATTTTGACACGTGATCTGGTTGGTCTTTAAGGCCTTTGCTCAAATGGCCTTTATCATTGCTCGATATTAGCCTGTAGTAGGGGCCAACAGTAACATGAGAGCTGCACAAATTATGGTTTTCTACAGTAATTGAAAATCACAGTACAGTTTAGTCTCTTTGTTGAAGACTATCACTCTCAAACGAAGGGACCGTTGCAACGAACGGCTCTGGTGCTGCAGCCAAAGGGATGGATTGGCCTTTGGGGACCTTCCCCAA
>CM065680.1:78158992-78176492 GCA_017654935.2 Phymorhynchus buccinoides | reverse complement strand
GCGTGTGTGGGTAGGGAGGGGTGGAGGTATGTGCCTGTTTCCGTGTTTGTGTTTGTACATGCATGCGCGCCTGCGTATGTGCGTATGCGTTTGCATGTGATTATTAAGCGTAGACTACATGAAAGAGATAGGACAGAGGATGTTCTTTCTGTATAATAGTGCAGGGAGAGGTCTATTAGCAAATAGAACGGAAGTATCGGATTTAGAAATGCTATGAGGGGCTATTTAATAAATATCTTTTACTCACCCCCACCCCCACCCTCACACACCCACACATACATCGCCCTCTCTCTCTCTCTCTCTCTCTCTCTCTCTCTCTCTCTCTCTCTCTCTCTCTCTCTCTCTCTCTCTCTCTCTCTCTCTTTATTATTATTGTGTGATAGCATGTTCAGCATGTGTGCGTGTGTGTGCAAGTGTATACTGGTCAACACGTGTGTGTACATTCGTTTAGTGTACGTGTACCATTACGCGTGTGTACATTAGTTTGCATGAATGTGTGTGTGTGTGTGTGTGTGAGAGAGAGAGAGAGAGAGAGAGAGAGAGAGAGAGAGAGAGAGAGAGAGAGAGAGAGAGAGAGAGAGAGAGAGAGAGAGAGAGAGAGAGAGAGAGAGAGAGAGAGAGAGAGAGAGAGAGAGAGAGAGGAGAGAGAATACGAATACGAACTTTTTAAATAAGGGAAATTGGATAAGCTGAGACACACAGAGAGAGAGAGAGAGAGAGAGAGAGAGAGAGAGAGAGAGAGAGAGAGAGAGAGAGAGAGAGAGAGAGAGAGAGAGAGAGAGAGAGAGAGAGAGAGAGAGAGAGAGTGTCAAGTCAAGTCAAAATGATCTTTATTGACGTGTGTGTGTGTGTGTGTGTGTGTGTGTGTGTGTGTGTGTGTGTGTGTGTGTGTGTGTGTGTGTGTGTGTGTATGTGTGTGTGTGTGTGTGTGTGTGTGTGTGTGTGTGTGTGTGTGTGTGTGTGTGTGTGTGTGTGTGTGTGTGTGTGTGTGTGTGTGTGTGTGCGTTGTGTGTGTGCGTGTGTGTATGTGTGTGTATGTGTGAGTGTGTGTGTGTGTGTGTGTGTGTGTGTGTGTGTGTGTGTGTGTGTGTGTGTGTGTGTGTGTGTGTGTGTGTGTGTGTGTGTGTGTGTGTGTGTGTGTGTGTGTGTAAAACAGTTAGGCCTATGTGTGCATAAGGCCTCTATATGTGCAAGCTCGTTCAAGTTTATGAGTGTGTGCGTAACTATGTGCACGCGTGCGAGAACGGAAGCACTGGATTTGTAAAGGTTATGATGGGGTATCTTTTTTTCAAATCTCCTTTGACCCCACTCACACACCACCCCCGCCACTGCCACCACCACCACCTTCCGTATCCTCTCTCCTCTAGACACAACATGAATACGAGCTGGGGCAGTGGGTGGATGCCTCGTGCCTCCATACGGGGAGCTGGGCGATTCTGCCCACCCCCCCTCCACGAGTCTCTCCCAATGCAATGTGGATACTGATCTGGTAGTCTTTTGGTACAAATAGTTCCCCTTCCTCCTGGAAGTTTTGTTTTTGCTTGTGACTACCTCTAATCTGACAATATCTTTGACTGTGCCTTTTCCCCTTTGCTTACTGTCATCAACTATCTGTCCGACTTGTTGGCACATTCTTTTGCATCTTTTCAAAACAATCTTCCATTTTCTCCTTTGAGCCGGCTCCTCCGTAATCGGAATGTGTTGGCTGAATGCAGCAGGGAGACCCGGCAGTGAAAACTGAAGACCAGACGAATGCGTATCTCATCGATTATGGCCAGATGGTCTGGGAATACAGAAGAAGAAGAACTTGCGACCACAAACTGCCCCCCCTCTCTCTCTCTCTCTCTCTCTCTCTCTCTCTCTCTGTATCGCGTATCCAGTTGTCAGTGTGTGTGTGTATCACGTGTGCGCGCGCGCGTGTGTGTGTGTGCGTGCGTGTAAGCGTGTGTGTCAACCAAAACGTGTACATTTGCTGTGCAAAGAAAAGAGCGTGTGTGTAGATGTGGGGCGGTGGTGTGTGTGTGAGCATGGGTGTACGTACTTGCGCGTGAGTGTGTGTGTGTGTGTGTGTGTGTGTGTGTGTGTGTGTGTGTGTGTGTGTGTGTGTGTGAGTGTGTGTGTGTGTGTGTGTGTGTGTGTGTGTGTGTGTGTGTGTGTGTGTGTGTGTGTGTGTGTGTGTAGGGGGGTGGCAGAGTGTGGATGTGGGTGTACGTAGACGTGTGTGCTTGCGTGCCTGTGTGTAAAAGTGTGTGTCTGCGTGTGCTACACGCGCGCGTGCGTGTGCACGTAGCAAAGAAGCAGTAACTCAGATAAGATAAACCGCTTAGAGGTGGTGAAAGGAGGGAGCTTTGCGTCATTCCTAAAACTGAAAAATGATGGGTGAAAGAAGAGTCGACGGGCCAAGAGTGGTGGAATCAAAATTGGTGACGCATGTAATGTTCTCATCCCCAGCTGATGAATTTGTACCTGATTCGGCTGTTCGGATGATTCCTGGAGTCTTTTAGCCAGGGTACGACAACAACAACAACTACGTGTGTTTTTAGCATGTTCATAATGCGCGTGGGGAGAATGCAGCCGAGCACGCTCTCCGCGCTCCTCACCAAGACCCCACCACGCTCTTAGGTCTATAGAATTATTAGCGAATAGGGGAAGACGGGGTAAAAAGCGCATGGGCGGGTAAGAAGCCCACCCCAATTATCTCATGAAATAAAGAAAATTTCAGTCAAATTTGCCCATGAGACGAATGCTAGACATTAACGCTCGTCTCATGGGCAAAATGAGACTGAAATTGGCTTCATTTCATGAGATAATTGGGGTGGGCTTCTTACCCGCCCATGCGCTTTTTACCCCGTCTTCCCCTAGTATTACCAGTGATTGCGCTGGTTATTTTGAAAATCAGTCCCATCACTGAGCGACAATGTCCCCTGCAACAACCGTTGTTAAAACAATCCCAGGGAAACAAAAACCAGTTAATACCACAGAAACTCACAATATCAAAAGCATAATATGTCGAATATTAAGCTTAAAGTTTTATGTCCTCTCCGCCAAAGGCCATATGGGACATTGCCAAAAGCTTATGTTAAAACCATTTAGATTATCAGTCCTGGCAAAAACTCACCCGTCCCTGAGGCTGACAGGTCAAATATCTTTTGAGTTTTGTTAGTTTTGCAATCAGTAGGGCCTATTTTACCGATATAATTACCAGTTAGCACGGTCACTCACTACATTTCGCTGTGCAATGACCATGCTACGTTGTTGTTGTCTTTCCCTGGCTTCAAGACTCCAGGGATCATCCCAACAGCCGAAGCACTTGAACACTATGGTACAAATGCACCAGCTGAGGATGAGAACATTACGTGTGCGACCGTGTTTTGATTACCCCGCTACGTGGGCAGCCACACTCCGACTTCGGAGGATTTGGGAGACTAACGATGTTATGCTAGGAGCTTGTCATGGCTTAAGACAATCCCCGTACGACCACACGGAATATAAAAACATTTTGATGTAGCCTTGGTGTTCTAGCTTATGTCAATTGGTCTCGTACAGCTTCATGCCAAGACGAGATCATGCTACGATCAGCCACATTCCTATCATCGTGGAGGACGTAGCGAGAACGTGGCTTGTGGATGAATGAATGAAATATAAGATTTTACGTCCTCTTGGCCTGAACTAGGCGCATATGGGGCATTTATAGATAACTGAAGATCTTTTTTTGTGTGCAGAATAAGTGGTTTGTGGATAAGGTGGGGGTGGGGTATCTAACAAATTAGAAGCGAAGTGCCGGTGTGGCGTTCTCAAAATGGATTTGTTCTCAACATGTCTGCGCATGTGCGATATCGATCATGACGTGCCATCCAATTTTATCTTTTGTGTAGTCGACACTAAATTGACCCTAAGCCTATCCCTAACCCTTGTGACAGCGTAAAATGTAACAACGGCGCAAAATGTAACAATTGTTACATTTTGCGCTAGGCGCCCACCTTTTGACGAAATTAGCAAAACAAATGGCAGAGTTTTTCGTCATTACAGATCAAATCGAAGTAAAATCTTCAAGGAGTTGATGAATTTGTCTTCGTCATAATATACCAAATCGAAAGATAAAAAAAAGTCTACATCTAAATTTCCAAATGCTTGTTTGCTTGCTTGTTTGTTTCACTCGTTCTTTATTCGATTTAGCATTATTACTTACTTACAAGGTGCAAAGTATGCAGGTTGTTTTATTGATTTTTTTTCTCTCGTGTGTTATTTCTTTCTTGCTTTCTTCTTGGGTACAGCGTTTTTTTCCCGCCTGAACAATGCCGAATTATTGTTGTGTTTATGGATGTAACAAATCACAGCTACGATATTTTCTGAACTGGGATGACTGAAGAAACCTTGAAAGAAACAAGCTACAATTTTTAGCAGTTTTTAACCTGCGGCCAAAGCTAAATCAACTTGTGGTTAACAGGGGATAGCCCATTACAGCACGTTAAGCAGAGCTTAACAACTTAATATTCAGATGATATGGGTGCTCATGGAAGTGCGTCATAATAGTCAGCATTTTTCACAACCTAGTATGTTTTCTTTATTGCATCCGCATTTTCATTGTTACTTATAAACTCCCCAACATTACACCTGAGGCATTTTGTCACAGTATCAACTAAATTTGACTCGCGACACTCTATACCTTCTAAGGCTATGGCCGTAGTATTGTTAAAAGCAAACTTTATAAACCCAACATTGACCCCAAATAGGACACAGCCCACCTGAGTCTTTATTGTGTGCCAAAATGACAAATGATTTATTATTTCAGACACCCCAATGGGGGTACAAGAAAATTCAATCAAAAACAATGCGCGTGCTCCTTTATATACTCAAAAAGCGAACTTGGGCCAGGGATCACATTTGGGGTAGTTTACAAGTAGCTGTGTTTAAAGACCGACCTAATGACGTCTTTTCATGCAATTAACTGTCAGTGAAATTTGATAAGATTCTTATTGTGTGACATTCAAGCCATAATAATAATAATAATAATAATAACAGTACATTTATATAGCGCTTTACCTCAGATGAGCCCAAAGCGCTTTACAATCAATTATTCATCAACAGATAACAAAAAACAACATTCAAGAGTGACACCAACCACCAACAGTGCATATGCAAAGCAACTCTCTCTCTCTCTAACACACACGCACACACACACACACGCACACGCACACACACACACACACACACACACACACACACACGCACACACACACACACACACAACACACACACACACACACACACACACACACACACACACATAAACACACAATTATTGACGCCAACTCGTTCATACCCCATTCGGTAAGTCACAGCAACTGAGCCGCATGGACTGACCACATACACCAACATGCAGACACAAACACCCTCACACACAACGTACGCACGCAGACAGACACGCACACAAACACACACACATGCGTGCACACACAACCCACAAAACCAAAATACACACAAGCACACATTCATGCTCACACACACACACACACACAACACACACACTCACACACACACACACACACACACACACACACACACACACTCACACACACACACACACACACTCACACACACACACACACACACACACGCACACGCACACGCACACACACACACACACACACACACACACGCACGCACACACACGCACCACAAAACACAGCACAAACCTCTTAAATCAATCTTCCCTCACGTGCACACAACGATAGACAACTGATCAAATATTTAGGGCGCAGCAGGAAAAAGATGGGTTTTAAGAGAGGTTTTGAATGAGGAGACTGAGTTGGAGTGTCGGAGAGGAGAAGGCAGAGAATTCCACAGAGATGGTGCTTGACAAGAAAAAGAACGTTGGCCAGCAGATTTGAGACGGATGGAGGGAATGGAAAGGAGACGAGAATCAGAAGACGAACGTAGTTGGCGAGCTGGGACATAGAGATGAAGAAGATCAGAGAGATACTGGGGAGCTTGATCATTCAGTGACTTGAAGGCAAGGAGGAGAATTTTGTAGTCAATACGGGATTGAACTGGGAGCCAATGTAGGGAACGAAGAACCGGAGTGATATGATCGTACCTAGGGGAGCGAGAAATGAGACGAGCAGCATTATTCTGGACCCGTTGGAGCTTAGAGATGAGAATTGATGGACAGCCAGCAAGAAGTGAGTTACAGTAGTCAAGGCGAGACAGGACAAAAGCACATACTAGAGTCTTCAGGGCATCCTGAGAGAGGAAACGACGGATGGAACTAATTCTTCGAAGTTCTAGATAGCAAGCCTTGCAAACATTGGAAACATGCTGTTTGAAAGAAAGGGTTTGGTCCAAAGTAACACCTAGATTGCGGACGGATGCCGATAGCTTGATCTCAGTGCCATCAATGTCTACAGAACCTGGGAGAACCTGAGTTTTAATTGTGTGGTTAGAGGCTACAAGAATCATCTCTGTCTTATCAGCATTCAGTTGCAGTTTGTTGTAAAACATCCATGTTTTAACAGCAGAGATGCACAACTTAGAAGAAGAAATCATTTGATCTAATTGACTCAGGTGGGCAGAAATGTACAGTTGATTGTCATCAGAAAAGCTATGATGTAGAATAGAATGCTGGTTGATGATGGCGGAGAGAGGTTGGGTATAAAGAACAAAAAGGATAGGGCCTAAGACTGAACCTTGGGGCACACCGAACTGAAGACCTTTTGGAAGAGATGGAGAACCATTGACAACAACTTTCTGTGTGCGATCAGAGAGGTAGGAAGAAAACCAGGAAAGAACAGCCCCAGATAGACCAAAGGAGGTGTGAAGTCTAGAAATGAGGATGGAGTGGTCGATAGTGTCAAACGCTGCAGAAAGATCAAGGAGAGAGAGAAGAGAAACCTTGTTTTCATCCAAGGCAGTGAGCAAGTCGTTCGTTATCTTTAAGAGGGCTGTCTCAGTACTGTGACCTGCTCGATAAGCAGACTGGTTTGGATAGTAGAGATCATTTACCTGAAGATGGTCAGACAGCTGTTTAAGAACCACCTTTTCCGTAAGCTTAGAAAGGAATGAAAGATTAGAGACAGGCCGATAGTTCTTTAGATTTTCAGGATCAAGACTAGGCTTCTTTAAGAGAGGTTTGACAACTGCAGATTTGAAATGAGTTGGAAAGCGGCCTGAGTTGGAAAGCCATGCCTTTCAACCATGGGTATTTCGCTTCATATTGTTGTGAGCGTTTTTGTTGGGGGGGGTTTCGGCTAAGTTATCGGCGTGCGTGAGAGAGAGAGAGAGAGAGAGAGAGAGAGAGAGAGAGAGAGGGAGAGAGAGAGAGAGAGAGAGAGAGAGAGAGAGAGAGAGAGAGAGAGAGAGAGAGAGAGAGAGAGAGAGAGAGAGAGAGAGAGAGAGAGAGAGAGAGAGAGAGAGAGAGAGAGAGAGAGAGAGAGAGAGAGAGAGAGAGAGAGAGAGAGAGAGAGAGAGAGAGAGAGAGAGAGAGAGATTCGAAGGAAAATAATGATAAATACAGTTCAGAAAATATCGTAGCTGTGATTTGTTACATCCATAAACACAACAGTAATTCGGCATTGTTCAGGCGAAAAAACCCCGAAAACCGCTGTACCCAAGAAGAAAGCAAGAAAGAAATAACACACGAAAGAAAAAAATCAATAAAACAACCTGCACACTTTGCACCTTGTAATAATAAGTAATAATGCTAAATCGAATAAAGAACGAGTGAAACAAACAAGCAAGCAAACAAACATTTGGAAATTTAGATGTAGACTTTTTTTTTATCTTTCGATTTGGTATATTATGATGAAGACAAATTCATCAACTCCTTGAAGATTTTACTTCGATTTGATCTGTAATGACGAAAAACTCTGCCATTTGTTTTGCTAATTTCGTCAAAAGGTGGGCGCCTAGCGCAAAATGTAACAATTGTTTTGCGCGGGCAGCCCGCGCAAAATGTAACAATTGTTACATTTTGCGCCGTTGTTACATTTTACGCTGTCACAACCCTAATCTGAAACCGTCAAATACACAAAATATAATTTTGCACAAGCGCAGACATTTTGAGAACAAATCCATTTTGAGAACGCCACACCGGCAACAACACTCGTGGGTGAAGGAAATGACAATCGCTATTAAAGAGTATCATCGTGGACTCTGCTCTACTCGCCTGTTTGTCTGTCTGTTTGTCTGTCTGTTTCTGATTCATTGCCTCTCTCTCTGACTCTCTGTGTAATTCTATTTCTCTGTCCGTTTCTGTGTCCCTGTCTCTTCATATCTCTTGTTGGGTTTTGTTATCACTGTCTTTCTTTACCTCTGCTTCTGTTTGTCTGACAGTTGTTTGTTTGTCTCTCTCCCTTTATTCCTTCTCTCTTTGTTTTATGATATACCGTCAAAGTATCAACTCTCTCCATAGCATACTATACTGGGCTATACTATACTATGCTATGCTATGCTATACTTTACTATACTAGACTATTCCAAATTTTGTTATTTGATTGACTGCTATAAGCTAATAATGGTTATTGATCTTCTCTCTCTCTCTCTCTCTCTCTCTCTCTCTCTCTCTCTCTCTCTCTCTCTCTCTCTCTCTCTCTCTCTCTCTCTCTCTCTCTCTCTCTCTCTCTCTCTGTTTTAAATGTGCACATTTCTACGTTGATGTAATGAATTTTAATGATAATTATTTGGTTGGTATAATTTTGTTTCACACGTTTGATTAATGTTCTTTCAGATATGTTGTATCTCTGTCATGTTGATGTACCTAACTTGAATTTCTCTTTTGGAGATATTAAAGTATACTTGAACTTGAACTTGACTATATACTATACTATGCTATGCTATACTATAAGGCTTACTATACCACACCATTCTATACTATACTATACTATACTATACTATACTATACTATACTATACTATACTATACTATACTATACTATACTATACTATACTATACTATACTATACTATACTATGCTATGCTATGCTATGCTATGCTATGCTATGCTATGCTATGCTATGCTATGCTATGCTATGCTATGCTATGCTATACTATACTATACTATACTATACTATACTATACTATACTATACTATACTACTCACATACTATACTATACTATACTATACTATACTATACTATACTATACTATACTATACTATACTATACTATACTATACTATACTATACTATACTATACTATACTATACTATACTATACTATACTATACTATACTATACTATACTATACTATACTATACTATACTAATACTATACTATACTATACTATACTATACTATACTATACTATACTATACTATACTATAATATACTATACTATACTATACTATACTATACTATACTATACTATACTATACTATACTATACTATACTATACTATACTATACTATACTATACTATACTATACTATACTATTGTTTTCAACTTACCCGTCACCAACTAGGACGCACTTCACTCTCTTGCTTGCCATTGTACAGATATCAACAGTTCTGTCACCAGTCTCCTCCGTCAGAGGGAAGAACACTATTCACAACCGGCCACACACGTTGGTATAGTCCTCAGCAATAGTGTATTGTCTTCTTCTTCTTCTTCTTCTTCTTCTTCTCCTTCTTCTTCGATCGCTCAAACAGTCTCCTGTCAATTATGAGCGCTTATGCGTCATGCTGCGTCGTACGCGTATTGTAGGCCCTACTAGAGCCATTTTCTTGATACAGTAATCAGGTTAAAATCGTTTATGAACCCTTAAAGGTCTTTAAAATACAGTAGAAATTCCCTTAAGAACTTGAACAAATCAGCCCCCCCAAAAGGTCTTTATAGGGAGGGATCATAATAGCGAGGTGGACACTCAGTAGTCCGGATATGAAGGAAGAAAAAATCGCTGAACATGTTTGGGTCGCGTCTTAGAGGGAGTAGTCTAAATAAGGAAGGTCTTGATAGGGAGGTTCCGCTTTGACATAAGTCATCAAACCTTAGTTACTGAACAGTTCTAGGAAGAAAAAATCGCTGAATATTTTTGGGTCGCGTGGTCTTAGAGGGAGTCTAAATAAGGAAGGTCTTTATAGGGAGGTTCCGCTTTGACATAAGTCATCAAACCTTAGTTACTGAACAGTTCTAGGAAGAAAAAATCGCTGAACATTTTTGGGTCGCGTGGTCTTAGAGGGAGTCTAAATAAGGAAGGTCTTAATAGGGAGGTTCCGCTTTGACATAAGTCATCAAACCTTAGTTACTGAACAGTTCTAGGAAGAAAAAAATCGCTGAATATTTTTGGGTCGCGTCTTAGAGGGAGTCTAAATAAGGAAGGTCTTATAGGGAGGTTCCGCTTTGACATGTCATCAAACCTTAGTTACTGAACAGTTCTAGGAAGAAAAAATCGCTGAATATTTTTGGGTCGCGTCTTAGAGGGAGTCTAAATAAGGAAGGTCTTGTAGGGAGGTTCCGCTTTGACATAAGTCATCAAACCTTAGTTACTGAACAGTTCTAGGAAGAAAAAATCGCTGAACATTTTTGGGTCGCGTGGTCTTAGAGGGAGTCTAAATAAGGAAGGTCTTTATAGGGAGGTTCCGCTTTGACATAAGTCATCAAACCTTAGTTACTGAACAGTTCTAGGAAGAAAAAAATCGCTGAATATTTTTGGGTCGCGTCTTAGAGGGAGTCTAAATAAGGAAGGTCTTTATAGGGAGGTTCCGCTTTGACATAAGTCATCAAACCTTAGTTACTGAACAGTTCTAGGAAGAAAAAATCGCTGAATATTTTTGGGTCGCGTCTTAGAGGGAGTCTAAATAAGGAAGGTCTAGAGGTTCCGCTTTGATATAAGTAATCAAACCTTAAGTTAATGAACAGTAAGAAGATAATCTGAAATTGGTCCACGTGTAGCAAAAATCAAATAGCCAATGTAACCAAAGAAAGAAAAAAGGACTGCTCAATACAGAAAGAACACACGATTATAAAAATAATAAAATAATAAAATAAACCAGTTTTGGTCGGTCGCAGTCCGAAAGCTGTTCAATAAAGACCCTATAAACATTATAATATATTCTTCCTCAGCATCAGCCCAAGAATGAAGTAAGGCACAATTCGAACCTCCAGTACAAACCACCGTACAGGAAGAACTCGCAGTCACTGTATGTAGCTCAAAAACGGTTGGATGTATAGATCCCTATACATAGACCTATTCTTGATCAGAATCATCCAACCTTTGAAGAAGAGCTCAATGATAAAGTGACAGTGAGATAGGCCGTAGATCGTAATACAATAAAATCCCTATTCTTGATCAGCATCATCCAACCTTTTGAAGAAGAGCTCAATGATAAAGTGACAGTGAGATAGGCCGTAGATCGTAATACCATAAAGTCCCTATTCTTGATCAGCATCATCCAACCTTTGAAGAAGAGCTCAATGATAAAGTGACAGTGAAATAAAAGCCCCCTACAGGCCGTAGACCGTAATACCATAAAGTCCCTATTCTTGATCAGCATCATCCAACCTTTGAAGAAGAGCTCAATGATAAAGTGACAGTGAAATAAAAGCCCCCCACAGGCCGTAGACCGTAATACCATAAAGTCCCTATTCTTGATCAGCATCATCCAAAGAAGTGAAGTAGGGGCATTTTGAAAGGGCCAACAATAAAAGGAGAGCAAAGCAAGTGGGGGTAATCACGAGTAAACAAATAAATAAATACATGAAGAAAAGAAAGCAACAAACAACAAGTGCAACGCCGAGCGGCTGCAAAGTCCCCTCGCAGCATCGCCGAGGTACTCCGAAATCGGAATGGCGTAAATTTGACCTTAACCCTTTCACCGCCAACGTCGCATTTTTGCACCACAATGGTTTAGCACCTATGTCACTAAAAAGCATCAATTCAGGGCCTGTTATCTGAAGACCCTATCTTCGTAATTTAGGGAGGTAAGGATAGGCCTCATGTTATACATGTCACAGAGGAATTCCTAATATTGCAGATATTTATTTTCTCTACCAAGGAAAGTTTCATGGTATTTTGGGGGGTGAAAAATGGCTGGCGGCGAAAAGGTTAATGTAAAACTAAGTACATCAGTGGATAGCTTGCATCTTGGGCAACAAGAATACCAAATTTGACGATAATAGACTGAATGGTTTTTGATATATAGGGGAAGACGGGGTAAAAAGCGCATGGGCGGGTAAGAAGCCCACCCCAATTATCTCATAAAATGAAGCAAATTTCAGTCTCATTTTGCCCATGAGACGAGCGTTAATGTCTAGCATTCGTCTCATGGGCACATTTGACTGAAATTTTCTTTATTTCAAGAACAAGGTTCGGGGACTAAAAAAGAAACGGGAGACTAAGACAGAACACACCACCACACATAGTCTGTACTCGCATTGCTGTTAAAACAAATCCCTCACTTAAACCCGTACACTGAGTGTTTTAGCTCAAACAAAACAGAAGAGTATATGAGGCAAAATAATGCACATCTCTATCGTTAAAAATTCGGGACTTTACTGGTGTTGCACTGCTTCCGGGCATTGCCTCCAGGATCTTTCTCACCATCTTTATATCTACTAATGTCCCATATGTGTCTGTTTTTAGACCGGAGGACGTTAAACGGACACACGGCAAAATAATACCAACAGCACAGTACCCTTTCACCGCCAATGTCGCATTTTTGCACCACAATGGTTTAACACCCATGTCACTAAAAGGCATCAAATCAGGGCCAGTTATCCAAAGACCCTATTTTCTGAATTTGGGGAGGTAAGGAGAGGCCTAATGTTGTACGTCACAGAGGAATTCCCAATATTGCAGTGGGTTTTTTTCTCCTCCCAGTTAGGTTTAATGGTATTTTTTGACTAAAAAAAAAGGCTGGTGGTGAAAGGGTTAACAGGAGTGTAACACCGATGTCGAATATGCTTCATACGTTATCCTTCCTTGAGACATGTCCACAGTGTTATAATTATGCTCAAGGGGAACTAGAAAAATGGTCCACATGTGTCATACTCATCCTTTCAGCCAGAAGGGAAAGAAGTCTCTGACGTCATAGTGAACTGGGATTTTTTCTTCTTCTGATGTCGCTTGTAAGGTAGACAAGAATGTTATTAGTTCAATTCGATTAGCCTTTCGAAATCTACTTTGTATAGTGGATTGAGATTTAGTAATAGCAAAGGTACTGTGTGTGCGTTGGCGTGTATGTGTACCTAGGTCCACATGCTTTTGTCTTAAACGATCCAGAATTAGAGAGAGGACCTCCCCGTGGGGATACCGGGTGGTCTTTTGTTTTTAAAAAGTTCCCCCACCTTCTGGAAATTCTGTGCTACTAACTTCCCCTAATCTGCCACTCTCTTTGACTCTGCCTTTTCCCTTTGCTTTATATCATCTACCATCTTTCTGACTTATTGGCCCATTCTCCTGCCTTTTTTACAAAATATCTTCCAAAACCCTTTTCCTTTGAGCTCCTCCGAAATCGGAATGTGTCGGCTCTACGCAGCGGGGAGACCAATTAAGACTGAAAACCGGACACATACATAGGCCTACTTTACCCATTATGGCCATATGGCCTGGGAACACAGAAAAAGAAGAAGAAGAAGAAGAAGAAGAAGAAGAGAGAGGACGAGAGCAAGTAGGCTTAGAGCGTAAATTGGCCTGTGTAGCCTGCTGACTACCAAGAGAAACGGAAAAAAATAACACGCCATTTCTGTCATACATATATAGGCCCAAGGCCTAATAATCATTTAAAGCTTCTTGGTCAAGTTATATTGTAGCCTTTTGATCGGGTTTTCGTGCACTGTAAACATATCATAGGTAGCACCATTGATAGTACATTAAGAGACGGTGGGTAAAATGTCCAAATGGAAACGGCACCGAAATGTTCAAATGGGGTGCACTTGCACATCGTTTTAATAATCATCGAAGGATACAGTAATCAAACAATGAATAAAATCATGTCCTAAACGTTTACCAATCTTTGTTATTTGCACACACAAAAAAGAAAATCAATAACTTAATCCAGAGGAGCAAAACCATACCCTTGGTCGCTTGGAGAAGGATTATAATATATTATAACGCCAAAGAAGCTGTAACTGCAATTGTTTAAAATCTATATTTCTACCATACTCGATCTCTTATATTATAAAGGTTCAGGCTCAGTAGGATTGCCGTAGATCGATCAGAATCGTGTATTTAGGCCTAGTGTCACAAAAACAAGACCAAACCGTCATATTGGTTTTGGTAAATAAAAATCATTTAAACCAAACCGTCACGTGATTTCTGACAGACCTAAACGCAGCTATGCAGCTGTCTGAAGACTTTCAACAAATCAGTATAGTTTCTGTCCAACAATGCTTTTAATGACATAAACTCTGCATCCTGTGCATCCTGTCCATTTTCGTAATTTACAACGATGCTTTCAAGGATGTAAGCTGTGCATAGCTTGTCCGTTTTCATGGAGTACCGGGGTGTAGGGGAAGACGGGGTAAAAAGCGCATGGGCGGGTAAGAAGCCCACCCCAATTATCTCATGAAATGAAGCAAATTTCAGTCTCATTTTGCCCATTAGACGAGCGTTAATGTCTAGCATTCGTCTCATGGGCAAATTTGACTGAAATTTTCTTTATTTCATGAGATAATTGGGGTGGGCTTCTTACCCGCCCATGCGCTTTTTACCCCGTCTTCCTCTAGTGTTCTCGAATTACCCTGTTCTCAAGATTCCTGCGCGTGCGCGAAACTGAGACAGTAATCTTATAACGTACCATTAACTTTATTTGATGGTTTCGGGTTAGGGTTAGGGTTAGGAGTAGGGTTAGGGATAGGTCAGTTTAGTGTCGAATACACAAAAGATAAAATTTGATGGTACGTCATGATCGATTTCGCGCATGCGCAGGTATAGATCTTGAGAACAAATCCATTTTGAGAACGCCACACCACACTGGTTTTGTGTTTGGGCCTGGTTGCGCAAGATCTAATGCACATCCGTCCACAAACACTGCATACTAGTCTTGTCCCCCTTGAATCCACGTTCATTTGTTGTCACATTCAATGAACACAAATGTTCGATTTTTTTAAAATCCATAACTAGATTGTGTGTGAATAAGCGTGTCGTTTATATTCGTTGTACATAGTCTACCTAGGCCTAATGTGTGTATATTAATTTGGTTGTGATATGCGTTTAAGAAGTCTGCCTGTCTGTCTCTCTGTCTGATGGTGCGCTTAAGAAGTTGTCTGCCTGTCTGTTTCTCTGTCTGATGGTGCGCTTAAGAAGTTGTCTGTCTCTCTGTCTGATGGTGCGTTTAAGAAGTTTGTCTGCCTGTCTGTCTCTCTATCTGATGGTGCATTTAAGAAGTTGTCTGCCTGTCTGTCTCTCTGGTCTGATGGTGCGTTTAAGAAGTTGTCTGCCTGTCTGTCTCTCTGTCTGATGGTGCGCTTAAGAAGTTGTCTGTCTCTCTGTCTGATGGTGCGTTTAAGAAGTTGTCTGCCTGTCTGTCTCTCTGTCTGCTGGTGCGCTTAAGAAGTTGTCTGTCTCTCTGTCTGATGGTGCGTTTAAGAAGTTGTCTGCCTGTCTGTCTCTCTGTCTGCTGGTGGTCATGTGGGTGTGCTGATCCCAGTGTATCATGCATTGTCAGGCCCTGTTACTGTTCGGTGGATGAGGACAGGGTCAATGGTAATTAGTCTTCCGGGTTGCTAGCTTCGCTCATAGTGGCCTACTATATAGTAAACTGTTTCTATCATCTCGATCCGTCTGTCTGTCTGTCTGTCTGCTCGTCTGCCAGTGTGTCTAACTGCTCTCTCTCTCTCTCTCTCTCTCTCTCTCTCTCTCTCTCTCTCTCTCTCTCTCTCTCTCTCTCTCTCTCTCTCTCTCTCTCTCTCTCTCTCTCTCTCTCTCTCTCTCTCTCTCTCTCTCTCTCTCTCTAGCTCTCTAAACATCCGCATCTCTCTCTCTCTCTCTCTCTCTCTCTCTCTCTCTCTCTCTCTCTCTCTCTCTCTCTCTCTCTCTCTCACATTGTATTACTTGACACCCCTCCAGTGAGGAGCCTAGGCCTGAACTGAATAAACATCCGCATTCACAATCTCTCTCTCTCTCTCTCTCTCTCTCTCTCTCTCTCTCTCTCTCTCTCTCTCTCTCTCTCTCTCTCTCTCTCTCTCTCTCTCTCTCTGTATGGGGGCGCATGCACTGCACCTCGTTGAAAGGGCAGAGGACTGGTTATGAGCGTATGTCAAATTCTTTCTCTTTCTCTCAGACCCCCCCCCCCCCTATCTCTCCCACCCACCATCATCATCTCTCTCTCTCTCTCTCCTCTCTCTCTCTCTCTCTCTCTCTCTCTCTCTCTCTCTCTCTCTCTCTCTCTCTCTCTCTCTCTCTCTCTCTCTCTCTCTCTGGGCGACTGAAACCACGACTGTGGTGGCCTACAAACACCATTTAGGGGAAAGCACATAATTGCACAACTCAGCTATCTTGTAGAAGGCACACAGCCTATTACACAAATATGCTATATCCTTCGTCAATAGTATCTCCATAGAATTACACAATTTCTTCGCATCGCATACTTGCCATACAGTTTAAGCTACGTACAATCTGAACCGCTCGTAGCATTATGTCATAACAATAGGCTAGTATAATAGGTCATTCTAATTGCTTTCAACTTACCCATCTCCAACAACGACGCACTTGACTTTCTTGCTTGCCATGGCGGAGGTTTATCCACAAATTATTGTCTGTACGATAACTCGGCTTTATTTCCCGATTCAAGAAAAATGTAGACAGACGAAAAGTGTTAGAATTCTAAGCAGCAACACACAGCAGCTATTCTCTTGCTGATTATCTTCCTACTTCACAAGAAAGTGTTTACACACACACACACACACAATCACTTAACGCAAATTCAGTTGATGGGATTTTTGCTTTAACCGTGAAGACACTAGCTACCGTGTAGGTTATGTCAATGGAGGACAACTTGAGGGAAATTGTTTGTTCGAGCGTTCACGAGTTAATCTCATCTAACAAACTCGTGCATGTTCTAGGCCTATTAAAAAAGTGTTGTAATATCTGTTTCAAACATATTTAATACGCTTTCAATGCGGATATAAAGAAATTACTTTGAAACAGACACCAGTTTGTTGCTACGATTGTTGTTGCCGCTACCGCTGTTTTGATCGATCGTTTTCTTGTTGCTGTTTATGAATCAAACATTCAAACATGTGAATGGATTAAACGAAAATGATTTGTTTTATAACCAGCTAAGAGTATCCTGGCTCCTCGGTATTGAACGGGTCACTACTTGCAGAGAGAGATAAAAACAAAACAAGAAAGAAAAAAAAGTAAACACACGGATATACACACACTACCGTATTGAAGAATCCTGCATTAAAAAACGGGAAAGAAACTTTGTCAAAATGTGTCAGTACGTTGACACTAAAGTTACAGCAACGCCGTGCGTCTTTCCTTGTGGTGGTATAATGAGGGGAAATAGAAATAGTCCACACCAGTAATAGTCATCCTAAATAGCCAGAAGGAAGAGAAATGTCTGA
>CM065680.1:78146492-78153992 GCA_017654935.2 Phymorhynchus buccinoides | reverse complement strand
GGAAAGTAATGTGCAGTGATGATGCAGAATGGTTGAAAATGGCTCCAAACAGGCTGTCGTTTGTTCAACAAAGTTCGTACTGAGTGTCAAAATGTTGAATAGTCGTATGTTTATTGACAGCTGTGTGTTGACCTACATATGGCAAACGTTGCTTAGCAATGGCTTGGTCCTTTTCAGTGTTCTAAGGGGCATCCTCCGTAGTACGCATGCCCAGTGAAAATACCGGGGAATGTGGGATCGCAAATGTCGACCACAGTCTTGATATTCGCCCTCCAAATTGTCAACACCTACTGTTTTGGAAGTTTCCTGAGCTGTATTTTACTCGGCGCACTGTGACATAATTTTATGCTGATATGGCAGCAGATTTGTGCATTTTCCAGTGAAAAGAATTGGTGCATTTTCAATTATTCATTCATGTTAACGCTTATTTACTATAAATGTTTCTGTTCATTCATCGTTCATCCACAAAGTTGTTTCGCGGAACACTGAAGTATGAGAGGGATGCGACAAAAACAGTGCATTAACTGATTGAAGTAGACCATATTGAGTGACAGCAGACTGAGCATTGTGACATAAATTGTAACTCTGTTCTTGGTTTTCGCTCCCTTGAAGTTGGGCCCATAAAAATCAACTTGATTAGCAGAGTCATCAACTTGAATGCCAAGTTATTTGTTGTGTGGTTCAACATTAATTTTGTTTGGAAAAGCTGCTTAAATGTTGTCCCTGAACTCTATCCCAGAAAATGACAAAAGTCGGTTATTGTATCTACCCAAAGGAAAGAAGACGAAGCAAGCGATGACCAGCAGATACGTACGAAAGCCAGTGCCCCTTCATGTGTAAGTAACTAGTTAAAGTGTACTGTGCTTTGTTTCATTTTATACATTGTAAGTGTAACACAGAATACAGACCTGTTAAAAAATCTGTTCAACAACACAATTTCACAACACAGAATATACAAAATCATTTTTATTTATTACAAAACCAATGTTGACAGACAGTAACGTCCATGTATGTGTAAAACATATACTTGGACTAGTTGGAGCATGCATGTAACAAGTGCACAGGTACTTCTCATCTTAATTGATTTATGTGCAATTGCATTATTATCACATCAGAACAAGTTTGACTCTAATGTTATGTGTGGCTGTGCGACATTCATTAAGCTTAACTTGTTCTCAATGTGTATTACTGTATGCGCTATAGCCTATGCCAATGTATGTACTCACACACACACACACACACACACACACACACACACACACACACACACACACACACACACACACACAATTACATACAAGCCATTTTCTTTTTTTTTTCTTTTTTTTAATTGAATAACAAATATCAATGATTCATTCTTTGCTAGCCATATAGTACAATGCACTTGTTCAATTATTTGTGTGTGCATGTGTTGGTGTGTGTGTGTGTGTGTGACTGTGTCACTATGTGTGTCACTGTTGGTGTGGGTCACTGTGCGTCTGTGTAATTTATATTGTTTCACATGTTTAATGCATGTATTCCTTAGCCCAATGTTGTGTCTGTGAGTTGGTGTGTTTGTGCGTGTGATTCAGCCATAAACTATCTTCTTTATAAAAGTATAATTTATAATCTTAAAATCTGCACAAAGCTGTTTGTGCATCATATCCTCTTGATGTCTATGTTATATTTGGATTCACCGTCTTCACTTACGTTGGATTAGTAATGATCAGAAAGTATGAAAAAAAAAGAAAAATAAGAAATAATCAGAACCTTCTTTTTCTTGAAACAACTAACATTGTCATGTTGATAGTTCTGAAAGTGGTAGAACACCCACAGAAAGACAGATGCCCGCGAGAGTTCAGGGTTGTGAACGCAACATTGTTTTTAAAACTCTAACTTTATTATTCATCTTAAAATTCCTTACAACTTCTTTGACTCTCCACTTACTTTTGTTTTTCAACACATCGTCCTGTTTGTATTGCAAGTCTTTATCAAATTAACCAAGCTCTGCCGTAAAATGGTTTCAGGAGGAAACATTAACCGATTCCCCCACACTATTTATTAAATTAAGTTGATGATTGAATGGCTCTGTTCACATTGGAATGACTTGTCTTTAAAAAAAAAATTCTTTGTTTGATTTCAGTTAGTGTTTGTGTTGACTTGTTTTCACCTCCAGGGGTATTAAACACAAAGGCAGGCATTTAAGGCAATAAATCAATGTATAAACTGGAAGTAAAATTCTGATTTTTTTTTTCCTTCGTGAAGGTGGTGAACTAGATCAATCTCTATGTTTGATTCATTGCAATTACTGATTTTAAGCATGCAGTCCACACACTCCTATTAAAGAGCCCCCCGATCACGTGTCAAAATCACGGGATTCACGTGTTTTTCCTCTTATAACTGGAAAGAAATCTTGTTTTGACCAAGTCAGACTCCCATATAAAGTACCCCAAATTGAAAGCTACAAGTCAGTTTAAAGAGCAGCCTCAATTTGAATATGGGGTATTTCGATTGCGGGTCACAGCGACCCAGAAAAAACCAAGGGACGTAACCGTGGCGCGTCACGGGGTCTTTAAACCACAATGGTACAGGTTGATTGAGAAATGCAAAGGAGAAGCGATTGCCTCCCTTCCATTGACTTAAAGTTTAAGTTAAGCTATCAACCTGTTTTAGTACAGAAAGTAGTGAAACTACAACTCTGAGTATTATAGTTTTATGCTGTGTGTGTGTGTGTGTGCTTGTGCATGTGCATGCGTGCATGTGTGCATCTGTTATATATATTATATATATTCTCTTTTTATTTTCGCTTTATAGACTCACTCACCTACCCACACTCACACCTGTGCACACTTGAACATGCACAGGCACACATGCACACATACTCATATGCGTGTATGAACTCATGCACATGCGCGCACACGCACGCACACACACACGCACACGCACACGCACACACACACACACACACACACACACACACACATACACACACACACAGAGTGACTGGCACACACACACAAGTACATTACAAACACAAACACACAAACAACAGTTGTTGCAGTAAGGATAGCATTGGCCCATGAGGCGACACATTTTTTTTTTTTTTCGTAAAGTAAGGATTATTACTAATAATAGAATAATCTCTCCAAAAGCAAGGGATGTGGATTTAGGGATTTAGCGGACCAATGCATGCACACATTGTGAGAGCGGTTTGACACATGGTGAAAATAGCGAGTAATGTTGTTCCATGTGACTGATTTCCTATTGGGTAGAAAAAAGCCTCATTGTTCCCAATGTTTCATGAGATTGCAAGAATGCACCATAAGTTGAATAAACAAGAGTATGATTGCTAGAATGTGCAGCATAATTTGAATAATCAAGAGTATAATTAGTAACAGGTCCCAGATGGTATGAAATATAATCTGCAGTTTTAGAACCATTAACATAGCATTAAAAAGAACTGTTCCACATAATATGGCATTATAAAGGGACAGTGTCCGATGTAACATAGCATTATAAAGGGACAGTGTCCAATGTAACATAGCATTAGGAAGGGACAGTGTCCAATGTAACATAGCATTATAAAGGGACAGTGTCCAATGTAACATAGCATTAGAAAGGGACAGTGTCCAATGTAACATAGCATTAGAAAGGGACAGTGTCCAATGTAACATAGCATTAGAAACGTAACAGTGTCCAACGTAACATAGCATTAGAAAGGGACAGTGTACAATGTAACATAGCAATAGAAAGGAGACAGTGTCCAATGTAACATAGCATTTAAAAGGGACAGTGTCCAATGTAACATAGCATTACAGAAAGGGACAGTGTCCAACTGTAACATAGCATAGTTTTATGCAGTGTGTGTGTGTGCATAGCATGTGCAAGCGTGCAGTGTCCATCTGTAACATAGCATTATAAAGGGACAGTGTATTTTCGTTACATACTCATTATAAAGGGACACTGTCACCTGTAACATAGCATTGCAAAGGCACAGTGTCACATGTACTCATAGCATTATGAAAGGCACAGTGTCCAATGTAACATAGCATTACACACACACAGTGTCAATGTAACATAGCATTACAAAGGGACAGTGTCCAGAGTGACATGGCATTACACACACAAGTAACATTACAAACACAAACAGTGTCAAACAACATTGTTGCAGTAAGGATAGCATTGTCCAATGTAACACACATTAGGAAGGGACAGTGTCCAAAGTAACATTAGCATTATAATAGAATAATCTCTCCAAAAGCAAGGGATGTGGATTTAGGGATTTAGCGGACCAATGCAACATACATTGTGAGAGCGGTTTGACACATGGTGAAAATAGCATGTTGTTCCAATGTGACTGATTGGGCATTAAAAAGCCTCAGTGTTCCCAATGTAACATAGCATTAAGAATGCACCAGTGTCCAATGTAACATAGCATTGCTAGAATGTGCAGTGTAATGTAATAATAGCATTATAAAGTAACAGTGTCCAATGGTAACATAGCATTGCAGTGTCCAATTAACATAGCATTAAAAAGAACTGTGTCCAACATAACATAGCATTATAAAGGGACAGTGTCCAATGTAACATAGCATTATAAAGGGACAGTGTCCAATGTAACATAGCATTATAAAGGGACAGTGTCCAATGTAACATAGCATTAGAAAGGGGACAGTGTCCAATGTAACATAGCATTAGAAAGGGACAGTGTCCAATGTAACATAGCATTAGAAAGGGACAGTGTCCAATGTAACATAGCATTATAAAGGGACAGTGTCCAATGTAACATAGCATTAGAAAGGGACAGTGTCCAATGTAACATAGCATTAGAAAGGGACAGTGTCCAATGTAACATAGCATTAGAAAGGGACAGTGTCCAATGTAACATAGCATTAGAAAGGGACAGTGTCCAATGTAACATAGCATTAGAAAGGGACAGTGTCCAATGTAACATAGCATTAGGAAGGGACAGTGTCCAATGTAACATAGCATTAGAAAGGGACAGTGTCCAATGTAACATAGCATTATAAAGGGACAGTGTCCAATGTAACATAGCATTATAAAGGGACAGTGTCCAATGTAACATAGCATTATAAAGGGACAGTGTCCAATGTTACATAGCATTATAAAGGGACAGTGTCCAATGTAACATAGCATTATAAAGGGACAGTGTCCAATGTAACATAGCATTATAAAGGGACACTGTTCAATGTAACATAGTATTATAAAGGGACACTGTTCAATGTAACATAGTATTATAAAGGGACACTGTTCAATGTAACATAGTATTATAAAGGGACACTGTTCAATGTAACATAACAATAGGAAGGGACAGTGTCCAATGAAACATAGCATTAGAAAAGGTTGTTGTTGTTGGCGTTGAAAAAAGAAAGTTGTTGTTGTTGATGTACTCTGGCTAGAAGACTCCAGGAATCATCCCAACAGCCGAAGCATTTGAACACTATGGTACAAATGCATGTGTGACCGTTTTTGATAACCCACCATGTGGGCAGCCACACTCTGACTTCGGGGGATTTGGGAGACGGATTATGTTATGCTAGGAGCTTGTCATGGCTGAAGACATTCCTTGCATAACTATGCATAGTATATCATAACAACATTTGGATGTAGCCTTGGTGTTCTAGCCTATGTCAATTGGTCTGACATAGCCTGAAGCCAAGGCATAGAAAAAGAAGTAAAGAAAGACAGAGAGAAAGAATAAAGAAGAGAGAGATGAATAAAGAAGAAAGATATTGAAAGAAACATAAGAAAGAAAGAAAGAAAGAAAGAAAGAAAGAAAGGACGGGAAAGAAAAACGGACGACTTGGTTGTGCAAACGTAACTTTTGTCTGCTCGGTGATTGGATTGTTTGCTTGACAAATATCACAGTAGCGTTTTAATAGGCCTACACATAATTATTATAATGGTTGGTTTGTGAGGGAAGGAAATGGAAAAGTGGTGATAGGGTGAGGGTATTGTGTGTGTGGGGGGGGGGGGGGGGGGGGGGGCTAAGAGAAGAGAAGGGGAGAGATTAAAGATTTGGAAACTGCTTGACTCTGAAGAGGGGAAGTATTTTGTTTTCTGTGTTGTTTGAAAAAGACATTTTTGTTGAAATATCACATGTTCTGCTTTGTTTCGTCACTAAAATGAAGTCATTTTGCCCTTGTTGTATATGTGTATGGTGTTTATAGCAGATGATAGGGCTAGAGGTGGGAGGAAAAACCGGTTTGAACCGAAAAACCGGTGCTAATCTTTCGCAGTTCGAAAAACCGGTTCGAGTTGTTGTGAACCGGTTTTTTTTAACTGCACACTGAAAGTAAGTTTTTCTTAGAATAACGCATTCTTTTCGAACAAAAACATTCTTAGCGCAGATTGGGTGCTTGTAAACCAAGAGTAGCTGTTTCTAGTTTGTGGTGGTGTATAGCTTTGACTTTGAATTTGACTTTTAGTGTTGAGTTGAGTGTGTGTGTGTCATAAGTCATAAGTTTCTTTATTGTGTGTGTGTGTGCGCGCGCGTGCGTGTGTGTGTGAATATTTTGACAAAGATGTGTTTGCATAGGTAAGACTAGTGATGAGAGTACTGGTTTAAAAAGAACCGGTTAGATAAAACCGGTTCAGAGAGGGGAAACCGGTTTATAACCGGTTCGGAATTTTGAACCGGTTCTCAACTCTAGATAGGGCACGTATCATGCAGATGAACACCCCCTCCTACATTTCTTCTCCAGTCTTGCCTTTCTTACTGTAGATTGTGCACTTTAAACCTCTATCATTTTCTATATTAACGCTAATTTTCATTTGACTATTTACACAATTTAAAACATGCATTCAATAATAGTAGAAGATAAATGCAAGATGGGAAGAACGCAATGAACCAAGACTGTGACAGGGGGTATTGATCTGCATCTTTACAACATTTTTCATCACATTATGCTTACATACCATACGGAAAGCAAACTTGGGGGTGGGGTGGGGCGTGGTTCTAAAAATAAGAACTGTAGGGCAAAATTCAAACATCGATTATTATTTACGTGATGAATGGTGCCAAGGAGCCAATGCGGTGCATGGGTGCTACTCTTTCATTTTTACACTGATTTCAGTATTGTTTTTACCAGAAACTGAACTTCAGGTTTTTTTAATTCGTCCCAAAAAAATTGACCACAAACGACTTGGGGCATTTTGAACTTGGTTTGTTCTATCTTGGAAGTTTACAAAGGCAATGTAATAATTTTACAAGGCTTATCATACTCAAACTGTCTCTGTCTATCATTTTAGCTGTCTGTCTGTCTCGTTGATATATCTCTCTCTTAAGTTGCTCCCCTCAATCATCCAACGGGGCTCTGCCCCTGTACCCTGTCAGGGCCATGGGTCCCTGGACCCCTGCATTTCATTTTTGTTATTTGGGGGAGTTGTACCCATGAATACGGGATAAAAAGGGAGGAAAATCATTATATGAATGATGACTGCCAGACCCGTAATGCCTGTGGTATGCTAGGAAGACAATTGATTGACCATCTCTATTTC
>CM065680.1:78133992-78138992 GCA_017654935.2 Phymorhynchus buccinoides | reverse complement strand
TTGAACTCTACACAGTTCATCGCCACGATGCTGCTGATAATGCAATTAACCATTTTTGATTATTGTGTGTAAAACCATCCATTTATAGGTTTGTGTTAAAAGCTAGGCCTGTTTCAGTTTGTGCTTGCAGAATTATGTTATTCTCCCTTCCCCTAGCATGCACATGCAGATGCTCACAGAGGCGCGCGCATGCACACTCACATACAAGTACGCCGCGCGTGCACACACACACACACACACATGAACACACACACACACACACACACACACACACACACGGACAGACAGAGGGGGACGGGGGGGGGGGGGGGAGGGGGGGGCAGACAGACACAGACAAACAGGGATACAGAGAGAGATGTATATCCCACCCTATCCGTGTCTGTCTTTTCTGTTCACCCATTTGTGGGGCTTTGTCTGTTTTCCAGGTAACAAGGTGGGCTTTTGTCCGGGATTGCGCACTCACACACACGCATGCATACACACGCACACGCGCACGCATACACATACACACACACACACACACACACACACACACACACACACACACACACACACACACACACACACACACACACACACACACACACACACACACACACACACACACACACACAACTGTTTCAGGGAAAACGCTTTAAGCAAGTATGTTAATGTCTATTCACACGAGTAAACTCAGCTTTTGCAGGCAGTGTAATATAGGCATACCTGCTTCAGCAAGGGAACAAAACAAAAACACACAAACACACACACACACACATGCACACTCTTATTTGCCATTGACTGAAAATAAATTGTTTTTAATCTGTGTATGTATTATTTGTTGCTTTGGTTCACGGCCAAAGCAGTCAAATGAGTTCAAACTTGGGGGGTACTGTGGTGGTTACTACTCTTCCACCTTCCTAGGTGAGGAGGGAATCGAGTGAAAAACTTCCACTATTAGGGAAAAGACACCCGTGTGTGTGATAATTATGCTATTAATTTGTCCTTTTCTTTTTGTAGTTTCTTTGGTTAATGTTGTTTTTGTTTTTGTTTTCTTTTTCTTTCTTTCTCTCTTTTCCATGTACTCCAAGGGCTTTTTGAAAACGACAAACCTTGAAACATTGGAAGACCTAATAGTAGTACAAACTTGCTGATGCTTTTCATTCTCTCTCGCTTGGATTACTGTAACTCTGTGCTTGTGGGTCTTTCTGATGAAAAATAGTCCAAACTTCAAAAACTAGGTGAAGACGGGGTAAAAAGCCCATGGGCGGGTGAGAAGCCCATGGCAATTATCTCATGAAATGAAGCAAATTTCAGTCACACGCCCATGGGCTTTTTACCCGGTCTTCCCCTACAACATGTTGCTGCCAGACTAGTTTTGCAAAAGTCGATGCGTGAAAGTGCAACGGCTCTTCTGCGCACCCTCCACTGGCTGCCTGTCAAGGCTAGGATAGAGTACAAGGTTGCTTCTCTCTGCTTTCAATGCCTCAATAATCGATTTTCGGAAGAAAAAAACTAGGGGAGAGCACTTCGTGAAAATTAGAGTTGTTTACCTCCATTACTCGGTCAAATACCATAGCAACAATGGCGTCGAAGCTTGAAACCGCAGGATGCGAGTCAGCGACTTACAAACATTCTTTCAGGAAAATTAGGGGTCATAATATAATCATTTAGTATACAAATTTAGCATTGTTCTTTTTTATATTGATAGATTTTGTTGATTTTGTTATGGACACCGACATAATGTTTATATTCATGTTACTAAACGTGTATCAGGGATCCTGTATAATGAGAGAGGGAGAGAGAGTATGGGTCGTGTGTACGCATGTATTGGTGCATTCCTTCCTGCCGCTTGTTGACATTTTCATTAGTTTCTGTGAGGGTGAGGTGTTATCAGAGAGTGACAGTGCTGGTGAACGAGGGTGGGTGTCTTTGTGAGTGAGAATCATGTTATTTTTGTTGCTTTGTTTCTTTGCACTGGAATGTTGGTATTATATGACTCTTGTTGATTTTAATGCATGTTTTTCATATTTCAATGTTGCTTTTGTCAAGCGCATCGAGCATACTAATGTATGGATTTTAGCGCTATATAAAATTTAAAAAAAATTATTATTATTATTATTATTATTATTATTATTACTAGTTCAGTAGGTGACACGTGTTTAAAAGTTGAGCTCTTAACCAGACACGGTTTTCTGTGCGTACACGTTTTGCTCATGACATGTAATTAAATGTGTCACTTTGTTGTATGAGGGGTGTAGGAACAAACGTGTGTGACAACTGCGCAAAATGTAACAATGTTCGATTTTGTGACATTTTGCGCTAGGTGCCCACCTTTTGACGAAATTAGCACCCAAAAATGGCAGTTTTTCGGTGTGTTCCCCTGTGCCTTTTATCCGCGTGGAGCCTGGCAATTCGGTGCGGCTCTGATAGAAGATATGTGTCTTTTAGATGGAGAGTTCAGTTGTGTACCTTTGTATATCGTGGCATGTTTCGACTGTTGTTATCATTCGGAGTCTATCCCTTGCCTGTTCACACCAACATGCTCTGATAGGTGCAAATCTGCGCCGTTGGAGGCTTAGTATTGGGCTGCTCTTGTGTTGGTAGGACAGGCGAGGCTAGTGTGTCTGTGGGACCCTTTGGTACTTTCGGGCGCTTATTTTCCGTTCATTAGGCTGCTACAAGATTTTATTCCCTTTGAAGAGTTCGTAGGACGAATGTTGTATTTATGAAGTAATAACACCCCCACCTCTTCCGCCCCCCCCCCCCCCACACACACACACACATTGAGGGTGAGAGGGAGGGGGGGGGGCTGACATGTCAAAAAGTTAGTAGATATTCGCTTTTCCTCTGGGCCATAGGACTTAGCTGAGCTCCTACACAAAAAACAAACTTTCATTCATTCATTGGTATAATACAGGTCGTACTAAACGGAAAGTTGTATTGAAAAGGTGTTGTGTGTGCGTGCGTGTGTGTGTGTGCGTGCGTGCGTGTGAGTGCGTGCGTGCGTGTGCGTGTGTGCGTGCGCGCGCTCTAACCAACAATTTGTCTCTCCACGATCGTCTGAATGAACAACAGCGATCGAAAAATCACTACCATGGTAGTCGTATAGAATGAGAATACTCCCCCCAGCACACTTTAACCCCTTGGGTATTAACGGGCCTTTCCTGGTGTTGCAGTACTTCCAGGATCGACCCACCATCTTTATAATTATCCACAAAGGTCCCATATGTCTGTACCTGTTCTCTTTTATTTCGCTGCTCCCTTTTCATTCTTCTCATATATTTGCGCCCCCCCCCCCCCCCCCCCCCCCCTTCCCTATATTACGTTTTTTTCACATACCTGTTTTCCCCCTTTCGATTTTCCAGCTACGTAATGACCTCGTGTGTGTGTGTGTGTGTGTGTGTGTGTGTGTGCGTGCGTGTGCGTGCGTGCGTGCGCGCGCGGGTGTGTATGTACGTGGGCGTGTGCACGTGTGTGTGGAGCTATGTGTGTGTGTGTGTGTGTGCGCGCGCGCGCGCGCGTGTGTGTATGTCTCTGTGTGCGTGCTTGTGTGTTTGTCTTTGTGTGTGTGTGTGTCTGTATCTGTGATGTGTGTCTGTATGTGTCCTTCCATCACCAACACCTCTCTCTCTCTCTCTCTCTCTCTCTCTCTCTCTCTCTCTCTCTCTCTCTCTCTCTCTCTCTCTCTCTCTCTCTCTCTCTCGCTCTCTCTCTCTCTCTCTCTTTCTCCCTCTCCCTTTTTCTTCTTTCTCCCTGTATGTCACAGACCTGTTTACTCTACTCTTTTCGAGGAGAATTCCACTCAATGCGGACCTCTACTACTCTTCAAAATTGAAAAGAATGCCCTAACTACTCATTGTCAGTGAACATTGTTTGATGGTTTAATGAATAAAACTACACATTCTGAGCCAAAAATACTAATTTCAGCTGTCCAGACTACTCGAGACTTGTGTAGGGGGTAAACAGGTCTGCTTCTGAAGTGTCTGTCTTTCTTTCTCTCTCGTGTTTACCAGCCGCGAACGAAGAGAACGAAGCGCGTGTGTGTGTGTATGTATGTGTGTCTGCCTGTATGTCTCTGTGTGCGTGCTAGTGTGTTTGTCTTTGTGAATGTCTGTGTGTGTCCTTCCACCACCACCACCCCTCTCTCTCTCTCTCTCTCTCTCTCTCTCTCTCTCTCTCTCTCTCTCTCTCTCTCTCTCTCTCTCTCCCTTTTTCTTCTTTCTCCCTGTCTGTCTGTCTTTCTTTCTCTCTCGTGTTTACCAGCCGCGATCGAAGAGAGCGAAGCTGGTATGTTTTTCTGTGAATTCTGTTCCTGACTATCTATCTATTTTAATACGATAACGTTTGAACGGAGGGACCTAGGACGTTCGGATTTTGCATGCGGATAGGTACTAAGAATATCTAGACCAAGTTGGAAAATGAAGGTCATCGGTCAAAGGTCAAGGTCACTGGAGCCGAAAATGCTGCCGAACACCTGGCACGATAACGGAGGGACATAGGACGCTCAACTTTTGCATGCGGATATGTACTAAACATATATAGGCCTAATTAAAATGTAGGTCAAAGGTTAAGGTCAGTGGTGCCGAACATGCTGCCAAGCGCCTGGCACGATAATGATTTAACGGAGGGACCTAGGACGCTCAAATTTTGCATACGGATAGGTACGAAAAATATATCGACCAAAAATCTAAGATGAAGGTCAAAGGTCAAGGTCATGAGCCAAAATGCTGCTGCGCACCTGGCACGATAACGCTTGAATGGAGGAACCTAGGACGCTAAGTTTTTGCAAGCGGATAGACACTGAGGATATCTAGACCGTGTACGAAATTGAATGTCAAAGGTCAAGGTCACTGGAGCCGACAATGCTGCCGACCACTGGCACAATAATGTTTGGACGAAGGAACCTAGGACGCTGAAATGTTGCGTGCTGATAGGTACTAAGGGTATTTAGGCCAAGTTAGAACATGAAGGTCAAAGGTCAAGGTCAGTGGAGCCGAAAATGCTGCCAGGCACGATAA
>CM065680.1:78128992-78131492 GCA_017654935.2 Phymorhynchus buccinoides | reverse complement strand
CAGCATGATCCACCTGGAGATAGTGGGCTCCAGCCCCAGCCCCCGGGCAGACCTCATCAGCCGCCTGGGGCTGGTGGACAGCCGCGGGGGCCGCATGGGCTCCCCCTCCCCCATGTACCCCTCCCCCGCCACCCCTCCTTCCCGCCGGGATGCCCGCATCATCCGGATACCCTCGTCCCACCTCAGGAACACCGGCAGCAGGTGAGAGAGAGAGGGGGAGGGAGAGAGGGGGGGAAGGAAGGGGAGAGAGAGAGGGGGAGGGAGAGGGAGGGAGAGCTGGGGTTGTGTCTGTTATTTCGCTTGTCTCAACAGCTCTGTCACAGTGTTTCAAAGTTTATATGATTAGACTTTTTTTCTATTGGAAGCAAATATGAACACATCTTAGTTTTAGGACTAGTTTGAAGTGGAGATTTCCTGTGCTACTATCTATTTATTATTGTTCGAGGGTGCTTCTTTCAACGATTTTTTACTTCGCCAATTACTAGTAGTCTTAGGTGTAATATACTACCTTTAAAATAATTTCTGCAACAGTACGGGTTACTTCTGTACAAGATCCATAGCTGATTAGTCTTTCTATTGTAGACAGATGAACATACTTTAATCAATGTGTAGGATTGTTACATCAAAGATTCATTTCGCAAGCACCTGGGCTTCCTATAGGCATACAGAGAAAATAAGCACTATTTTGATCATATTTTGGAGCCTGAATTGTCGAACACTTTTATATAGCCAATTAATATTTCGAAGGACTCTTTTTCTTTGCAGTTAGCCAATTTATTAGAGACAAAAACAAACAAGCCTTCATATTGATGGCAAAAGTTTGATTTTTTTGAATGGTTGTCAAAGGGTAATGCTGTCATAGTTTCCTGTCATACCCTAAAAAAGACCGTCAACTTGGAGATGATTTGTAATGACAGTTTGGGGCTAGTTTTACCAGCCAAGAGTCAAGACTCCTTTCCCAGTCAAATAGTTTTCAACTGGATGCAAACATTATTGAAATATTAATAACTGTTTGAGGCTAGTTCTCTCAAAGACCTCGTTTATGCCCAATAGCGTCAATATTATCAACTCTGCTGTTTTTAAGCATGCCTTCATTATTCCGGATAATCTTTCATAATCACGTTCGTGTTTCGTTTGAAATTTTGTTACGTTTTTTTCTTTTTTACTGTATTTAAGCGACATCTTTCATTTCCAATATTTTTGGTATTTACAGAAGATGAATCAAACGCATATAAGAGTACAATGCAACCTAGATTTTCCTTAAAGGGGCACCCTGACGGATGAGTTCTTGCAAGAAACACGCCGAGGTCACCAGAAAGACAGTCTTTTCAAGGCTCGGAACACTCATTTTGCTCTGGTTTCCTATAAATCAAACCGTCAAAATGGCGATTCCTCCTTGGCGGAGTTGCCGGAGATGAACCATTTTGGACGGGGTGGGTGGAGGCCACTGAGAGTGGTTGAAGCTTTTTCTTCTTTGTAGTGCAGTAAAGCAAAAAAGGAGCTATTTCCTTTGTTGTGAGCGAAACTCCTTTTGGTAAGCTGTATAAAAAGGCTTGTATTGTGGAAATTTCGTGCAAACGGTTTGGCGGCCATTAGAAAAGAGAAGGAACATGCCTTCTTTCACATACACTGACTTCCAGCACTTCCGCCAAGGAGGAATCGCCGATTTGACGGTTTGATTTCTAGGAAACCAGAGCAAAATGAGTGTTGCGATCTCTGCTGATCTCTGCTGATCTCGACGTGTTTCTTGCAAAAACGTATCCGTCAGGGTGTCCCTTTAAAATAACATTTGGCACATAGTATCGTGACAAATCCAAAGTAGTGCCTTCTTGTTGGAGCTAATTATCGGCTTCTTCTTTTTTCCCCCTTCAACATATTTGTGTATGCGATATTACATCGATAATTCACCATCTTTTCGAAAGTAAATTTCAAACCTTTTATTACCTTTAGTGAGAATATTGACGGGTATTCAGAATGAATGTCAAAGTTTCTTTTCATTTCCCACCTGCTCTCTCTTTCATTTTCTAGACTTCATTCAACGGAATTGAATGGCCGTGTTCCTGGCCAACAAGGGTCCTTAACCCTTTCACCGCCAGCCATCTTTGAGCCCAAAATGTCCATTTAACTTACTTGGCTACAGAAAAGATTTTGTCTGTGGGATTTCTCTGTGACAGATTTAGAATAGGGTCAATCCTTACTGTCCAAATTTAGGAACTCAACATCATTGAATAATAGACCCTGATTTGAAGGGTTTTAATGACATGGGTGTTAAATCATTGTGGTGCAAAAATGCGACATTGGCGGTGAAAGGGTTAATAAAAGAGTTTCGTTCATCGACGAATTGCCTATATTCAAAGGTTTTGATTGACATGCAAACGCTATTAGTTGTTAAGCCATTCGTAACTGCTTATGTTCGATTTGTAGTTAAAGGGGAATTACAGAATCCTGCAGAACGTACGGCGCGCGGTGTGTGTGTGTGCGTGTGCGTGTGCGTGTGTGC
>CM065680.1:78123992-78126492 GCA_017654935.2 Phymorhynchus buccinoides | reverse complement strand
CGCTCGCGCACACATTTTCTCTGCATTTATCTATGCTTTTGTTCTTTCTTTTTACTTAAAAAGCGCTTGACTTCTTATTTCTGAGTATTCGGCTGTTTCTTTTGTTGTTTGTTTGTTTGACTATAACTATATGGGACCCTTTTTTACACTGCAGCTAGTATAAACTGCCCTAGAACGCTTTGTACTAGTTAACTAAATGATCTAATGGATAGGTCAATAAACGATTTGGACTGAGTGACCAACGCCAATGGCGCTTTGTAAGCTAGGAGACCGTTTGTTCGGCCATTGACCAGTGACTGGAAAGTGTCTAATAGGAATTGTTCGGAAATAATTAAGGGGAGTAATTTCATGGTGTGTGGGAGTGATCTTGTCTAATTGAATCGGTCACACATGGGGAGTTACTCTACCTTCAGGTAGATCCCCAGCTCATCTCGGCTCGTGTGTTTGATTAGACTTACATCACTTAGAACACCGTGCGTCATTTTAAAAGTGATGTCATTTATATTTTGACGTCACATTTTGCAAGTTCTCTCAGTTTGTGGATACTGGACGCCCCTCATTTTTTCTAAAAACATGTTTGCAAGTCGCCGACTCGCATCCGGCGGTTTCAAGCTTCGACGCCATTGTTGCATTGTTGCTTAGCTATGGTGTTTGACCGAGTAATGGAGGTAAACAATACACATTTTCACGAAGTGCTCTCCCCTAGTTTTTTTTCTCCGAAAATCGTCTATTGTAAGCCGGTACTCATCGAATTATAAGACTAACAAGGGCGTCGCCGAGCGGCTGACATGTCCGTCACCAGCAATGCCACGCACTTGCGACACCCCGTAGAGTGTCACATCCTGACACAAAATTGGAAGGGATTCTGTCTTCTAGTTCACGAGATACAGCTTGAAGAAGAAACATATAGCGCAAAGAAGGAAATTTCGGTTTTCAAGGTCACACTTCAAGGTCAAGGTCAGCATGGTGATAATTTATGCTCGGATGTTTTCTTCTCTAGGGTATACAGTACCACACACAATCTGAAGCGCTTCTGTCAAGTATCAATGTGGAAAATATGGCTTAAAACCCAATGTGTAGACCCCTACCACTTGCAAGGCCTACTGATCGCCCGGACCGTGACCTTGACCTTGATCGGTATGCCACCATCAGAACGGGCATAAGCCAAAGTACCTTCATGCAAATTTGAAGTTCTAACACTAACGGTGTGGGAGTTATGGCCCCTGAAAGATTTTCGGTTTTCAAGGTCGTACGCCAAGGTCAACGTCACGACGGCAAAATGGTTTTGCGCGGATGCCTTCCTCTCATGGTGACACACCAGCACACAAAATTTGACGTGATTCTGTCAACCCGTTCGAAAGATATCCTTGGGACAGACAGAAGGAGAAATAAATGACCCTCCGATTTTCAGGCTCCAGCGATCTTTTTGACCTTGACCTTGATCGGTATGCCATCATCAGAACGGGCATAAGCCAAACCACCTTCATACCAAGTTTCAACATCCTATGTTGATCGGTGCCCGAGATATGGCTAAAAATAGATTTTCGGTTTTCAAGGTCGTACGTCAAGGTCAAGGTCACGACGGCAAAATGGTTTGCGCCGATCTCTTTCTATTAAGGAGGCACACCTTCACACAAAATTTGACGCGATTCGGTCAAGCGGTTCGGGAGATATCCTTGGGACAGACAGAAAAGAAAAAGAAAAACAAGGAAAAAACCCACACAAAAACCAGCCCATCGCATTAGTCCGATCACCTTTGGTGACGGACTAATAAAAATGCACTGTAGCACTGTCATAGTGTAAAACCCGGCAAGACTGCATTCCTTAAGTGATGCCTTTCAAAAATATATACGGTTATCAGTGTCTGACGAATGGTTTTCTTGTGACAGCCTCAAGGTCAAATGTCAAGGTCAAGGTCAATAAGCTTCAAAATGTCAGCCACTGCATTCATTATGTTGTGTTGATCAAGAACATGTAAGGTTATGTAGGTATACAGCCAATGGTGTTCAAATTATGCCCACTTCGAAAGGAGACTAGTTTAAAAGTCAAAATCAAGGTCATGAATGTGAACAATATTTCATAGCACACATCATGATCTTGACCCAGTGTATCAACTTGCCAAATGTAAAGCCTGTAGCTGCAAAAATGTGAGAGATATGGCTAACACACCAGTGTCACACCTCCAAGGCCTACGTCCTTGACCTTGATCTTGACCTTCATCAGTATCCAGTATTCAGACTTACCGTAAGTCAGAGCACCTACATATGAAGTTTGAAAACAAGTCCAGTGATGTGAAAGATAAGGTCATAAGAAGCAATTTTGGTTTTCAAGGTCAAGTTTGAAGGTAAGGTCAGCACAGTAATATATTTTTTACGGTACTATGCCAACAACACGATACAATGCCACATGCGATAGATTTTAAGTGTTTCGTTTACCTTATTCATAAGATAAAACTCGGACATGAAATATTTAGCTCCGAGAAGAACATTTCGGTTTTCAA
>CM065680.1:78078992-78106492 GCA_017654935.2 Phymorhynchus buccinoides | reverse complement strand
AGAAGTCGCGCGTTTGGAGGGATCGAAATGGCACCAAGCACGTACGTCGCACGTGCACGTCTATCATGCAGTATGGAAGAAGGTATTTCGTGCTAACAGCCTCTTAAAGCAGCACTTTATTCAATATGGATGCGCGTTTTTTGTTGTTTTAGGCGTTGGGTGTGTGTGAGAACGTGGGAGTGTACAATCGTTATGTATGTTGTTACCAAAGCAAGCTAGCTTGTTCTGACAGATTTTGGAATATTCAACAAACACGCATGCACGCGCACACTCACTGACACATACGCATGAACGATCTTGCTCGCACACTCACACGCGCGCGCGTTATTGTATGTTCATTGTTTGAAGACATTCAAATTTAGACCAGCCAGACATACATCTTCTTTCCGCGAGCGGAGTTCATTCCGAAAACGGGCTGAAACATGGTGCTAAGGAGATGTTGGCTTTTGAGACTATCTCAGTATGTGTATCTGCGCATGTGTGCGTGTATGTGTGAAGGAAAGAGCGATGACAGTTTAGTTGACACTCCTCCATTCCATGCATTGTATGCAACAGGCTCAAGCTTCACGTTTTCCGCGTCGGTGTGTCGAAATCCCCTGGCGTCGATTTTCTCCCAGGGGACATTGTGAATGATTCAAAAGTCTGCATGGAAAGTAAAAGAGAATTAGAACTAAACAGAAATGGCCTATTTATGCACATCTGTATTGTTAGAAATTCGGGACTTTCCTGGGGTTGCACTGCCTCCGGGCATTGCCTCCAGGATCGTTCCCATCATCTTTACATCTACTAATGTCCCATATGCGTCTGTTCCAGACCGGAGGACGTTAAGCAGAATTTCATTACATACTTGCTATTTTTCTTCCACTGATTTGAAAGGGATCAACTGTGTCGTCGTCCTTTCTGCTCAGCTGACCCAGGAGACCGCTATAGGGAGAAAAGACAATGGTTTCTTGCTATCTGAAGCCATATTGGGTTTAGTTATACAAAAACTAAATTAATACACACACAACACACCACACACACACACACACACACACACACACACACACACACACACACACACACACACACACACACACACACACACACACAAGGGTGAAGGGGGGGGGGGGCTAGCTTTCAGATTATCCAAATGTTAACATGTGAAGGGTGGTACCACACTATCGCTTTCTAGGGATCTTTCACCCCAGCGTATGGCTTGATTTAGCCATGGCGCATGTCATAGAACGGTTTCACGTGCTGGTTCCAAGCGGATCGTGTTACGTGTGATCTGCCAGTATCGAGTCTCATCAGCTGGTGTCGTTGTGTTGTCGCTTTTCGAAACAGTAGAGGCAGAGTTACGTGGATCGTATTTTCTTAACACGTACATTTTAAATAGGGGTAAAAGCAAACGGGGGGTGAGTTGAATTTAATTCTCAATAAACATTGCTTTTGTATTATTTTCTTTCATCCCTTAAAAGTCATTTTGAAATCTTAACAAAGGACTTGTTGACTCCCTCTCCCTCTATCTGTCCCCCCCCCTCTCTCTCTCTCCTCTCTCTCTCTCTCTCTCTCTCTCTCTCTCTCTCTCTCTCTCTCTCGTCTCTCTCTCTCTCCTCACTCTCTCTCTCTCTCTCTCTCTCCCTCCTCTCCCCCCCTCCCACCCTATCCCATCATCGGCGCATCTCATCTCTACTCTCTTCCTCTCTCCGTCATCTCGTTCTCTCCGAACTCGGCTCATCCCTCACTCTCGTCCCTCATCTCCTCTCATCTCGGTCCGACCCCCTCTCCCCCTCCCCCCCTCGCTCTCTTTCTCTCAGTGTGTGTATACCTGCCAGTCCGATTATGAGACTTCCAGATAGCACAGTTGGGGTTGTGTGTGGGGGGTGGCTGAGCTGGAATGTGTTTATAGTGCCAGGTCCCCAAGAGCCCCTTGGTGTAGCGCTTGGTACCAGTGCTAACTCCCCCTATAAAGCATTATTGTGATCTAACAAATGATGCCAGTTACACTTTCATTACTGTGGTTTATTGATGTTTTTCCCCACGGGAATTGTACCCGGTAATTTTAAATAACGCTGCACGTAAGGTTTGTCTTTAAAGGGCCGCCCTGACGGATGAGTTTATGTAAGAAACACGTCCAGATCACCAGGAAAACACCCTTTACAGAGATTGCAACACTCACTTTGCTCTGGTTTCCTAGAAATCAAACCGTCAAATCGGCTATTCCTCCTTGGCGGAGGTGCTGGAAGTCAAATTATTTCACCCAAAGAGAAGGCTTGTGCTGTCTCTTTTCTAATGGCCGCCTGCATTTAGGTCAAATCGTTTGCCCGAAATGTTTGCAATACAAGCCTTTTTTTTCTTCTTAAAAAAATGTATACAGATTATCTAAAGGAGTTTCGCTTACAGTAATGGAAATAGCTTCTTTTTTGTTTTACTGCACTACAAAAAAAGAAAACGCTTCAACCACAATGGGTGACCTTCACCCACCCCATCCAAAATGACTACTCTCTCCGGCATCTCCGCCAAGGAGGAATCGCCGTTTTGACGGTTTAATTTCTAGGAAACCAGAGCAAAGTGAGTGTTCCGATCCTTAAAAAGGCTGTCTTTCTGGTGATCTCGACGTGTTTCTTGCAAAAACTCATCCGTCAGGGTCCACCTTTAACCACTATAATCAACTTATTTAAAGAAGGCCTAGATTTTTTTTAATGTAGCGTTTGTAAATAAGATTTCAAGCTCTAAGTACTTTCTGGAACAACAGCATATTAATATTATTATCTTTTTAAAAAAACCACACATAAGTTAATGAGCAAAGTTGATTTTGTCACTTAAAGAGAATTGTCCACCGTAATGAAATATTTCTTTGCGATACATCATAATTACTGTTTGGACCGACCTTGTAATTGATTAAGAAAAAAAACATTTGGATATGTTTTTTTGTTAATGATCAGCTATTAAATACATCCAAAATAAAAAGGAAAGCAGGGAAATATCTCAAGTCAGAAAAAAAGTGGAAATAAAATAGCGTGACAGTGTAAAAACAACAAGAAGACTGGGACGATTTGTTTGTCACGTGTAGTAAACAAAGCGTGTTAGAGTTATGGCAACGAAAGACATGTTTTCTGAAGCCACTTAATGACACAAATGACTTCCGTTGTGCTTTGAAGCATCAGGAATGGTCCTCGTGGCTATCAAGTGGTTATGTGTTTACTGTGTGTTCAAACTAAATAATTGAAAGACAACACATACCCCCCCCCCCCCCCCCCCCCCCCCCAGGTAAACGACGAAAATAAATAAGAAATTAATTATCACTAAAAACCGTTAGAAGCAGCCACATTATGCTCTTTGTGGCGTGCCTGGCTATGGACAAAACGGCATTAGCAGTAGTGCTGGTTGACAATACAGTGCATCGACAATACAAAGCGTTGTTTCCCCATTGTCAGCCCCTGGCTGTTAAAGGAAGCTCCTACGTGTCCGCGCCTTTCGTTACAAAGGAATGGGTTCGTTTAGTTTGCAATTCCTTTTTCCACTTTCACCGACCCCTTTGTAATGCCTCAAGATCAAGGTGGTGGTTTGTAAGCTGTGCGTGTGACAGAATTGGTTCGATTTTCCTAGCGTTTATTCTGACGCACGCTTTCAGTGTTGTTATCCCCCACACCCACTGTAGAGACTGACCACGCCCTTTATGTCAAGAGATGGTGTCAAGGCAGTGGAAGCGCTCGCTGCCAGCAGCTAGTTATTCAGCGCCGACGACTGTCATTGATTGGCTTGTCTCTCTCTTTGTCCCCTCATATACACTGTCTACTTGCTCGTCTCTTACTTTTGCCCTCGGGGATTTAGCGTTGGTGCTGTTTGTCCGGCTACGAATCTCCAGAAGGGGAGACGCGCGTAACGACTTCAGCGGTTGTGATGCTGCACGGTAGTGAATGCATAGCAGCGCAACCAACGCCCTGTTACTCTGGCGCATCTGTCACAAGGACGGGCGGACAGCCACTGTGTGAGTGAAGGTGGGCTGAAAGCTGCGGAGAATGTGGCCCCGTCACGACACGTGACGTCCGTGTGTGTGGCCTGGATGTGAGGAGATGTACCTACCTGTGGATCCTTGGCTGATGACGCCGTAAAAGTGTCAGTGTTGGAGTGGGCTTCAGTGGACAGTCAGACTACGTCCAAGTCTTGTAGGCGCCACTCATGGGTCTTCATGTTTATGTTTGAAGAAACAAACGGCCCTGATAAGAGAAAAGGGTCGGCTAGTTATTAGGTCGCCTGACAGTTGACCGAGAATAGCGACCCTACAATCGGCGCGCTCTTCTTTTCTCTTTGTGTTTGGAGGGTTGTCTATGGCGTGACAACCCCTAGGATTAGTGGGTGTACACTTGTATTATGGACGAGCTCAAAGGATCATAATTCGTCGGTATTATCTCGACTTCAGTGAAAACGGGACAAAGAATCGGCGACCAATTGAAGAGCCTGTTTTTGTGTAGCCAGGTACAGTTATATTGTGTGGGGACCATCGGATACAATGAGTGGGTTTTACACAGAACTGTGACGGGCGACCACCGGCACGGTGAGAGTCCAAGCAGTGCCTAGTGTAGAACCATGGTGTGGTGGGTGGCCTGATGAAAGTCCACCACGTCCCAACACGGCTCAGCCAGCCATCACCCGGTGTCCCCCGCCCCCCTCGGGGATCCCCAGCCCCAGTCCATCATGGCACCGGCGGACATGGAGCAGCACCGCTTCAGCAGCGGCAGCCCCGTGGGCTCGGTGGCCCTGTGTCAGCAGTGGCTGGGCCTGCACAAGCTGACCCCCACAACCCACACCTCCTCCGTCTACGGGGTGTCCCTCCGGCCCCTGGGAAAGAGCCGGGGGGCGAGCGGAGTCAAGCCCGTGGTGGGTGCGGGGGTCTCCTGCGTGTCTTCCTCCTCCCACGTGCCTTTCTCCCTGGGGCTGTCCTGTGCGGTGTCTGCCGCCCAGGGCAGCATGAGGGGCTCCTCCGACCCGTACCAGCAAGGCCAGGCCCTTGTCATCAGAGGGTAAGATGCGGCAATGGTTCGTTGGGCCTCGTCGTTAGGAATAGGAATCACTGCTGCACGTTTAGTACACCACCCGATGTCTTCAGTGTCCATCCTCAATTAATCATCTATAAAGCAAAAGGGGGGAAATGTACCGCTTATCCTGTGTTTATCAAAGCTCTGCAAACGATGGTATGCAGCACAAAATGTATATTGTATTGTTTTAATATGGGGTGGGGCAAAATTATGCTCTTTAAAGTTCTCTCTAGGTAAAACTGTACATTAGAACCGGTTGCCAACTTAAGAAGCATAAAATCTAAAACAGAAAACAAAGGCAGATGGACTAGTCAGAATAAAAGAAGAAGAAAAGAAAGAACACAGCCGTTAATAAAAGCAACAAACAACGTACGTTAACAGTTTATGTTCATCCAAGTTTATGTTAGGGTGTTCACTAGTTTACTTTTCATTTCTTGAACCGTTTGTAATAGTGTTTGATTATATTGGCTGTTCTCTTCGGGGTTTTGTTGTTGTTGTTGTTGTTGTTTTCTTGTTTGTTCATTCGGTTCTTATTTCTTGTCATTACGTCTATTGTTCGAGAAATGTGTTTTTTTTCTCCACTCCCACCACTTTTGGCTTTGTCTATAACCGGTGTTCCCCAGTCTTCTCTTCACTTATTTATGTATTTTGATATTTTAGTAGATAATATATTTACCATTCAGTGTATCACAAAACTGTCTGTCCTCATCTTCTACCCCCCACCCCCATCCCCCACCCCCTTGTCCACAGCTTCTGTGGATATAACAACAATTGTATATGTTTTTAAAAAGGGACTTCGTCTTCCTCGGCTTCATTAATGTCCAGTTCATGGCGAATAACCGTAATAAACCTAATCAAGGTTTTAATACTGTTTTTAAATAAGAGCTTGTTTTTCTAGATTTTCAGTTTGACTGGTATCATTTTGGGGTGACATTTTGTTTTAATAAAAACCACCAAACACCGGGTGTTTTATGTGCAAAAAACTATGTAGAAACATTCAAAAATGCGTTAAGGTAGACAGATTCAGAGAGAAGCAGATAGACAGGGACTCTCTCTCTCTCTCTCTCTCTCTCTCTCTCTCTCTCTCTCTCTCTCTCTCTCTCTCTCTCTCTCTCTCTCTCTCTCTCTCTCTCTCTCTCTCTCTCTCTCTCTCTCTCTCTCTCTCTCTCTCTCTCTCTCTCTCTCTCTCTCTCTCTCTCTCTCTCTCTCTCTCTCTCTCTCTCTCTCTCTCTCTCTCTCTCTCTCTCTCTCTCTCTCTCTCTCTCTCTCTCTCTCTCTCTCTCTCTCTCTCTCTCTCTCTCTCTCTCTCTCTCTCTCTCTCTCTCTCTCTCTCTCTCTCTCTCTCTCTCTCTCTCTCTCTCTCTCTCTCTCTCTCTCTCTCTCTCTCTCTCTCTCTCTCTCTCTCCTCTCTCTCTCTCTCTCTCTCTCTCTCTCTCTTTCTGTGTGTGTGATGGAGGGATTACAAGGATGGGAAGAGGTGGTGTCAGAATGAAAACAGTTACCATGGTATTAGATGTGAAATATCCAGAAGAAGTGGTTGTTGGGGAGGGAGGGGGGGGGGGGGTCGGGGGGGGGGGGGGGGGGGGGGGGGGGGTCTCTGGAATTTCCTGTCGGCGTCGGAACTCTGTATTTTTTTTTTAATAATAATGAATAACCTGTGACAATATATGTCCATCTGCGTCTCTCTCTCTATCTCTCTCTCTCTCTCTCTCTCTCTCTCTCTCTCTCTCTCTCTCTCTCTCTCTCTCTCTCTCTCTCGCTCTCTCTCTCTCTCTCTCTCTCTCTCTCTCTCTCTCTCTCTCTCTCTCTCTCTCTCATGCCCCATCCCCTTTTCTCTGTTAATTTGTTTTCAATCTCTCTTACATCTCACGCACCTTTTATGGTTTTATACCTTTTTTATGTTGTTTTTTAAACATGTTGGCATTTTATTTTATTTTATTCTGAGTCCTACGAGATATGTGTAAAATTATCTTTTCATGGGTTTTCCATGCTTCAAATATTTAATTTTTAATCGTTTTTGTTTTATTATTCCGTTGATTTCTTATACTCTTACACAATATTTTGTTGTTGTTTTTATTATTACTTTTTTACTCCGTAAATCTACATGATACCAAATTGTTTTTGTGGTGTTATTATTTTGTTTAGGTGAATAACATTTCCCGTGTTTCTTAGGTTACTAAAATAAGAATTGGTCGTAATGTAACACACTTTCATAGACGATGAAACTCCCCCTTTAAAAAATTTCCATTTCTGGTTCTAGTATTATTTGTCTTTTTGTATTATTTATCACATTCGGTTGTGGCTAATCCCTGTAACAAAACTGTTTAAATCGTCTCCGTTAAAATCAATTAACGTAAGGAATATTACTTTTTTTGTTAATATAAATATTCGTCACGCCGGTGGGTGGGGTTTTTTCATGTTGTTATTCTGTCTTGCGTTCCAACTATTTGTTGCAAGATACAATAACGGGTCTTTCCTGGTGTTGCAGTACCTCCTGGATCGATCCACTATCTGTTCATTTATAAATGTCCCGTGTGTACCTGTTCAAAGTCGGAGGACATTTAACACATTTTCTTCTTCGTTAAAATATACGTCGTTACTTGTAACGATTTGTTACAAAATTTGTTTCGTCTTGTTTCCTTTTCCTCTTTTTCTCTCTTCATATCAGTTTGTTTTTTTCGCTCTTTTTTTTCTTTTTCTTTCTTTCTTTTCTTTATCGTTTCTTTCTTCTTTTTTAAAAATTCGTTTCATTTCCCTTTCTTTCCCCTCCCTTTTTAAGTTTTTTCTTCTTTTTTTATGACGTTTTGTTTTGGGGCTGACTGATTATTCCTGATGAAGATGATACGGTGGGGTCCATTATGGATTGAAAGACCGTGACAGGGCTGTCCTCCACGCTCCCTATCAAATTTATCCTGACCCGGGAGAAACAGATACCTGCAGTGTTGGTCAGGGAATTAGAGAAACACTCTCAAATACACATCCGTAAAGTGGATGAAGCTCGACTGTTTGATCCCAGTCTTTCCGTTGAGTCCACAGCACACTCACTCTGGGTAGGAGCCGGTCTGGGCCGCAAAACCCCACAAGACCCTGATGGGATTCGAACCCATGACCTCCCAGCCACTAGTCCGCAACTGTAACCACTGAGCTACGGGGACTGGTGTTGTTGCAATATATATATTCACTGTTGTTTAATATTTGAAAAAGAAGAAAACATAAATCATAAAATAGTGTTGTTGTTGTTGTAAGTTGTTGTTGTTGTTGTTTGTTTGTTTGTTTGTTGGCTGGTTTTCTTTAATAATCAGAATTACATGTTGTATAGTTTGTGCTTGAACACAGACAAAAAACAAAACAAAAATCAAACAAACAAAACCCAATTAATTATCCATAATTAAATGCAGCACGCTCACACTCTACAAGCACACCAATTATGCAATCATTAAATGTTTATCAAAATTATATTGGATAAGAAATTAGGAGCAATAACAAGCACAGAAAGGAGAAGAAAAAATTGACAATTCTTGTTTTCTTGTAATTTTATTTATTGTAACAGCTCCCGATCTTCTTTTTTTTAACCTTGTAGTTTGTTTTACATTTTCAATTTGTTGTAAGACAGGTGTTAAAATCTCATATTTTAATTTAATATACTTCTGGGTTATTTCGCTACAAGAATCTCAGTGGCTTAATTTCATCGTTTTTGTTTATAAAATCCTTTTATGTGATATTGATATTTTTGTTTTGTCGTTTGTTACCTTTTCCCCCCATATTTTTCCATTCGATTTGTTTTAAGTTTTGTATGTTGCAATCGTTCTATTATTCATCATCTCTGAAGTTTTGAGAGGAAGTGTGTGATTTGTACTTTTGGGGGGAAAGGGAGTGATCATGATACACGTTGATTATTATTTGGGTTTTGTTATTTTTGTTTGTTGTTGTCTTTACACCCCGAATATTAACGTTTTACTGTGCTAACAGTTTCATCTCGCCCATCGGTGCAACTGTATTACGTTTTCTTTATGATCCGAACGGTTTTGTCGCTTCTGTCAAGGTATTCATATTTTACAGTCTTTGTTACTGTTGTTATTTGTCATGGTTCAACAAGTCTGTCACTCTTTGTCGGCTTCAGTGAGGTAAGCACAATCGGGTGTTTTGTTAGTGTGCCCTGCATAATGAAATGCCACATGAATTCTTTTGTCAGTGTGCCCCTGCGAAATAGGATAGAACTGTAGATACTCCCCCCCCCCCCCTTTCGGTGTCTCTCTAGAATGCCGAACACCCGATTTGGAGAGTCTCTTCAGAAAACAGTCACTTCAGAAAACAGTCACTGAACCGGAGATAACCCCCGATGCCACTTGAAGAATACGAACGAGCGAAGACTTGATTGAAAAAAAGCCCATGCGTTTGATTCAACTGTTGTCAGAATAGAAAAGAAGAAAGAGAAGAACATTGTGGGGAGGGGCTGGAGTTGGGGTTTACAGGTCAGTGAGGGTTGAAGATGCCCCGGTACCTTGATATGACATTTTCTCGCCACCATTGTGCAAGACCGGGCTAGCTCCTCAACTCTTTTTGTCTGCCGGAGAAAATGATGCGAAGCTTTTGTCGCTGTGCGACTGGGTTGAGCTGATCGTCGCCATCGTGAATAGAGTATAGTATTGTGTATACTACAGAGGGCAGTGAGGTGATACGGAATAAATACAGGACTGTGTGGAAAATCAGGTACGGTAACCACGAGTACGTCTTAACGTAACCACAGTTAACACGGGTAGTACAGTAACCTGTAAATTAGAAGAAACTGCCAAAACGATTGGTTGTTTATGCTAGTTTGCATGTTACTACCCGTGCTAGCTGTTTAAGACGCACTCATGATTACGGTATCACGTTGTACGTCTTCTGGGCTGTAAGCAGCACACATGGGACGAAAGCCATCAGCCAACCACCATTGCTTCGCTGACTAATGACGGTATGGAACAGGACTGTGTGGAACGATGGTGGGAAATGTTGCCATGATGGGACCAAAATAGACTGCTCTGAAGAACTTCACGAGCAAAAACAGAAGATGTACACCAACTGTGCATCAAAATCTATTCTCAAAAACAACAACCCACATACAACGTGATTTAACATAATGCAGAAATCTTGTACTCTAGTCATCCCCCTCCTGTTTACGTCTCTCAATCCCAAAGTCTGCTTCTTTCACTTTTATGAAAATCATCCTAGGCTGATTGTAACCCTATTTAATTCCACAAAATTGGAATTCCAATGCGAACATTTGACGTTTGGAGGTGACAAAACTAGAAGATATCCCATAATGCTACAAACTTGTCATTTATGGTGCTTTGTTTTACTGCTGCGCCCAAATATCAAATTAAATTACCCCAATTATTAACAGGGGAGGTTGTTACTATTTTCTTTAACCAGGCCATCAAACTGACTCGCCCCAAACCAGTTTCCACTTTGGTTGTAGGTCATCAGATAAGACCCCCAGTCACTGGCTAATGGTTTCACCAGATCCTCTGATAAGGTTCAGGTTCAAAGCCAGGGTTCCCGTGTTCACCGATTGGTCTGATTGGCCTCCAAAATTGTTCACTCGTTCTCCAGGCCATTAGATAACAGCTCTCATTCTTTTGTTCAGAATTATTTCTTTCTTTCTTCTTCTTCTTCTTCTTCTTCTTCTTCTTCTTCTTCTTCTTCTTCTTCTTCTCATTGATATGCTGGGTCCCAAAAATCATTTCACTTTTGTTTTATCAATCCCTGTTACCCCCCCCCCCCCCCCCCCCCCATCACACACACACGCACACGCGCGCGCACTCCTAGCCTCTTTCTTTCTTCTATTTGTTGTCTCAGGCATCCGATAGTTTGTCCCTGTTTGCTTTTTGACCTTATTTTCCATGTGGTATTGCAGTACTTTCTGGACTGTACATTTATAAATGTTCCATATCTACCTGTTCCAAGTCGGGGGACACTAAACACTTTTTCTTCATTTTCTTCACATTAGACCATTAGGACTGATGCAGTGAGCTGTTGAAGATGCTCATCCTCCTGAAAGAAGGATGCATCACCCGGTTCAACACTTAATATGAAGGACCCCCGAACACTGGTGTATGTGGTAATCAGGTCATCTGACAAGTCTCGTAACACCACGTACCAGTTCGCCCATTCAAACTTTAGTCTTTTAACCCCCTGGCGTTGGATTAACTGTCCATCTGATAAAACTTGATACAAATACCTGTTCACCATCCCACCAGATCATGGTATTTATAGCTAGTGCTTCTTTTCTTCAACCCCTTTGAAAAATCAAGTTCATCACGGTTCTCGGTGGAAATAGCATCCCAGAGCACACAAAGTTCACCGGGTCACCAGATTTTCATTTATCTGATGACAATAACTGCATGGACAGATCTTGTTCACACAAACCCAATCTAGACGCATCAAAAACAAAAAAGAATAGTTTGCAAAATAGAGTACTGAATTGGTAGGGGAAGGGAGAGGAGAATGAGTAAGGGAATCAAACATAATAATAACATTTTTATTTTAAGCTGTTTTATGATCATTGTAAACTCTTTAAAAACTGGGTCGTGTGGGTGGGTATTGTTTCCGTCTTTGAGCCAATGGTATTGAGGTAACCAGGGCATCACAAAGTGTCAGGCCGGCTTTTCGGTGGTTGGTTCCATCCATGACAGACGTTTGGAAATAGGCAGGCGGATGTCGGAAGTAGGTCGGGCAAGATGGAAGGTTCAATCATCGAGAGCGAGAGTACTGGAACAAAGTCATTTTACTAACATGCGTGTGCGTACATCTCCACACAAAGCGAAACAGCAGCCGGTTCGTGACATCCAGGGATTATCAATAAAGAGAATTGTTGATGAGTTCTTTCGACACTCAATTTAATTAATGAGAGAGAGAGAGAGAGAGAGAGAGAGAGAGAGAGAGAGAGAGAGAGAGAGAGAGAGAGAGAGAGAGAGAGAGAGAGAGAGAGAGAGAGAGAGAGAGAAAGAAAGAGAGACAGACAGACAGAGAGGGGGGGGGTAAAGACCAGAGAGAGAGAGGGGGGTGGGTGGGTAAAGGAAGCGTAGCGATGAATTGGTGTTTGTGAACATGCTTACTATGAACACTTTATAAGGTAAGTGTTAAAGCAACGTCTCCTTTGTGTCGTTTGTTTCGTTTCCTACTTCTCTGCATAGGAAATCATAGTTTTAAAAAACCTAATGTTGGTTGTTTTTCTCAACAATTCGGTTTTTACCCGGCCAGAGGCCGGGGTTTTGCGATTGGTTTGTGTGTGTCTGTGTATTGATTATCTTAAAAACTACTGTTTGGACTTTGATTAAAATTGGCAGAGGGGTAGACAGCTTGAAAAGGAAGCTTCCTTTCGTTAATCAACACCGTGCTGACCTTGACCTTGAAGTTTGACCTTGAAAACCGAAATTTCCTTCTTTGGGCTATGCAATTTCCCCGCAGCTTTATTTCGTGAACTAGTGAACAGAATCCCTTCAAATTTTGTGTGGTTGTGTACCATGGTGCAAGGAAGTTTGTATAAAAGTTCAGCTGTGTTTCGTGAACTACTGAACAGAATCGCTTCAAATTTTGGGCTATGTATTTTATGCGTTCTGTAAGGGTGGAAAGTGGTGTGTTTATTGGGGGGGGGGGGGGGAGGACATAACTCGGTGCAAGGAAGTTTGTATAAAGGTTCAGCTGTATCGTGAACTACTGAACAGAATCGCTTCAAATTTTGGGCTATGTATTTTATGCGTTCTGTAAGGGTGGAAAGTGGTGTGTTTATTTGGGGGGGGGGGGGGGGAGAGGACATAACTCTGGCCGGGTTTTCATTGTCACAATGCGTTGCTGCCGCTCGGCGATGCCCTTGGTTGTTTTTTTACTCATTCGTCATGAAAGTAAGTAAGCAATAATAAAAACGACCCAGACCACACTTTGCCCACCTTTCATCACTTGATGAATGCACTCGTATGTGGTTTCAGATCAAACATTAAAATCTGACATTTTAGTTGTCGATCGTTTGTTTGCTTTTGATTGTTGACTAATATTTTATTTAGTTAACTGATTTTGATCGACTGGGCAAGTTACTTTGGTCTTCCCCACATTCTCCAACCCCCGCTCCCCTCCCACATCCTCTTCCCTTCCCCTCGGACTCCTCCACCCCACCCCTCCCCCCTCCTCTTTCCCGGGCTTGTTTTAACTCTGTTTCGTATTTGTATGGCAGTTGTTAACCCTATCACCGCCAAAGTCGCATTTTAGCACCATAGTGATTTAACACATATGTCACTAAAAGGCATCAAATTGGGGTCTATTATCCAAAGACCCTATTGTCTTAGTTTTGGGAAGTAAGGATAGACCTTATTTTACATATCGATGGCTTGGAGTCAAAACGGACTATCTTTAGTTAGTCCATTGACGTATTATTGAACCTATTACAAAAACTAATAACTTGTATCAAACAAAGACTACAGAAATATATAAAGGGAGTTATGCTTTTTATATTTCTGCAGTCTTTTTTTTTATATACAAGTTATTAGTTTTCGTACAAAGTTCAATAATAATGTCAATGGACTATCTAAAGATAGTCCGTTTTGACTCCAAGCCATCGATATGCCACAGACGAATCCCCAATACTGCAGATGGCTTTTGTTCTCTACCCAGGTAAATTGAATGGGAATTCTTGCCTGAAATATGGCTGGCGGTGAAAGGGTTAAAGACCCACCAGATCACGTGTCAAAATCACGGGTTTCATGTGTTTTCCCTCTTATAGCTGGAAAGAAATCTTGTTTTGACCAGGTCTCACTTTGCCCCCAAATTCAAAGCGAAGCATCATTTTAAAGAGCAGCCTCAATTTGAACATGGGAACATATATTTTCTATGTGGGTCACAGCTACCCAGAAAAAACCCACAAGGGACTTAATCGTGGTGCGTCAGTGTATCTTTAAGTTTTCGAGCTATTTGAAGAGGTAGCGCTTTGTTATCCCGCCTTCTCTGGCATCTCAGGATGAGGGGTGCCAGGCAGCATCGATCTGTAGGCTGACACGAGGAAGGCTTGTTTTGCTGTGTCTGTCATCCCGTCCTGGTGGATTGCTGGGGCCCACCTGACAGCCCTGACTGACAGCCTGATTCCCCACCACACGAGTCATTGAACTTTGGGGGCTCGTTTTTGTGTCCCAGTGTCCTTGACCCTCTTCTGTTTCTCCTTTCTTTCTTTCTTTCTTTTCCTTGTTTCTTTCTTTCTTTCTCTTTAGAGTGGAGGGTTGAGGAGAAGGTACATGTATGTAAAAATCTGTTCAGTGTCCTCCGGTCTGGAACAGACACATATGGGACATTAGTAGATATAAAGATGGTGGGAACGATCCCGGAGGCAATGCCCGGAGGCAGTGCAACACCAGTAAAGTCCCGAATTTTTAGCAATACAGATAAAGTACAAAAGAGAAGGTATAGGAATGATGGTCCTCTTATAGTTATGGTAGTGGAAGCGTTTGGTTCATAAAAATGACTTCCTTCTTATCCTTCGTTTTTCCAAACATTATTTTCGGTGTTTGTATCAAACCGCCTTTAGCTCTTTGTAACACTGATGTGTTCGATTAACAATATCCATCGTGAACAAAGATATTCAATGGGAGCATATTAATATGGTTTGCCATGTAATGTGGGTTTTTTCTTGCATTTAGCTGTAGTGTTCTGTTTCAATTCTTTTAAGTGTAGTGCGTAAATGAATTGGATATTGTCAATTGTTTATGCATGAACCGAACCGAACCACTTTACGTGTTCCTGTAAAGTGTGGCGGAATGGATGTGACGTTACGCAAACGGTAGAAGTATGTGGCGGGGAAAGTAGAAGTGTGATTGAAGGACAAGCATGTAAGCTGGGGGAGGGGCTTAAGTTATATTTGTGTGCGCGCACGCACACGCACACGCACACGCACGCACGCACGCACGCACACACACGCACGCACGCACACGCACACGCACGCACACGCACACGCACGCACACACACACACACACACACACACACACACACACACACACACATATATATATACACTACACCACACTCACACAACATACACACGCACACGCACACGCACGCACGCACGCACGCACACGCACGCACGCACGCACGCACGCACGCACGCACACACACACACACACACACACACACACACACACACACACACACACACACACACACACACACACACACACACACACACACTCACACACAACCAGACACAGAAATAATAACAGTGGAATGGTTCTGCTTGGACAAACATTTACAATTATGTTTTTCTATGAAAAATAATATTCTTTATGCAAAAAACAATATATATATATATTCTTTATGCATCTTTATAAAACAACAATGGATTGATATATATTAAAGGTCGAAATACACTTTTTGTTTTCACTCTTTCACCATATCAATATTGTGATACTCTGGTGATGATATTACTTGCCTATCACTGTGTTGCCATGGGGGGGGGGGGGGGGGGGAGTGAAAACTAGTAACGTGTATTTCGACCTTTACGACTAGATAGTAAATATAGTAAGATAACGATTTACGGAATGGTAGGATTTGACCCAATAAAGATACATTACATGTTGTTGTATATTTGCCTTGTTGAACAAATTCAAGCGAAGATATCTTTGTTGTATGTTTGCATTGTTCAACTACTAAAAGTGCTGTTGAACCTCCATGCCACTGGTTGCTTCCTATGTTATATATCTCGGTTATCGTGGACCTGGCGAGGACAAGAGGGTATGGGCTGGAAGTTTTTTGCATTCGGTTCAGTCTACCTAGACGCCAGTTTGACGGAATTCTTTCGCTTACCTACTGACACACCTAAACGTTCCCCACGTCCGCCCACCACCACCACCGCCCTCTTTCTGCACCTCTCTCTCTCTCTCTCTCTCTCTCTCTCTCTCTCTCTCTCTCTCTCTCTCTCTCTCTCTCTCTCTCTCTCTCTCTCTCTCTCTCTCTCTCTCTCTCCCTCCTCTCTCTCTCTCCTCTCTCTCTCTCTCTCTCTCTCTCTCTCTCTCTCTCTCTCTCTCTCTCTCTCTCTCTCTCTCTCTCTCTCTCTCTCTCCCTCCTCTCTCTCTCTCTCTCTCTCTCTCTCCTCTCTCTCTCTCTCTCTCTCTCTCTCTCTCTCTCTCTCTCTCTCTCTCTCTCTCTCTCTCTCTCTCTCTCTCTCTCTCTCTCTCTCTCTCTCTCTCTCTCTCTCTCTCTCTCTCTCTCTCTCTCTCTCTCTCTCTCTCTCTCTCTCTCTCTCTCTCTCTCTTGTAATATCAGCCGTCGTCAAGGGGTATAGCGGGAAATCTGAACAGAATAATAGTGGGTTTCCAGACTGTTCCTGTATCCATTGAAGTGACCACCGGGTCTGAGGGCTATTCTATGTAATTTGTTGACTTTGCCGGACCGGCCTGTATATACCCCAGTGCAAGTTTGAACACTCGCTCCATGTTTGGGGGGATTTGTCGTTCTGTGCTCTGGGACGTTGACGTTAAAAAAAAGAAGGGGGGGGGGGTGTAACGGCTGGAAGGGAAGGGGTCGAGTGGGGGTGGCTTTGAATTTTGTAGACGTTGTGGTATGGACCACCACTTGACATTGGGGGTAGCCATTAACAAGTCGAGTGTTGACATGGACAGAGAGTGAGTAGGTCACCGTGTTAATATCATATTCGAAGAGCGAGGTAGCCAGGTGGAACAAATAACGGGTTGAATGGTTGGTTGGACGTTGAACTTGAGACTCCGTCGACTCAATATAAAAACCTGAAACCAAAATTGAAGGTTGAGTTCTTAAATTATGGTGTCTTGTCTTAGTCAGCTGAATAAGACAGATCTCTAAATGTAAACACACAATACACGAGAGTGTGAAATCTGACGCCACCCGGACAGTACGTCTGTCTTTAGATGGGCTGTCCCACGAAGGTTTAATTACGGACACGGAATGTGGACTCTTTAAGCAGTGGATCACGCAAACCATTAATACCCACTACCAATACGCTACCACCACCACCACCACAGCGTTAGAGAGAGATACGTGCTGACATTCTGCAAGACTGGACGTGTTGAAGTTTACCACTGCTGGGGATCGCTAATAACGGTGATAGGGTGATTTGTGTGTCGGTATTGTTGACACCGGGGTTCTGGTCCAGGTTTTAACGGTTTCCAAGGACTTTCTTTCACGTACTTTACAATGGAGGAAGACGTGTCTTTGAAAACCAGCCAGCGGAGTTCGTTAGCAGTATGCCTCGTCATTTTGTTTTCCAACGAAGTTTAAGAGGAGTGTTTGTGTCCACTTGTTTTGTTTTACTTGGCTTGTTTATACCATGTTGTCATGACCACTGTTTTAAACACGTCCGCCAGCTTGAGAAAAATAGGGGTGGTATCGTCTGCTTGAACGAAAAATATTTGGCTTTTTGTCTTATCAACGAAATGTAGCCTGTATGTTTGTAGGTCGTGAAAGCCAACTTAATCCCTTGATCTCAGCAGGATGAATTAAGGCGAATGTTATTAAGACACGTGTGACACGGTTATACTGTTTTCCTAGGGTTTATTTTTAAAAAAAATTAAGCCCTCCTTCAGACGTGTTCTTTTCCCTTTCAGGCTCAGCTTTGTCAGTTTCAAAATATGTGTGGGGGTGATTGGTGAGGTCAGGAAGCATTGCCAATTGTACTTTTATTTTTTTAATTGTAAGTCTAAGCTTGGAAAAATACAAAGCAATGAAGGAAGCGAAATAACCAGAGCATCCTGTCAGCGTTTCGTGCCTTGGAAAGAGGCTTTACAGAAAAGTTCTATGAGCCGAATGATGGTGCACAGAACCTATGACGTGACTGTCTCCCTCCTCCATCGCCATGAGGAAGAGGGCAGCACTATGAGCAAGGCTTCAGAACGCCAGCCCCACCACCCTCTGTTAGCGGGCCGACGGAACCACCACATGCTCCTGGCGCCCTCCCTGCACCGCCAGTGCTTAGAAGGCAGCGCGGATTACACCCTACGCCGAAGCCGCACAGTGCCCATAGCTGGCAGGTTCTCCAGCTCTTCCTCGGGGTCTTCCAGCAAGTCGGAGAGCTCGGCCACTTCTGTGGAATGGCGTCCGGGCGAAAAAGAAGAACTGTTGCGGACGTCGTCTGATTGTCTGCCGCTGTCTGGGGGAGGGGGCTCAGCCGTGGTGGTCCTGAACAAGGCGGGGTCAGCCCGGCGGGTGGTGAGGAGAACGCCGCTACTGACATGCGTGGGGGCCAAGATCCATCAGAGGTATCTGATCACGGCATTTCTAATGAATGAATGAAAAATGGTGTTACGTCCTCTCGGTCTGGAACAGACACATATGGGACATTTGTAGATACAAAGATGGTGGGAACAATACTGGAGGCAATGCCCGGAGGCAGTGCAACACCAGTAAAGTCCCGATTTTTTAACAATACAGATAGGTGTGGCAGTAGCCACGCCTCATCGGCTATGGTACCGCCACAAGTGTATAATACGCAAATGTTTCGGCATTTCTAATGCAAACAAGTTTGCCTTTAAAGGAGAAGGGTAAAAGTCAAAGTCTGATGATTGTGTGATACTAATTACATGTATTTTCTGTTACCACTTTGTAGTGTTCATCAAATACTCATTGCTTCATTGCAACGAAGGACTATGAACGATATATTTAACCTTTATTCTCATTAGAATGAACGCGTAGACTGTCTATTATTTCACCTGCTTTGTCGCCAGCACGCAGGGCATCCTTTGTATACGGCTTTTTTAGGGCACTGTTTATTCTGGCCACAGTACAAGCACTAACAAAGGATTTTAGACGAAGGTACAGTTTCTGATCTTACAACATTTGTTTTTTTGTCGTTGGTCTTTTCATGAACTGTCCATTATGCAGACTTGGTTTTTAACGTTCCTGATCTTTACAACAACAAAACATTTTTAAATCTTTAAACTCTGTCGGTTCAATTTCCCGTACATGGGTTTTCTGGAAGATTTGTCGTAAATTTATTCTTCTCTTGTCTTTACGACGACAACGACGATGATGATGATAATGGTGACGATTATTATTATTACGACGATAATATTGATGATGATGTCGATGACGACGACAATGATGATGATGACTGTTACGACGACCATGACGACCATCGTGTTGTTGTTGTTGTCTTACTCTGGCTTAGAGACTCCAGGGATCCTCCCAACCGCTGAAGCACTTGGACACTAAGGTACAAATGCACCAGCCAGGGATTGAGAACATTACGTGCGTGACACGTTTTTTTATTACCTCGCCACGTGGGCAGCCACACTCCGATTTTGGAGGGAGACCATCATGATCGCGACGACCAGATAATGATATTAACATTTTTGCCGCTGGCAAATACCATCTCCCACCTACTGTGTTGATGCGACCGTTAGTTTCATTACGCTCCAATGAATGGTCCAGCCATTCGGCTAATGTCCAGTGCGGATGGCCACATGCCCTGTGTTTATGGTGCCTGGTCACACCAGCATAGTATGCTGTTGTCCAGAATAATGTCGATTTTAGCTGCAGAGGATGCGGTCAACCAAGCGCTGGTTTTGTGGAAACACTTAGTTAGTTCCCCAGCGAAGCTTCGGGAAGTATTGTTTTTTTGTTTCATCCGTCCGTGCGTGCGTCCGTCCGTCCGTCCGTCCGTCCGTCCGTCCGTGCGTCCGTTCGTCCGGCCAGCTGCGTTTTCTCGAAAACCGTTCAGTCTATTTCAATCACTTTTAGTATACAAGTTCTAGAGGGTATTACCTATCTACTGATTGCTTTAGTTTTATTTCAAGGTCAAGGTCATGCTGATTAAGGAGTTCAAACCCTCCAAAATCTTAATCGCTAATATCTCGCGAACTTGTGCACGTATTTCAATGCGGGTTTGTTTGTTTCGCAACGTTTTCTGATGAAAGGGCTATAATATTATAATCATGAATTTGTCTGTGCGCGCGTGCGTGCGAGCGAATCACGGTGTTCGAACGCCAAGGCTGTATGTCAAGAACTGTTGCATGGAATTGCTTCAAGTTTACTGTGGTGGTGCACAAAAGGTGCCACACAGAAATAATAACCATACTGACCTTGACCCTTGTTGGTGGCTGTGACTATATCCGATCACCTGGAAGAAAATATAAACGTTGACCTCGGGGGCTTTGCCAGAATGTACTATCGGTACTATTACTGTTAGCCTTTGTTCCTTTTTCGATGGCGCGTTCTGGCAAATACCCCTCGATGCGACTACCTGGCTTACTTTCACCCTTTCTGCTGCTCTCTGCATCCCTTGGGATAACTAGAAGTAATTTGGATTTTCCGTCCTCTCGGCCCAGGAGGGCACATATGGGACATTTGTATTGATAAAGATGAAACCTTGGGATGACTATCGGCCTATGTGACTATATGAATGCCTTTATATCTCTCTGTGATCCACCGAGGAAGGGACTGTATGATTTAATTTGGGGATTTAATTTATGTGTGCGGAGGTCTGAATGGGTAAAACATGAACAAATAAAAATGGTATGACTATGTGAATTTCTAATGTATTTTCTGATTGGAAAGCGGTTCGGTTCACTCTCATTCTCTGTCTCCCCCCCCTCTCTCTCTCTCTCTCTCTCTCTCTCTCTCTCTCTCTCTCTCTCTCTCTCATCTCTCTCTCTCTCTCCCTCCCTCCCTCCCTCCTCTCACTCTCTCTCTCTCTCTCTCTCTCTCTCTCTCTCTCTCTCTCTCTCTCTCTCTCTCTCTCTCTCTCTCTCTCTCTCTCTCTCTCTCTCTCTCTCTCTCTCTCTTCCGTGTCCCTATGTTCCCAACAAACAAAACTTATTCAACGGGGCCCTGTATGCTACAGTAGAGTAAATATAGTAATATGAATCGATACAGCTGAATAGCAGTGACACCAACCCCCGATAGTACCAGTACCTGCTGGCGCGCGCACGCACACACATACATACACACACATACATATACACACACACACACACACACACACACACACACACACACACACACACACACACACACACACACACACACACACACACACCACACACACACACACACACACACACACACATCGTTAATCCCCGTCAGCAAACACAATCTTCAATGTCAACATTGTCATCTCATCAGCCTCTCTCTCTCTCTCTCTCTCTCTCTCTCTCTCTCTCTCTCTCTCTCTCTCTCTCTCTCTCTCTCTCTCTCTCTCTCTCTCTCTCTCTCTCTCTCTCTCTCTCTCTCTCTCTCTCTCTCTCTCTCTCTCTCTCTCTCTCTCTCTCTCTCCCTCTGTTTCTCTGGCTTACGGCTAAGATAATCCGTCATTGTCTGTAGTATGATGTGGAGTGTGTGTGTGTGTGTGTGTGTGTGATCATGTGTGCGTGGGTGGTATTTCATACTGTGAATGCGTGTCACGTGATGAAGGAGAGGTAGGTAGGGAGGGGTGGGGTGAGGGAGGGCGGGGTCGAGAGAAAGAGTGTTGAAAGAGTATAAATACGACCCCCCCCCCCCCCCCCCCCCCCCCCTACCTCCTCCCAGTAGAGGGATTATGCATACAGTGTGACATGTGCGTGCGTGATCTTGCACACTCAATGCGGAAGTGTTATCAAGAGAAACAGCAAGCCTCAGTCAGTGACAGTGATACAAAATTATTTGTGGGGGACAGTCAATATTTAAAGGAGAGTGATGCCAAGACCGCCATCCCAAACTGCATCGCCAATGATACGAACATGTACTTCTTCTTCTTCTTCTTCTTCTTCTTCTTCTTCTTCTTCTTCTTCTTCTTCTTCTTCTTCTTCTCTTCAGGGCCCACGGTCAGTATGTTGACCATTCTGGCTCCTTTGGAGGGAAAAAAAAGACTGAAAGACTCTTTATGACTTTGTGTTTCTCTTTCTTTGTTTGTCTGTCTGTCTGTCTGTCTGTCTGTCTCTCTCTCTCTCTCTCTCTCTCTCTCTCTCTCTCTCTCTCTCTCTCTCTCTCTCTCTCTCTCTCTCTCTCTCTCTCTCTCTCTCTCTCTCTCTCTCTCTCTCTCTCTCTCTCTCTCTCTCTCTCTCTCTCTCTCTCTCTCTCTCTCTCTCTCTCTCTCTCTCTCTCTCTCTCTCTCTCTCTCCTCTCTCTCTATCTGTGTGTGTGCGCGCGCGTGCGTGTGCGCTAGCATACGTGGAAAAGCGCGTCTTATGTGTACTTTTAGTTTTCATAACTTGTTTTTAAAAAATGTTTTCTCTTCGTTCTTCGTTTTAGCTCTTCACCCCCCCCCCCCCCCCCCCCCCCCTCCTTTCTCCTCTCTACCCTACCCTACAATCTCCACCTCCACCCACTCCACATACCATGGGTACGATCTAACTGATATGAATTTTACCATGCCTCTCTCTACCTGCTCGGTGTTTACCAAAAAAATAATATATTGCCAGGAAGGATTAAACACTAAAAAAAAGGTTTATCCTCACTTATATGCCAGCAAGCAAACTGCGGATGAGATTGGAAGATTGTGTTGAGGACGTCTTAGCGGGGTTTAGTTTCCCTTCGATCTGTCTATCGTTAGTCCCTTGATGCATTGTGTGGAGAATCCGAGATCGACAGGCTAGTCTCCTTCAATTTCTCTGCACCTGTCTTTCTAGTTGTCTGTCCTGTCTGTCTCTCTCTCTCTCTCTCTCTATCTCTCTCTCTCTCTCTCTCTCTCTCTCTCTCTCTCTCTCTCTCTCTCTCTCTCTCTCTTCTCTCTCTCTCTCTCTCTCCTCTCTCTCTCTCTCTCTCTCTCTCTCTCTCTCTCTCTCTCTCTCTCTCACTTCCCTCTCTCTCTCTCTCTCTCTCTCTCTCATAATTTGTGTTATGTTACTATGAATATTCTATATTGTGTTGTATTTTGTATACCCCCATTCTGACGGGCTATGGCCTAACAGAATTACATTTTTGCATTCCTATCTCTCCCTCTCCCCCCTCCCCCTCTCTCTCCCCTGAGACCCAACTCTCCCACTCCTTATAATCCCTTTCCCCCTTTCCTATCGCCTGTCCATCCTCCACACCCTCCTCCTGCCTTAATTCCTCTCATCCTCATCGATTGTCACCAGCAGAGGACAGCAGCATAGTAGTCTTGACCGATAGTCTTGCGGCTCTCCCCCGATATGAGAAAGCTGACACAAAGTGGTCGCTGGTCAGTCAATCGGGCATCATCCCGGTATCCCCTGGGACTGGACGTGTCCAGTTTGGGCTGACCGACCAAGCGGTTTACCTCAGTATGAGAGGGGTCAGCCAGGGTTTAAGTCCATGCAGAAAATCCCTTCATGACCGTGTGAAAAATCCCCCTCCTTTTATTCTTCTGGGCGTAAGGTGACTATGATATAGCCGGTTTCTGAACTAATTATGTAGAATCGAGAATGGATAGGGGAAGTGTGTGTGTGTGTGTGTGTGTGTGTGTGTGTGTGTGTGTGTGTGTGTGTGTGGAGGGGGGGGGGGGGTATCAAGATGGATGAAAATGGAAAGAGAAGGGTGGGGTGGGTGGAAGGTGGACAGCTCTTGTCGGGTTTGTGTTGCCATATGAAATATGTTGGTGATCGATTATGTTCTGTTGTTATTCACCTGCTAGTTGTGGAGGACTACTTTGCTTGGATAAGTATAGAGATATGTGGTGATGGAATGAAGATTACAGGGGGGGGGGGGGGGTGGGGGGGGGGGGGGGGGGGGGGGGGGGGGCTGCAGTTTGGCTGGTAGGTGATAGATAGGAAGGGGCATCTGATTTTTGTTCTCCTAAATCTGTGTTCTCACCACCAGAGCAGGATGAGAGAAGAAGATGGAAAGAAGGAGAGACACAAAAGTAATAATATAATATTTCGTGGACCCCCAAAAAACTGCTGCTCAGCATTACCGGTACTTGGCATTACCGGTGCTCGGTATTTCTGGTACTAGGCGTTGCGCTAGTACAAGTAATACGAGTACCAGCACCAGTAGACTTACCAGTTCCACTTCCAGTGGAAGTGTTCCCAATAGTAGTACCATTTGTCATGTTGTGATCTTTAAGAAAAACATGATAGAGCTAGATGGACTAACTGCAAGATTTCAAAGAAATCAGAGCTTTAATCATTATGTAAAGATCTCTCTCTCTCTCTCTCTCTCTCTCTCTCTCTCTCTCTCTGCCCTCTCTTCTCTCTCTCTCCTCTCTCTCTCTCTCTCCTCTCTCTCTCTCTCTCTCTCCTCTCCCTCCATTGTTTACTTTTGAACCACATGAGTTTGTTTTGTAATTTATTTATGTATTCACTTCATATGTTATTATTTTAGAGGACCTGATGAAAAGAAGCAGTTATTTATGCTTACTCAGTTTATCCTCATTAAACATTTCGGGTTCGAGTCTCTCTCTCTCTCTCTCTCTCTCTCTCTCTCTCTCTCTCTCTCTCTCTCTCTCTCTCTCTCTCTCTCTCTCTCTCTCTCTCTCTCTCTCTCTCTCTCTCTCTCTCTCATCTCGACCCCCTCCTCTCTCTCTCTCTCTCTCTCTCTCCCTCTCTCTCTCCTCTCTCTCTCTCTACCTCTCTCTCTCGTCCTCTCTCTCATCGTCCTCTCGTCGTCCTCCCTCTCTCTCTCTCCTCTCTCTCACTCATCTCACTCACTCACTCATACGCATCTGCACAAACACCATTACAGACTTTGCGGGGGCGAAGAAAGAGAGACCACACCACTCTAGGTCAACCACGTGCAAAATGTCATCAGAAAAAAAATAAGAAAAAGAAAGCTATCGATCATGTTGATGAAGATGCTGCTGCGGATGATGATGGACTGGGGGGGGGGGGGGGGGGGGGGGGGGGGGGGGGGGGGGGGCAAGTTGGTGTTTCCCGCACGCCTACAAAGGACAAGCAGTCATCAGTAGGATTCCCTCCTGAAACCCCGGAGCAATGTTTACTTCCACACACTCTTTCCTTGGCCTTCTTGTCTTGCGCAAGACATACACTCCAGTAATGTCTGCAGCATGCATCTGTGATATTGTATTTTATTTGTTTTGTGGGTTGTCCTTTGTAACATTTGGGCTGTGCTCAACGGAAGAGCACGTTGCCCGATTAGCGCCACCCATTTTTTATGCATCTGGTGGGTGTGGGTGACTTTTGACAAATCCTTTGTTACAGCTGGATTCTTTAGAATGTGCGTGCACGATAAGCCTAATGTTCTTGGTAAATTATTGTCCTTATCCTTTTTGAACTACCACACATAGTTGACAAATTTGCAACAACAAAAAGTAAGTAGTAGTGGCGTGACAGCCTCACATTTCAAAATATGAAGTCTTATGATGATGCCTATATTTTATTCTGTTCATTTTGCAGTATACCACCTCAACAAGTTAATCTATAATGCTTCAATGCTCACGTGAATAAGTAGTTGCTTGACCTGGTCGTTCATACACTGAGAAACTATGTACTTTACTTGCAAAGCTATGCAGATCAGAATACCCACGAGGAATGCTTCTTGCTTTAAAAAAAAAAAGAGACAGAGATAGATAGACTTCAGACTCACGCACAGATACACACATGCATGCACATACGCATGCACACACACACCACACACACACACACACACACACACACACACACACACACACACACACACACACACACACGCACGCGCACGCACGCACGCACGCACGCACGCACACACACACGTGCGCGCGCATTTACAAAGCGACAGAGAGCAGAAAGGTGGACACACTACTTTATCCCTGTTATCACAGTGCTTCGCCAACTTGTTGACCACTGTCCTGCTGTCTGTGTGATGTTGCAGGCGGGCCCTCCAGCGGTCCACCCCCCAGCAGAAGGACAGCGGTGTGCTGACCCTGCCAGAGCCGGCAGACCAGGGGGACCTGCCCACAGACTACATCGCCTCCGTCCACAATGCCATCACCAGGTCAGTCAGCCCCTGGTTGTCTCTGTCATTGGCCACCTCCTCACTGTGTTCTTCTGTGTCGTCGTGTCGTGCGATTAGCGTGCTCTCTTTTGTGTTCACTTGTTAAAGGGGCACCCTGACGGATGCGGTTTTGTAAGAAATACGTCGAGATCACCAGGAAAACTCCCTTTACAGAGATCGCAACACTCGCTTTGCTCTGGTGTCCTAGCCGTCAAATCGACGATTCCTCCTTGGCGGAGGTGCTGGAAGTCAAATTCTTTCAGTGAAAGAGAAGGCATGTTCCTTCTCTTTTCTAATGGCCGCCTGAGTTTAAACGAAATCGTTTGCACGAAATTTTCACAATACAAGATTTTTTAAATTTTGTTTATACCGTTTACCTAAAGGAGTTTCGCTCACAACAAAGGTAATAGCTCCATTTATTTTTTATTTTTTTACTGCACTGCAAAAAAGTAAAAGCTTCAACCACAATGAGTGTCCTCCACCCATCCCATCCAAAATGGCTTCTCTCTCCGGCATGTCCGCCAAGGAGGAATCGCCGTTTTGACGGCTTGATTTCTAGGAAACCAGAGCAAAGTGAGTGTTCCGACCCTTGAAAAGGCTGTCGTTCTGGTGATCTCAACGTGTTTCTTGCAAAAAAAAAAAAAACTCATCCGCCAGGGTCCACCTTTAAGGAATCGATTCGTGCTATGTTGTGGTCATGTTTTGTAGAGCTTTTCTGATGTTCAGTTTGGTCCATATTTCGTGAAATCGGTGGTGGTCGTGGAATAGAAAGCAGTATGTTCTGTTGCGTTCATACATGTTCTCTCGTCTGTTCCGGTAATGAGATTGAAGCCTACTTTTTTTAATCATCTGCTCATATATTATGGAAGTATAATGTTCTTATATTCCGGGTTAATGTGTCTTCCAATCTTGATGTTATTCCCTTTTCGTCTCTCTCTCATCGCTCTGTCTCTCTGGCTCGATGTAGCCTTTTCCACTCTCTCTCTCTCTCTTCTCTCTCGCGCTCTTCTCTCTCTCTCTCTCATCTACCTCTCTCTCTCTCTCTCTCTCTCTCTCTCTCTCTCTCTCTCTCTCTCTCTCTCTCTCTCTCTCTCTCTCTCTCATCTTCTCAATCTCCCTCTCTCTACCCTCTCCTTCTCCTCTTGAACTGATCGTCTCTCTTGTCTCTTAATCTGCAATAAGCTTACCTTCTCTCTCATCTCTTGTGAATATTGTCATTGCTAAGGTTTTGAATCTTGATTTGTTCTCCTTCTTTTTTGTGAACTGTATCGTTATCCTGCTCTACCTTGCCTGGCTCACATGATCTCGGCTACTCTCCCCTCTCCGTCCCATCGCTCCTCAGTCTCTCTCCCTCTCTCTCTCGCTCCGGGCATCTCTCGGGGTTCTCTCGCTCTCTCAAATTCCTGTTCTCTCTCTCTCTTCTCTCCTCTTCTCGCCTCTCTATCTTCTCCTCTCTCTCTCTGCTCTCTCCTCTCCTCTCTCATCTCTCTCTCTCTCCTCTCGTCTCTCTCTCTCTTCATCTCATCCTCTCTCCCTCCTCTCTCTCTCTCTCTCATCTCTCTCTTCCTCCACTCTTCCTCTGTCTCCTCCTCATCTCTCTCTCTCACCTCTCTACCTCTCTTTCT
>CM065680.1:78068992-78073992 GCA_017654935.2 Phymorhynchus buccinoides | reverse complement strand
CTTCTGGTCCCAAAACGGCTTCATTTTGGTAATCCACAGCATAATATGTGATATATTATTGCATAAATTGATATCTTTAATATTTTCACAATAAATCGAATTTTTCGGTAATGTCAAGTTTGACCTTTTGGGTGACATTGTTCATAATTTTGTGTTGTTTTTATCGACAAGCCTTGACCCCCAAATTGTGACAAATAACCATCATCATTACCTTCTACTACCCCTACCCCACCCCACCCCCTCCTGTACCTAACCCTGTCCCAGTTTCAGGATCTTTCAAGATGACAAAGAAAAACGAGAGAGAGAGGGGGGGGGGGGATTAAGTAAGACCCCCTGGGGTGCTTTTGCTTGATCAACAGCCACTTTTCCCTTTTCAAACAGGGCTTAGCGCGCCACATGGGGGGGATTGGGGGGGGGGGGGGGTGGGGGGGGGGGGGGGGGGGGGGGGGGTGGTGTATTGAGATAGGTTTCAGCAATGGAAACACTTTTGTAGGGCTAATAATAATGACTAGAGGGCTTATGTTTGCCTTTGAGAGCAAACGTGACAGGATTCTCCCCTCGAACAGCTGTTTGCAAGTTATGCAATATTAAAATTTGGCCATTTTGGTCCTCACTTCCGGTTGACGCTTCCACTTCGAATTTATAATGGAAGTATTGCAATGTTACTCTTTAATAAATATTCGAAGCACAAAAGTATTCCGTGCAGCCGTTTTTGAGTTATTCAAGAATAAAATTTAGCCAAAAATGGCCGTGTTTTGCCATATTTTGGCCAATCGGTTTAATATTGGAAACGTAGCATAAGAATATTGTCCTTCCAGTTTCCTGTCAATTTCAGCGAAATCGGATAACAAATTAAAAAAATCCATAAAAACGTTAGTGACACAATTTACATAACTGTTTAACATATCATCAACAAATTCATTTCAGACCTGGGCAAGAGTACGGGCTACAAAAACCCAATAGTTAGTTTTGTGACGTCATTTTCGGTTTTGGCTATTCTGTGAACCAAATAAAAGCTGCCTTATCATAGCTGGGGCACTTCTGGTTCGGTTCAGCCGTTTTTGAGTTATTGAAGATTGAAATTTGGCCGGTTTTTCGGTCATATTTCACCGAATGTTTGGCGAAATCATTCAATATTGAAAATTAGGCAATCCCTTAGTGCCCCGTAACTGTCCTGGAAATTTCAGCCAAATCGGACCAAAAAAGGGGAAAAGTAATAATATTTTTTTCTTCAACTCTTACAAATGCAATAGAGGGGAGAATCCTAATAATTATCATCATAAAAATGGACTAATCACGATCATCATCATCATAAGAATAGTAGGGGTGTAACACAACACCATCAATTTTGTAAGCGTTTTTCAATAGAAAGGTAAAAGGTAGGATGGCTACAGTCTCCCCCCCCCCCCTCTTTCCTTTATATTGATTGAAAATTTTGTATCCAACAGTGTTAGATAATTTGTAACCAACCAGGTGCGAAGTGGGTGTCAGGCTTTCTTATGGCCTTATTGGAGAGAAAGAAAGAAAAGTCATAAAGAACACACGATAAAGGGGGGGAAAGAAGGCACGATGTTTTTTATTTTGTTACTCTCTCTCTCTCTCTCTCTCTCTCTCTCTCTCTCTCTCTCTCTCTCTCTCTCTCTCTCTCTCTCTCTCTCCTCTCTCTCTCTCTCTCTCTCTCTCTCTCTCTCTCTCTCTCTCTCTCTCTCCTCTCTCTCCCATCTCCTTCACGCACGCACGCACGTGCGCCCATGCACACAGACACACAAGCAAACACAGACACACATTCATACACACACTGACTCTCTATATGGCCCTCCCTCTTCGTGTCCCACTATCGCCTGAGACGGTTCCATCCATCAATGTTTTCACTACCCTGTGTTGACAGCATCACAGAGTGCTCCATCTCAGAGACAGGGTCTGTTGAACAGATCGAATGTCAGCTGCCTGGACAGAGAGACTGACAGACAGACAGAGAGAGGGGGAGGGATTATCATCTATATACATATTTTAGCAAGCAAAGTTTTGTCTGTCTGTCTGTCTGTCTGAAGCCAGCTAATGTTTGTCCGTGCATTGTGCAAAAACCAATGGTTGTAGTGCCATCAAACCTACCTATTCTTGATCAGCCTCGCTCCGAGGACTGAGTGAAGCCCATTTTGATTGCTATTCTGGAGAGGTGAGATAAGCCGCAAAGCGGCAACAGGTAACTGTTAGTATTTTATTATATAGAGAGAAGTTTCCTGAATGTGTCGGGGGGGGGGGGGGGGGGGGGGGATTAGTTGTAGCTATGCACAATATTTGAAGTATGAACTTCTTGGTAGCATTATACAGCACATGAATTGTGTTTTGCCTCCTAAATGCTTTAAGCACGCATAAACACACTTGCATGCATGCACACAAGAGACAGACAGATATAGAGAGATACAGAGAGAGAGAGACAATCAGACAGATAAAGCTTTGCATTCACACAATGGGCGCTTTGTCCCCCGTGAAGAAGTATCAGAACTTGACACCTTTTAGGTGACACTGGCACCGGTCCAAAGGGCAGCACACTCCGCTCTGATGATTAAACAGACAGCATTAGCCAGCGACACACAGGGCTCGTCTTTCCACCTGCACTAACCGCTTCGCACGGAGATCACATATCGCATGTCAAACCTGCCCGCGGTTTTTGAGACTGATCAGATCAGGGTGGATCCCCCTAATCAGCCTGAATCAGACGATTAAGACCCTTTAGTGTCACAGTACTGATCCGCAGAATGAAGGGCGGTCATTCACGCACAATCTGTTTGGATCATTGAGTGTGTAATCTAGGCCTTGACTTGGTTACCAAGGTTAAAAAAGAAAGCAACAGAGCAAAAACAAACAAGCACTGGAACATGTACGATGCGTCACGGTTGCGTAATGAAATAGCAATAAATATATGACACTCTTGTTGTTGTTGTCGTGCCCAGACTTAAAGACTCCAGGGATCATCCCTATGCCCGAAGCACTTGAACACTATGGTACAAATGAACCAGCTAGGGATGAGAACGTTACGTGTGTGACCGGTTTTTGATTACCCCTCCACGTGAGCAGCCACACTCTGACTTCGGAGGAGGTTCTTTGGTCTGAATAGAAGAAAGCACTTAGGAATTCAGAGGATCATACGATGTGTAATATGAAAATAGAATGGGGTGGGGAAGGAAGAAAAGGAAGTAAAATTGCACTTATTTTGACAAGAATCAACTGTCCTGTTGCTATGTGTTTTTCAACTTGTGCTAAGATAGGGGTAGAACAGACATTATAGGGATTTGTTGTATACCTGAAATACTCAGAGCATCCAGACCTTTACTGAACAAGGTCAAACAATTATCAGAGAAAAAGTGACGCATCTCAGTCTTTTGTTAACAACTTTTCTGCCCATTTTTTCTCTAGAGTGATTTCAACTTTATTATCATTACCAGCTGTATCACATTTACAACCTGTTCAAATTAAAAACAATTATCGGCTAATGTTAAGATCAGCTCCCTCCGCTGTTCCAGGGTGAAGTTGGCCAATCAGCTCCCTCCGAATTACCTTTTTCGTTAAGCTGAGACACGCGGGAACAGATGGAGGGAGCTGACCTTAACATTTGCCAAATTATCCGTTTCTCATTTGGTTTGGGTGGGTTTTTTTTAGTAGAATGACTATGCCTTTCAAGCATGCAGAATTTTTTTTTGTACATTTCTGTGGGTGGTCTGCATAAATGAGTTGGGATCGTATGAGCTGTCTAGAAATTCAATACCATGCAGGTTTTCAACAATCTGATGTGAGGCCTAACCCTTCTGGTAATGGAGTCTCTGTACTTGTTGTGGCACCGGTTCCAGCCTGTCTGTCTGTCTGTCTGGAGAACAAGAACTGTTGTCAAGACAGTGATAGAGATACTGATGTCTCTCCTAGATTGTACTAAGACAACATGGCTGGGATTGTTATCACCCGCGGAGTTTACGGAGCGAAGGTGATATTGTTTTTGTTGTGTAAGTGACTGTGTGTGTGTGTGGTAAGTGGCTGTGTGTGTGTGTGTGTGTGTGTGTGTGTGTGTGTGTGTGTGTGTGTGTGTGTGTGTATGTATGTATGTATGTGGGTTTGTTAACAGCATACAATCATATAATAAAAAGGCAAGTGTCCGTGTGTGTGTCTGAAGCACAAAACGGGCCTTATAACTCCGCCGTGTTTTGACCGAATCGCTTCAAATTTGCTATGAGCCCTGTCATTTGCGCGGTTTGGCAAATGCACGAAACGTGTATCCGCCGGCCTCTCGGCGCCCGTATCTCCGGTATTTCTGGACGGATTGGCTTCGAATTTGGAAGGTAGATGACCGGGGGCGTTACCGTTACTAGGCATTACCGTTACTAGGCCTTACCGTTACTAGGCCTTACCGGTACTCGGCGTTGCGCTAGTCATATAATAAAAAGCCAAGTGTCTGTCTGTGTGTGTGTCTGAAACACAAAACGGGCCTTTTTAGACCGAATCGCTTCAAATTTGCTATGAGCCCTAACGGGGCAATGGCAACAGCAACCGCAACGGCAACCGAGGCGGCCGTGTCATTTGCGCGGTTTGGCAAATGCGCGAAACGCGTACCTACCGGCCTCTCGGTGCCCGTATCTCCGGTATTTATGGGCGGATTGCCTTCGAATTTGGAAGGTAGATGACCGGGGACGGTGACTATCTGTGTGCCAAACCGAAAGCGAATCGATTCATAAACGCGCGCGATATACGCCGCTTCACCTTTTCACTAATAACTCCGCCGTTTCTTAACCAAATCGCTTCAAATTTGCTGTGGCCGGGGCAAAGCCTGGCAGCAAATTGGAAGAGAATCGGGAGAGCGCTTCACTCTCAGAGCAGCGCCAACGGGAAATGGGGCCTTATAACTCCGCCATTTCTTAACCGAATCGCTTCAAATTTGCTGTACTCAGCGTTACCAGTACTTGGCATTACCATTACTAGGCGTTACTGTTACTAGGGAGAGCGCATCACTC